>CM033469.1:395672113-395782964 GCA_019447015.1 Hymenochirus boettgeri | reverse complement strand
AGTTTTTTGTGATACCAGCACCCCTAGTTTCTGGAGATAAGAGCACCTCTAATTTTTTGGGATACCAGCACCTATAGCTTTGGTGATACCAGCACTCCTTGTTTTGGTGACACCAGCACCCCTAGTTTTTTGTGATACCAGCACCTCTAGTTTTTGGTGATACCCACCTCTACAACTTCTCATGGAGCTGACATCAGCCAATACCCAGGAAGTTCCGCTCATCCTCTGATGGGGTCGCCTTTACTAATCACGTGCTTTCCCTAATCTTAGGAAAGTATACAACTAGTTTTTGTTGATACCAGCAGCCCTAGTTTCTGGTGATACCAGCAGCCCTAGTTTCTGGTGATACCAGCAGCCCTACTTTTTGGTGATACCAGCAGCCCTAGTTTTTGTTGATACCAGCAGCCCTACTTTTTGGTGATACCAGCAGCCCTAGTTTCTGGTGATACCAGCAGCCCTAGTTTCTTTCTGTTTTGCAATGCGTTTCTACAATGTTAAATTTGCACACACAGAAATCGGCAACGCTTCAGTGCATTCTAGTGGGGCTCAGCCGTACCGTATTTCTTTATCCTGAATTCACGTGAAGCAGTGTAACAATTTATAAGACTAGCAGGATATTCAAGAAAATTTCTTATCGTTTAAAATGGTGCTTGGTTTGCACCAACCAATCAGATGTTAGCTTTCAAATGTTAAATAAGATCTGATTGGTTGGGGCAAATTAGCACATTTTAAACAGAACCTTTATTGATACCCTGTGAGTGTCTTCCAGTGTGACCCTGAAAACAAAATAAAACGTATTCATAGCACAACAATTCTTGGAATGCCAATCCATTTTTTATACATTCTCTAAGAGTTTTAGAATTTAAAATGGCAAAATTCTTATGTGACCTAATTAATTAAAACCAGACCAATGTATCCATGGCACACAGATCACAAACAATCAGAATAAAGACCTGAACCTGAATGACAAATAAGTCAGATATCAGAATAGAAATAGGATGAATTTAACTGTCGAGATTCTAGTGAAAAAAGTTCCAAAATCGATCCAATTAAATCAGAATTTTTTGAATATTCAATCACACTTTCAATAGGAATTTACGTTTTCTGAACATAAATTTTCTTTGATCTTAATTTTAAAATTTCCCGATTTTCTTACACATTCAGATTTTCAGATTTCAAAAATAGCGCAGATCCGCAGATTTTCAAAACTAAGCTCCATTCAAAACCGGGACTCATTGCTAAATGGAAACAGGACCCATTAGGCTGGTATGGGAGCAAAATGGATTTGCCTTAGATGCCAGCCATCTTGTTTAGGAATTGGTCATCCTTAAAACAAGTTTTATCTTTTTTAAATCATTCAGTCTCTGAAATGATATTACGCAATTTGTTTGCAGTCATTGTCACCTTAGTGAATGTTAACCAACATTGTGTACTCATTAAAGGAATGCCCCCTTACAACCACACGTAACGGATCCAGAGAATCTGCATTCTATGTCATTAGAACTTTTTGTTTGTTTTTTTGTTTGGATGAATATTAAATTACATTCTGGGCACTTTTTCTGAAATTTGTTGGCACATTATTTTTTTTTTTTTTAAATAATTGTTTTAATTCTTAGGCACATTGTGATAAAGTCACTTGGTCGTCCTTCTCTGTGCATTTTAAGAGTAGTTTTAAACTCTGCAGGAACTGGTGAGACTCCTGCCATTTTTGGTGGTGAATTTTGTCCCCTTCTTGTCGTATAGTGGTACGGAAGGTCTTTCCCTGTGTTTGGATCCCATCCAAAGGGCCAAAATCCGTAAAGGTGGATCTCGTCGCAGACAGCAGGGCGAGTGGTACATTAGAATACCTGTGCTCAACCTTTTGGGGGGATAAGTGCTTGTTCCTCCAATACCTACAACTAACAAAAAAACATTATTAGTATTAATTATGGGTGGTCCCATTTCAATAGATCACAATGGCAATACGACCCAATCATTTTAACCAAAAATACTTTTAAAAAAAGCTGAGATAATTTTTGCTGCGTCATTGAAAGGTTTTTGCTTAAAAATCTGAATTGAGAAAGCCAGTCCAATGACTAGTGAAACCGTCTTCAAGTACTAAACTGATATACTGAATCCCACAGATATACCCTGACTGGATGAATGAGAACCAGTCCAGTTGATCTAATTGAATACACAGATATACCATGACCTGGATGAATGAGAACAGTCCAGTTGATCTAACTGAATACCACAGATTACCATGACCTGATGAATGAGAACCAGTCCAGGTGATCTAACTGAATACCACATATATACCCATGACCTGGATAATGTAGAACCCAGTCCAGTTAATCTAACTGAATGACCACAGATATTCCATGGCCTGGATGAATAGAACCAGTCCAGTTGATCTAACTAAAATATATAGATATACCATGACCTGGATGAATGAGAACCACCCAGTTAAATCTAACTGAAATACCGCAGATATACCATGACCTGGATTAATGAGAACCAGTCCAGTTAATCTAACTGAATACCCGATATACCACTGACCTTGGATGAATAGAACCAGTCCGTTAATCTAACTGATACCACAGATATACCATAACCTGGATGAATGAGACCCAGTCCAGTTGATATACTGAATACCACAGATATAAACTTAACTGAACGATCCAAGTACTATCACTAACACTATCAAAAAAAACCGATGACCTGGATGAAGAGAACCAGTCCAGTTAATCTAACTGAATACCACAGATATACCATGACCTGGATGAATGAGAACCATCCAGTTAATCTAACTGAATACCACAGATATACCCTGACCTGGTGAATGAGAACCAGTCCAGTTAATCTAACTACGAATACCACAGATATTCCTGACCTGGATTGAATGAGAGACCAGTCCAGTTGATATAACTGAAATCCAACAGATATACCATGACCTGGATGATATGAGAACCAGTCCAGTTGATCTACTAACTATAACAGATATACCATGACCTGGATGAATGAGAACCAGTCCTTGTATAACTGAATCCCACAGATATACCATGACCTGGATGAATGAAACCAGTCCAGTTGATCATAACTGAATACCACATATACCATGACCTGGATGATGAGAACCAGTCCAGTTGATCTACACTAAATTAATAATATAATACAATGACCTGGATGAATAGAAACCAGTCCAGTTGATATAACTGAATCCCACAGATATACCATGACCTGAATGAATGAGAACCAGTCCAGTTGATCTAACTGAATCTACATATATTCCATGGCCTGGATGAATGAAAACCAGTCCAGTTGATCTAACTGAATACCACAGATATTCCATGCCGGATGAATGAGAACCAGTCCAGGTGATCTAACTGAATACCACAGCTATACATGGATGATAAGAACCATCCAGTGATCTACTGTACCACAGATATTCCTGGCCTGGATGAATGAGAACCTTCATACCACACAGAAGAATATCTAGAGTTTGTATTGTTTTGCATAGGGCTGCATTAGATACAAATAGATTATTGATGTGTCAGTTGCTAGTTTGCCTTTATATTGCAAGATACATGGACACAGGTATTCTCAAGTATAAAACAATAGACATGCTGGCAAGGTTGATTGCATGTTATAATGAATTTTCATGAAAACTATATGAAGACAATACAATTGGGGTACATGTGTTTTCTAAACTTGGCCATACATAGGCAGAAAACCTGGCAGATTCCCAATTGAATTTTGCTGATATATGTTTGTTTGCTTTTAGGTTTGATAATTACCATAGCCTCTGCTATGACCCGAAATCGAAATCATATAGTGGCAGTGAAGGGGCTTCTAAAAGGCGATACCCAACACAGAGGTATTTTTGAGGTCAGTACAGATGGGTAGGACAGTATTGCTGCAAATTACTGTCAAATTCAACGATCGTGGTGTATCAGCCATGAAATTGCATGTGTTTGGCCATCTTTTAAGGCCACGGGTTGAAAAGACAAATGTCCATCAAGTTTTCAACACCCCACCCTTGCAATCCCCATTCAATGACACTCAAATTAGATAATGACAAGACTCTACATAAAGACAGAAGACACTTTATTAGTATATCTATATTATTGTCTGCCAGCAGGCTCAGTAACCCACTAAAAGTATAGAATATAACAAGTAACTACAGGTCACAGAACACGGAGTTAACTTCCAATGTCCTTGAACTGCATACAATGATTTCTTATAATGTGAAAAATTCATGTTTCTTTCTGTGATCTCAATGATCTATTTTATAGTGTGATTAACCCCCCCTACTTAAAAATATATGGATATGGTTTTCAGGACCATGGTAAAAGATCCAGATTAAGTGCAATTTATATAGGTCATGGGACTTAAAGTTGACATTCTCGCTTTTTAAATTGGTGTCTCAAAGTGTCCTACAAATGTCCCTCATGTCTGTACTGAAGTCTTTTTAAATGAACAGCCATAGAAAAAGTTTAACTTTCCTTCTAACACTGCCTGATGTGACATCAAACGACCCTACGCACCTCCCCCTTACCCTGGTAACCAGTGTCTGAGCATGTTCACTGCTGACTTTACTGCTGGGACAGAGAACCCTCTCCACTTATAGAAGCTAATTAAACTCACAATAGCATTTTACAAAGACACTATGGCTGAAGACTCAAACCTCAACACCAGGAATTGCGCTCAAAATTGCGAGCGTTATCGCACGCGATTGTGTGCACTTTTCTTGTGCGTTTTGCGTTCGCGTTTTGAGTATGCATTTTTTGCCATTTTGTGTTATGAAACGCACCAAAAAGTGGTGAACGCATACGTTAGCAAAACGCGAACGGACGCGCAATCGCATGCGCAGCTGAAATCGCGGGAATTTCCGCATTCCCGTGATTTCCATTTAGCGAAAGTAGAAGGTAAAGCATGTAAGAATGTAAATTAATAAATGTCAAGAAGTAAATCATTGAGACAGTTGATGTGCAATATGTGCAAACCCGAAAACCGCTTGCTACACATGTCTCGTGTCATCATGACTGAATCGAGCTATAGCATCTTCAGTGGAAGGCTTCTCTTTGTCACAGCTGGAGAGAGACTCTCAGCAGGAGTATTTACTCTCTGGATGACTACGCTACACTGATCCTGTGCTGTTTGAAAGTTAATTGGGAGGTCTATAATGGGAAAATTTGTATGGAGACCACAGCTTATACATAAATGAATTCTTTATTTATTGCCTACAATGCACACATTTAATGAGCCATGTAGCAGCGATGTGACAGTAATGAATCCTAACTGATGACATAGCCAGCTCTTATTATATAACGATTCGTGTTTTTGTGTATTATAGTTAAATATAACGATGTGCTTGTTTTTATCTAGTTATCATACTGGCTTCACTATGGTTTTTCTTTTTATACAATGTTACATAGTTTAACCCGAGCGTTAGATATAATCTGGCTCTGTATAACCAAATACAATATGGCGTGATCATGCGGGGCAGCCCATGCTGTGTCTACAGAATGTAGAAAGGTGGAGGGTATTCTATATTCTATATATATACTATATAAATGGATATACAGCTCATTCCTATTATCCATGTCATCTTATGTAGCAGTGAATTAATCTGTAAAGATTTGCATATTGCATGCTGGGGTTTGCAACTGGTAATATTTTCCATTTTTCATTACCTTTTTATTCAATCCTCTTTAGCAGAGTAAATCCAATCTTTTTAGGGACCGTTTTACGAACAATGACTGCACGCAATTAGATATATCATAATATCAGCACAGTGAATGGAGTAAACTTAATCCATGTTATTATCTAGGAACAACCGGGGCTTGTTGAGTGATGTTTTTGGGATCACATTATAGTAGGCCCCACATTTTTATCTAATGGTAAGAGAGGCTGATCAACAAGAGGTGTGAAATATTGACTGTACTGCTAACCAATCAGACGTTAGCTTTTAATTGGGTTACTGCAGTTTAGATACATCTGATTGGAACAGAGCCATCCTACCATGAATATTGTCAACTGGGTAATGGGGTATTTTTTCTTGTTACCACTCTTTAATCTGTGTGTAGCCTGAATCTCTGTGCAGCACCCTGTGCCATTTAACATATTGGCATACAGCTATTTTATTGGTACTATTTGGTCTTATAGATTGTAAGTCCCAGATATTTATCTTGACATTGAGTTGATTTGATTCTGATCACGCTTCATGTATGGCTTTTGGGCCTAAATTCTATCTATCTGTGCCCCTCAAACCCATTCTCCATTAACCAATTGATCAAAAGATGCTTGAAAAATTATTACTTAGTAGTAACAAAGGAAATTCTATGTGCCCATGATGTATCTTTTTCTCCCCAGTAAAAATTATAGATGACCAGCACATCCTTATCTGAATTAAAGATGGAGGGTTATTAAAGGGGGACTTTTACCCACAATGCATTTTTAAGCTGCCTACTTGTCATACCTGCCTACACTCCTCTACATGGCAAATGTTTGGCTGTGTCTACATGGGTCTCTCCTAATTCTCGCCAAAATAAAAAATAACGAGTCAATAGAAGTCATATCCCCCTTAGCTTATATTGCTCTTCAAGTAACCATGTTATGATATGATACATTTATGTAGTGCGACTATGACCAAGTCAATTTTACCCAGTTAAAAAAAAAATGTAGCGCAAACATATCACGGATCGGGAAGATAAATTAAGTAAAACTTTATGCTGTGCTGGCAACATTTTTTATTGGTTTAAAGCTTTCCCGAATTTCATAGAATGAAATATCACTCGCCATTAACATCACGTTGCCTTTCCTGATTAACCCCTTTGAAATGACGTTCAATAACAGCGTTACCGACCTTACCGCAATCTCCATTAGCACCAACTCAACCAGGCAACGCACGGCAATAGAGGCTGGAGAATGAAATTAAGCCAATCTGGGAAGAGAGGGGCTATAAAATAATGGATACGTAGCTGTATAAAAACTGGCAAATCAGGTTATGGGGTTACATTCCTTGATAAATGCCATAACGTATTGATCGTGCATGGAGTTAGAATTTGACAATGAGTAACCCGACTGGAACCGGGAAATAAATTGAGATTATTGCGTGTCCTACTGAGGGTTTTCTCGATCTGACCGTTGAAAGGATAACGGTTTATGACAATTATCACAGTGCTTCAAAAATGAAATCATTTCTGGTATTTCCTGTGTCTTCAAACTTATCACCACAGAATGAGCCATGCAATTGAGAATATACATACGCAGTCTACCAGGGGAGCAGGGGGCCCCGAAGTTCAAGGGGGCCCCGTCCTACTTACTATGACAGATATAGCCTCCTCTCAGAAAACCGCTGTGGATGAAGCTGGAGGGTCCATGATTCCTACTGACCACACCTAAATATTTTTGTATGAATGAAACCTAGTCTGATTATCAACTCACCAGCCTAAAAAATGTACACAAAGACAGAATAAAAACTGTGCACATAATTTACATTTTGGAAGCTGTTAAATGTTCAGGATAATATAACCCAATTAAAAAATATTTTTTTAACCATAAACATATAATTGTAAAGGAAGTGGAATAAAGTATCCCTGGATATATATATATATGTATATTTATTGTAACTACTGTACGCCCGCTTATTGAATACATCTCTTGTATTGGTTCATTGTAGCCCGCTGTACATCTCTCTCTGGACATTTTGGACCTTTTATATCCTGTGCACATGCACTTTGCTATCCATATCTTTATCTCCAAGCCCTACCTATTTTTTAATGTGGCATTTTAGGATTCATGGCACATTCTATTTATATATTGTTTACTTTAATATTGTGTTTTAATATCAAATTAATATTGTGTTTTAATAATAAAGTAGTGTGGATTTTTTGGATTGGTAGTGTGAATACACTTCTTTGTGTGGGATATCACGGAAATATGGTTCCTTTCCCACACTAATTATAATTACTATGGTCTATGGTAGCTGATTGCCATGGAACCTCATTGATCCATGTTATAGCGGAGTCCTTTCTATCTGTCCTTCTTTGCATTTTATGAATAAAGTATCCCTACCTCCCATTTTATTTATCATGCTTGCGCAATCTCCATCTGCTTCAGTTAAAACCAACCCCCTGCGATGAAAATCTAAGGATGCGCAGCCTATGGAAAGGTGTACATCTTGTAATGCGTGGCTACCCATAGGTTGACCTGCCTCACCCCTTGAAGGGAGCAGAACCTAACAGACCAGGTCAGTATAACTTCTAACTAACCTTTACAGTCCCTCACCCTAGGTATTCCAAAACCGAGATAGTGGAGTTGTGGCTTTGGTTCCCCATTAAAAGAAGACGCAACAACATTGGTCTGGTAGGTGTTTTTGTCCATATAAAATTGGGAATGGAGGGTCTACCCCTGCCCCACTATTCTTGGAAATGGTCAGGTAGAAAAAGCAGTCCAGCAGGGAGATCCAAGCTCAAGATAGCAAGAAAAACTAATTATTTGCAATGTGATCACGTGTTGGAAGATTTTACATTGTTATGATAAAAGTTATAGTCATTTGAAACCCTATTGTTTGTAAAGTAGGTACAGATACTGTCATAATGCAATCAAAGAAGTATAAGGAGCAATGCTGCAAGGAACTTGTATAAGTGCAGTCTACGTGATACGTATCGATTGCATAGACCTTCAAGTGTTTGAACTGCACTAATAAAGTTACACCTTGCAGCAATTCTGCCTCCACTGATATAACTTATTTGATTAACTTTTGAGTACCAGGCCGGAGATCTCAGGAGACAAGGGAAGAAGGACTTCTTGTCTACATTATTTCTTTTATGGCTCCTATGAAATCCCTGGGGCACTAGAATCTTTAAATGCACAATTATTATTGGATTATTATGGGAAAACCGATATCAAGTTGTCTACGATTACAATTTCTTAAAGGGATTGTCCACCCCCCAGAAAAATGTTATCACCAAAACCAGGAGCCCCTACAAAACCCTTTGCAATACTTACCTGGCTCCCTCGTGTACCTGAAAGAAGATATTATGATACATTTTTTTGGGGGGGGGTCCTGTCTTTTAGGATGGATGTTAAAGCAGGACAATATTCCAGTAAGCTACTTTACCCAAAGCTGAAATCGCTCCCAGTAAATCCCTCCCACCAAAATTAATATCGGTTTACGTGCTTAAATCCCTACTGTGATTAAAGTAAGTTTTTGTCCCTTGTTTAATTGAATATATGTCTAATTGATCTAAAACAACACTTGATCATTTCCCAAGGCATTATATTCTGGATCTAGAATTCAGTAACCACACGGACCCTCACTCCTGTGAAACAATCTTTTATCCGTCGATAGATTCAATAACAGAGATACATGTCAGATATACTTTCCACTACACAATATAGTTCAGGCTAAACATAGAAACTTGTTATCACAAAAGATATTGCAGCTCCTTTATTTTTATTCTGTACTTTTCCAATATCTGAACTTTTCTAATATCTAACCTTGTGTGTGGAACTCTCTCTGACTAGACCAATATTTCCCAGCTGCAGGGGAAAGACACTTTATAGAGCTGTAAAATTTAACGACGCAGCACAGCGAAGGTTAAGGGTTAGTGTCCCCTTGAAGAAGTCTAGGCTTAGCAGTAAAGGGACGTTTTCACTTCGCAAAAATCTTGCCAGAAACCCCATGCATTGGATGTACAGAGCCACTAGAAGCCATTTATTGTAACATCAGCTGTTACAAAACCATTCTTAGCTTGCCCTTAAAGTCTCAATCCTATTGCAGTAATGCATTTTATTGTGTGCTGTATATTGCCAATAAATACAAATTTTACATTGTGTTTCAAAGAATCAGTATCAAAAAAAATATCTGAATTTGGATCAGCTCTCTGTTTAATTCTATTTCACATAGAACCTTGTAAGTAAATAAATATATTTCTTGTAGATTCACAGGGCAAATCAATATATTTACCTGGTAAATGTGATTGGGTGTCAACTCTCATATGTCTGACTGGGGTATTGGGACCCACTAGGAACATCAGACAAAGGCCCACCAGGAAACATTAAAGGGCCCACTCAACATTTAATTTGCCCTTTTAACCATTTAAAGTATCTGTTTTTCCTCCTTTTGAGTTCATTTCTATTTATTACTGTCCCTTTGCCCTCATCAGGAACGTTTTCTCTGTTTTCATTGGATGAAAGGGCTGTGGGCCTACCGGGGATTCCCTGTAAACCTGTGATCCAGTCAGACCCCAGCTAAGGTGCTAGTTCAGTATTTGCATACACTGGGCCCTATTTGTAAACGCGCTTATCGCAATTTGCGATATCGCACATTATCGATAATGTACACTCCGCGGTCGTACATTTACACTAAATGTTCCGCTAATTACGAACGTTCGGCCGCAAATACCATGCAGTAGTAAAACTATGGGGATAGTAAATTTACGACAGCGCTATGTTGATTAAACAGATCGGAAATTAACGATTGGTTAAACAATGCTAAAAGCAATACCGCACCTTTACAAACAGTGCCCATTGTTCTAATCGTAAAGGTCTTTTTATTTTACAAGGGTAGTGTGAGCACAGCACCTTGGAGACTTCCTGTGTAATCTACATGTCAGTCACAGAGTGGCTACTCAGCATCCCAGAGATGGTTTGTAAACCATTTTTTCCCTGCTTGCATCTCCTTAACAATATCAGCAGACATATGGGTTGGGCTAGTTTTGATCTGCTGCTTTATCTGCTCTCTCTCATTGGGTTTAATATGATTTTAGGATAAAGATACTACTGTAATATTGGGAATGAAAGAAATCTTACCTGTTGACATGCTGCATAATATTTCCTGGCCAAGCCAACGGAACTTTCAGTTGGTCTCGATGTTCCACACAAAATCGACCAATGTCCTGGTAACCCGTGCGGACGTGTGGAAAAAAAAGGCCGGAATCCTAGAATTGTCGTTGTCGATTTTTTTAAACTTAAGAAGAAATTATTTCTATCTTGGATGGTCAAGAGATTGTTGTAATACTTTTCCAGGATACTCGGATTGAAGGTGTTAGGTTAGTTTTCCTTCCTACGTCTTTTTGGAAAGCTTCCGTCGGCGAAATTGCAACGGAAACGAAGTCCGATTTGTCATTTCAGGTCCGCATTGACTTTCCGTCAGAATCCCACTGTTGCCTATGACAGCGCAGACATTGTAATGTTTATTAAGTAGGGCGAGGTGTCAGGGAGCAGGGATCGTAAGTTATTACTGATGAGAAAACGTATTTATGTGCTGGAATAATCGTAATGCATGAGTTGCCCTGTACGTATGCCGGTCTTTGTCAAAGAAAAATTTTCTGACAACGTCAACGTTCTGGAAATTTCTCGTCTGGAAGAAATTAAATATTATTGTACTTAGTATTTTTATTGGGCTCTAACACAATTGTTTGTCTCGAAATAATGTTTGCTTTTCATAGGTATCCAATGCCAAAAGCAGCCCACACCTGCGTCCAGTACCCAACAGCTACGCTTACAGTCCTTGTTTAATGAAATCTCACATCTTTATTTTCTCTAATATTCAAATCCCCATTGGCAATAAACATTCATGAGTTAGAGGGCTGAGTCTACCATGTTTCAAGCAAAGCAAAGCTCCTCCTTTAAAAGGGTCAATGGACAATCAAAAAGAGTGACATTCGCTACTGCTCACATACATAGAAAGTTTTTTGGAAATTTCACAAGTTGGGAACTTCTAGAAAATTCGAAATCAGAATATCGAAAATTGCATTGAAAATTAGTGCTTCAAATCGAAAATTCTAAATTTTTTTTGAAAAGTGGAAACTCTGAAATGGTTAACATGAACATTGAAAATTTCGAAAATCAGATTGAAAATTCCACTTCAATTGGGTTTGAAAACGGATTTTACAATTTCTGAATTTCAGTAAGTCTCGTTCATCTCTGCCCATAAATGATTGTCCCTTTTTCCGTAACCTTGACCAGATTTACCATATTAGAACTCACAGATTCCTCCTCTTAATCTTGCCATGTCAGAAAATGAGAGACGAGTCAGTAACTGGGGGAGGGAGCCAATCAGTTACCCTATAACTGTTGTATCCCTTTAATGTTACATACATGCTTCCCCTTGAGGAAATATGTCCCCATATAGGGTTTTATATTGCTGTTGCTGTTCTTTCCAAATGTTTTGACCCAGCTGAATACACCTAATTATCAATATTTAAAGTATTATACGTACAATATTTATTATGCAACACCATATCCATGCCTGTGTTATTAATCTATAGTGACCAACCGTTTCTGTCTAACTGCAGTAGACATTATTCATAACTTCCGATTGGTTGTTACAGAGTCCCATTCTGTTAGCATACATGCATTAGAATCCATAGTGTTGATTATCGATAGTTCAGTGTCCATTTTTTGCAGTGGGAGCAGGATTGGACTAAAGATTTCCCTCTCCTCCCCACAAATGACAACTTGATGGTGTTTATACCGAGCCGCTCGCTAAAATAGACCTAAAAACCCGCACGTGCCAATACTATTTATTGAGTTTATGTTGAAGATTGTATCTCTGTACATAGCAGTCTACATACATTCCATTGATTCATTATCCCTGTGTATGATCTCAAGCTTTACATCTGCCTTCAATCATTTGCCATCTTACCTCCCTTAATAAATTCTGCAGGATCTCCCTAATACTTTCCCTAATGTACATTTGTGCAGTAAAATTCGTGGGCTGCTATATAACTAATTAAGTTTAAATTGCTCTTTATGCAGGAATATAATCAGCAGGCAGGTTGGAATATTTCCCAGAATGCCGAAGTCAGTGGGCGAAAAGAGTCACCAGTATTATACAAGTGTTTCCTCAGCTTTAAGAAAGAGAAGACTCATAGAGGGAGAGATTGACAAAGTATTGAATGTTTATTCAAAGATTTCCAAAACTTGAGATAGCAAGCACTGATGTAATAATGACATAGCTAGCACTGATTATAACTAATGATATAGCTAAACACTGATTATAACTGATGACATATCTAACACTGATTATACTGATGAAATATCTAAACACTGATTGTAAATGATACTAGCTAAACTGATTATAACTGATGACATATCTAAACACTGATTATAACTGATGAAATATCTAAACACTGATTGTAAATGATGACATATCTAAGCACTAATTATAACTGATTACATATCTAAACACTGATTATAACTGATGACATATCTAAAATTAATTGTAAACGATGATATAACTAAACCTGATTATAGCTGATGACATATCTAAAACTGATTATAACTGATGACATAGATAAACACTGATTGTAAATGATGACATATCTAAACACTAATTATAACTGATTACATATCTAAACACTGATTGTAAATGATGACATAGCTAAACACTGATTTATAACTGATGACATAGCTTAACACTCAGCGGAGCTTGGTTCACCGGACAGAAATCAGAAGACGCCGCCCAAGGGCTCTTTTAAGAGCCGCCAGAGGATTCGGTTCCAGCACGGACCCCAACAAAGGCACTATCAGTGCCGCAAGGGCCCTTACAGGGCGGGGAGGGGGTTATGGTTCGAGCTGCAGGACCCCTTAAGCCACAAAGGTCCTTGTAAGGACCGGGAGGGGGTCCTGGTTTTCAAGCTGCGGAATGCCCAATTTCCGGCCACGGGATTGTCGGCCGTTTAACAATCCGCAAAGCACAATTTTCGGAATTTTGGGGATTTTTCAGAATCGCCCATTCGAGGCCTGACGAACATTCGAAAATCCTCGTACATTTGAGAATTCTCGAATGTTCGAGGATTTTCGAAAATAGCCCTGCAAGTCTGGAAAATCAAACTAGTTTGAATAGTTCGAATTCGTCCAAACATAAAGTTCGTCTCGAACTCGGGTTCGAGTTCTATTCCATCCCTACTAAACACTGATTATAACTGATGACATAGCTAAACACTGATTATAACTGATGACATAGCTAACACACTGAATAATGACTGGTAACATAGCTAAACACTGATTAAGACTGATGACATATAAACACTGATTATAACTGATGACATAGCTAAACAATGATTATAACTGATGACATATCTAAACACTAATTATAACTGATGACATCACATAAAACTGATTTAAGTAACTGATGACATAGCTAAACACTATTATAACCAATGACATAGCTAGCACTGTTTATAACAATGACATAGCTAAACACTAATTATAACAATGACATAGCTAAGCACTGTTTTAATTAATGAAATAGATAAACACTGATTTTAACATAGCTAAGCAGTGCTTGAAATTGATTAGATAGCTAATCACAGATATAACTGATGACATAGCTTAGCACAGATTGTAACTGATGACATAGCTAAGCACTGATGATAATAGATGACATAGCTAAACACTGATTATAACTGATGACATAGCTAAACACTGATTAAAATGATGACATAGCTAAACACTGATTATAACTGATGGACATACTAAGCACTGATTATAACTGATGACATATCTAAACACTATTATAACTGATGGCAGCTAAAAACTGATGATAACTGATGACCATAGCTAAACATTGATTATACAGATAACAGCTAATACTGATTATAAATGATGACATAGCTAACACTGATAATAACCGATGACATAGACTAAGCACTGATGATATGATGACACTAAACACTGATTATAACTGATGACTAGCTAAGCACTGATGATAATGATGACATATCTAAACACTGATTATAACCGATGAATAGCTAACACTGTTTATGACTGATGACATAGCTAAGCACTGATGATAATAGATGACATAGTTAAAAACACTGATTATAACTGATGACATAGCTAAACACTGATTATAACTGATGACAAAGCTAAGCACTGATGATAAGATATGACATAGCTAAACACTAATTATACCGATGAAATAGCTAACACTGATTATGACTGATGACATAGTTAAGCACTGATGATATAGATGACATATTTAAACACTGATTATAACTGATGACATACCTAAACACTGATTATAACTGATGACAAAGCTAAGCTGATGAAAGATATGACATAGCTAAACACTGATTAAACTGATGGCATAGCTAAGCACTAATGATAACTGATGGACATAGCAAAACACTGATATAAATGAAAACATAGCTAAATTCTGATTATAACTGATGACATAGCTGCACTGTGATAATAGATGATTAGCTAAACACTGATTATAACTGATGACATAGCTAAACACTGATTATGACTGATGACATAGCTAAACACTGATTATGATTGATGACATAGTAACACTGATATAACCGATGACATAGCTAACACTGAATTATAACCGATGACATAGCTAAGCACTGATGATAAATATGACATAGCTAACTGATGATAACTGATGGACATAGCTAAACACTGATTATAATGAAGACATAGTTAAACACTGATGATAACTGATGACATAGCTAAGCACTGATGATACGATGAACATAGCTAACACTGATGTAATAGATGACATGCTAAACACTGATTATACTGACATAGCAAACCTGATTATACTGATGACATAGCTAAAAAACACTGATTATAACTGATGAAATAGCTAACACTGATTATAACTGATGACATAGCTAACACTGATGATAAGATGACCTAGCTAAACACTCATTATAACTGATGAACAAGCTTAACACTGGTTATAACTGATGACATAGCTAAGCACTGATGATAGAGATATATATAGTTAACACTGATTATAACTGATGCATAGCTAAGCACTAATGATAACTGATGGACATAGCTAAACACTGATTATAATGAAGACATAGCTAAACACTGATTATAACTGATGACATAGCTAAGCACTGATATAGATGACATAGCTAACACTCATTATAACTGATAAATAGCTAAGCACTGATGATAATAGATGACATAGCTAAACCACAGATTATAACTAGATGACATAGGTAAACACTGATTATAAATGATGACATAGCTAAACACGATTATAAGTGATGGACATAGCTGAGTCATTGATTATAACTGATGACATAGCTAAACACTGATTATAACTGATGACATAGCTAAACAAACGCTGATTATAACTGATGACATAGATAAACACTGATTAATATTATGACATAGCTAAACAATGATTATCTGATGGACATAGCTAAGCACTGATTATAACTGATGACATGATAGCACTGATGATAATACATGAAATAGCTAAACATTGATTATAACTGATGACATAGCTAAATACTGATTATCAATGATGACATAGTTAACACTGTTATAACTGATGACATAGCTAAACACTGATTATAACTGATGACAAAGCTAAGCACTGATGATAAGATATGACATAGCTAAACACTAATTATAACCGATGAATAGCTAAACACTGATATGACTGATGACATAGTTAAGAGCACTGATGATAATAGATGACATATTTAACAACTGATTATAACTGATACATAGCTAACACTGATTATAACTGATGACAAGCTAAGCACTGATGATAAATATGACATAGCTAACACTGATTATAACTGATGGCATAGCTAAGCACTAATGATAACTGATGGACATAGCAAAACACTGATTATAAATGAAAACTAGCTAAATTCTGATTATAACTGATGACATAGCTAAGCACTGATGAGAATAGATGATATAGCTAAACACTGATTAACTGATGACATAGCTAAACACTGATTATGACTGATGACATAGCTAAACACTGATTATGATTGATGACATAGTAAACACTGATTATAACCGATGACATAGCTAAACACTGATTATAACCGATGACATAGCTAAGCACTGATGATAAAATATGACATAGCTAAACACTGATGATAACTGATGGACATAGCTAAACACTGATTATAAATGAAGACATAGTTAAACACTGATGATAACTGATGACATAGCTAAGCACTGATGATAACTGATGACATAGCTAAACACTGATTATAATAGATGACATAGCTAAACACTGTTATAACTGACATAGCTAACACTGATATAACTGATGACATAGCTAAACACTGATTATAACTGAGAAATAGCTAACTGATTATAACTGATGACATAGCTAAGCACCTGATGATAATAGATGACATAGCTAAACACTCATTATAACTGATGAACATAGCTTAACACTGGTTATAACTGATGACATAGCTAAGCACTGATGATAAAGATGATATAGTTAAACACTGATTATAACTGATGGCATAGCTAAGCACTAATGATAACTGATGGACATAGCTAAACACTGATTATAAATGAAGACATAGCTAAACACTGATTATAACTGAGCATAGCTAAGCACTGATGATAATAGATGACATAGCTAACACTCATTATAACTGATAACATAGCTAAGCACTGATGATATATGACATAGCTAAACACAGATTATAAATGATGACATAGGTAAACTGATTATAAATGATGACATAGCTAAACACTGATTATAAGTGATGGACATAGCTGATCATTGATTATAACTGATGACTAGCTAAACACTGATTATAACTGATGACATAGCTAAACGCTGATTATAACTGATGACATAGATACACTGATTATATATTATGACATAGCTAAACAATGATTATAACTGATGGACATAGCTAAGCACTGATTATAACTGATGACATAGATAAGCACTGATGATAATAGATGAAATGCTAAACATTGATTATCTGATGACATAGCTAAATACTGATTATCAATGTGACATACTAAACACTGATTATAACTGATGTCATAGATAACGCTGATTATAATGATGACATAGCTAAACACAGATTAGAACTGATGACATAGCTAAACACTGATTTAACTGATAGCATAGCTAAACACTGATTATAACTGATGACATAGCTAAGCACTGATGATATACATGACACAGCTAGACAATGTTTAGATTTACGGATATACACCACTTTTTGACTAGTTTTTTTCTGTTTTTATTTATCTATTATGAAATTTAAAGGGCAACTGTGGTCCAAAACAAGTTAGGGTTGAATGAAAGCCTGCATTATTTCCTAAATATGAGCCGAAAATCACATCTCTAGCTGCAGCTTGTGAGAAATTACTTTGAGGTGAATTTTCAAACTTCCTGCTTCCAATAGGTTGAGTGATATCACCTGACCCTCGCCCCTCCCCTCGCCCCGCCCCGCTGCTCCCTGGGGAGAAGCATGCTCAGTTAAGACTTAATGCTGGGAAATCAGGAAGTTCCTGGGAAAAAATTGACAGTTGATAGGGAGCCTATTAATGCAGTAGAGGCTGGGTTACATGACTACAAGCTGGTCACATGGCTGAAAACAGGAAGTGTTCAAGCAGGAAGTAATATTGCTGAAACTTTCTACCAATAACTTCTCATGATTCTATCTAGAGATGTGATTTAGGTTGTATTTGAAGTACGATGCAAGGTTTTTTATATAATCCTTACTAGTTTGTAAGAATTTGGGACCACAGTTACCCTTTAACCTCCTTGTGGTTTCCAATTTAGTTGTGCACTGAACAGAACCGAAAGTGTGCCATTTATTAAATTATTTAATTTAATTTAAAGGGCATGTCCACCCCCAAAACTATAATCTCCCCCACTAATGGCCCCACCATGTAGTGTAATAAAATCCTTACCTCCACATCCCAGCTCCATAGGTTCTCCTGTAGTCCCCCCCCAAAGTCCCAAAACTGCCCAATATGAGGATAGCAGAGTCCATATAGGACTCTGCCTCCTGTCTTTCCTCCGGGAGAAGTTTGGCATGCGTACTGCAGCCCTTCTCCCCCTCCCTCCCCCTCCTTCCCTCTCCCTCTCCCTCCCTCTCGCTTTGCGATCCCTCCCCCTACCATAAAACCCTTTGCCCATATCATATATATCTTCTCCCAGCCCCAACTGCTAAAAAGTAATCTTAATAAGACTCCCGACCTCTACTTACCTTCCCTCTCTCCCCCGGCATTCTCAGCCTCTCAGCCAATCACGGACATGGCTGCCGGTCCCGCCCCCTGCTTGCAGTGTCTTGCAAGCAAAGACGGGCGTCGAAGGAGAGAGGGAAGGTAAGTAAACATCGGGGCACTTTTCTTACATTATTTTATAGCGTTGGGGGCTGGGGGAAGATATACTAATAATGGGGGGAAATTTATTATAAGGGTGGACATGCTCTTTAATTGAATTTGTTTTTGCTTTTTTAATTAATTATTTTTTTTTATGTGTTTCTTTTTCTTGCAAACTTTTTAAGGGTATCTCCACCCTAAATATAACTTTTTCCTTTATAGCATCACCTCTGCCCATCCCCAACCGCCGAGTTAATTAAAAAAAGAATCATAATGATACTTACAGCCCCTCCTCCTGCACCTGTCTTCTCCGGCTCCCTGCCAGAACTAACAACAGGTGCTGGGCTGGCAGCCGCGTCTGTGATTGGCTGCCTCTCAGCCAATCACAGACGTGGCTGCCGGCTATGAAGCCACAGAAACAAAGGGCTGTAAGTATGTTTCTAATACAGTTTTAGTTTCTGTATAAATACAACCTGGTGGTTGGGGCTGGGGAGGGGTGAGATGCAAAATAGGAAAAGCAAAAGTGGAAGGACAGCCAGGGAGGGATCTGGAGGGTGGGAGGATGGGGAAGGGCTCCCCTGCACATGACACTGTCCTCTCAGAGACAGAGGAGGCAGAAACCTTTCCCAAAGGAAGACACCTCCTACTCCTCAGTCTCCTGGACTTTGAACCAGCACTGCAGGAGAACCATAAGGAGCAGAGTGTAAGGTAAGGATTTTTTTAAACTACACGTGGGGCCAGTAGTGGGTTACATTTTAGTTTTGGGGGTGAACATGCCTTTTAAATTTTCTGTGGAAAAAAAAATGATAAAATAACGAACTTGTGATTTTTGTGAACCAGGTATAAGGATTGTGAATATTTATGAGATTGTCTGGGGAATTTTACATTTTCTCTAAATACTCTTTAGAGTATTTCAATCAATTCTAAATTACCCTTTAGAATTGATCACCTGCAGTCACCTAGAATACAATACAATGCACTGTCATAGTGATAGGTACAATTTAAAGGCAATCCACCAAAAGGGAAGGCAACAGAACAAAGAGAAAAGATTCTACTAGACACATATATTAGGGGCTTTATGCAATAATGGTTATACAATTTGGACTTGTGCTAATGAGCTGCAGCAACCAATTAGATGCTACCTAACTGTAGGATACCAGTTAAACTCTACCATCTGATTGGTTGCTTCAGGTAAATAGCATGGGCAAATCATAGCCCTTCTTATAACATAAGCCCTTGTATAGAACACACTCACCTCTGCCTTGCAAACGCGTCCTGTTGAACACCCATTTAGCAGGTTTTTCTTGCAACTCCTGGGTTAAGAATTAGTGATTGGCACAAACGAGGGATCTAGAAATTTCATTGCAAATTGGACCTAAGGAAAAAATAATTCCTCATATTAACAAAGATCGACCAATTGGATCCTATTGACACTGACACAAGTGAACCTTAGAACATGCATATTCATATGTTTACATTGACCAGACAGCACTACTGCCCCCAAGTCTATGAACCTCCCAGCCTTTGCCATTAATAACTATATTGATGTTGCTTAGGCAACAATAAGGTGTGATAATTTTTTCTACTGGTTAGCATTCATTTTGCACAACAACTCCTCATACATATATTCATTCAATAGTAATGTGAGAAGATGCCTCATTAGTCTCATCAATTGATGTCATTTTGTTTGTTCCTCCTTAATAAATACTTTCCCCTAATCCTCATTATTCATCTTACACCCTTTTTTGCGTTTCCTTAAAGGGTTCGTTCTTGCTATTGTCTACAAAGCTTCAATCTCTCTGGTTACAAATCCTTGATGTACTTTCCATATCTGAAGCAGCTGTAAGCCATAGCACCTTTGGTGGTCAGATTTATAACAAACATGGCCTTACCCTAGGGTCCAGTCGTTCAGGCAAGAGCAGGCCGTGCTTCCAATTACATTCCCGAGGCCTACACAAATTTCCATGCTGCATAGTGCAGGATTACAATTACTAAAGGCATGATATTAGATCATCGATGGCAGGGATACTCGTATTATATTACATCTTCCTCTAGCCTGCAACAGCCACAGGAAATGTCACTAAAGACTAATTCTCTGGACAGTAGGGCAGGTAACCTTTCCCCAGTAAATCTCGTTGCTTGTTGGTAAGACCTGACCCAGTACAGCGAACAGATATCCACCAACCATTGTTGTTATCAGTAACATCATAGGACTTATTAGTCACATGTTCCACCACTAAACACTGCTGTCCTGAGCTAATACCTTACTAAAGGTCTATAAAATAAATAAACCCAGTGTGTGAAATAACTGTTAATTGCAGTTAAAGAAATAAAAATGAATCCTCAACCGTGAACTTTTACATTTTACTCTAAAAAATAAAAATAAACGGCAGTATTACCCACAAACCCACCAGAGAAATACTAATAAGAAGAAATCAGCCCATAAAGTTACAGGTTCAATTTCAAGTCCAACATCTGCAAGTTTACTGTATGACTTTTCTTTCTACCATTCATTCTCTCTGTGAAACACTGCTGGGTAATAGCCTCTTTCATAGGCTTATTAAGAGTTAGTGTCCCACTACGAGCGTTGCATTCCGTTTTGCGTGCATTCTGAGAATCGCAATGTAATTTTAAATATAATAGAAATCGCGAGAATCAGTTCCTACTGTATAATTTGCGTTCCAAAACGATGTGGTCCATTGATATAACTGGATTGGGCATGTACTGGCTGTAACATGGCAGCCTTTTAAGTTAAGTACCCAGTAAGCAGATACAACTGGAGTGGTATCACAAGTGGGACTAGAATTATTTATCTGTTTACCATAAAAACAATCTTATTAAGACCTCGGGAGAAGTATTTCTCTACCTATAAAAAGTATCTGCAAATTCTTTAAAGTTGTGCTGTGATTGGATAATCTCCCTTGTCATAGCAACAGTGCTAATTAGTGATTACCTACCCATTTGTTTTATATCTTTATATTTTCTGCCTTTATGCTTGGATGAAAGCTGCCATATTGGGTGGCCTCAAATGATTTGATTGATTCTTACCACCAACAAAGCTTTGAGACAACTGGAAACCTATGACATCTTACTGTACCACCAGCTCTTAACCATTCTACTAATTTTTGGTGATATATATATAGCATATATTGGTTTCGTGTTTTTTATACAGCACCCCTAGTTTTTTAATACCAGCACCCCTATTTTTGTTGATACCACACCCCTTGTTTTGGGTGATACCAGCACCCAATTTTTTTCTGATACAGCACCCCTGTTTCTGGTGATACAGCACCTCTAGTTTTTTTGGTGATACCACCACACCTAGTTTTTGGTGATACCAGCAGCCCTAGTTTCTGGTTATACCAGCCCCCTAGTTTTTGGTGATACCACCATCCCTAGTTGTTGGTGATACTAGCAGCCCTAGTTTCTGGTGATACCAGCACCTCTAGTTTTTGGTGATAACCACCACCCCTAGTTTCTGGCGATACCACAGCCCTAGTTTCTGGTATACCAGCACCTCTAGTTTTTGGTGATACCAGCAGCCCTACTTTTTGGTGATACCAGCAGCCCAAGTTTCTGGTGATACCAGCAGCCCTAGTTTTTGTTGATACCAGCAGCCCTATTTTCTGGTGATACCAGCAGCCCTAGTTTTCTTGATACCAGCAGGAGCAGCGCGGTCCCAAGCGCCGCTGCCACCGCTAAACACTAATTATAACCAATGACATAGCTAAGCACTGTTTATAATTAATGAAATAGATAAACACTGATTTTAACATAGCTAAGCAGTGCTTGAAATTGATTAGATAGCTAATCACAGATTATAACTGATGACATAGCTTAGCACAGATTGTAACTGATGACATAGCTAAGCACTGATGATAATAGATGACATAGCTAAACACTGATTATAACTGATGACATAGCTAAACACTCATCCAGGTCATGGTATATCTGTGTTATTCAGTTAGATCTACTGGACTGGTTCTCATTCATCCAGGTCATGGTATATCTGTGTTATTCAGTTTAGATCTACTGGATTGGTTCTCATTCACCAGGTCATGGTAATCTGTGTTATTCATTTAGATCTACTGGACTGGTTCTCATTCATCCAGGTCAGGTATATCTGTGTATTCAGTTAGATCTACTGGACTGGTTCTCATTCATCCAGGTCATGGTATATCTGTGGTATTCATTTGATCTACTGGACTGGTTCTCATTCATCCAGGTCATGGTATATCTGTGGTATTCAGTTAGATCTACTGGTCTGGTTCTCATTCATCCAGGTAGGGTATATCTGTGTATTCAGTTGATCACTGGACTGGTTCTCATTCATCCAGGTCATGGTATATCTGTGGTATTCATTTAGATCTACTGACTGTTCTCATTCATCCAGGTCATGGTATATCTGTGGTTTTCAGTTAGATCAACTGGACTGGTTCTCATTCATCCAGGTCATGGTATATCTGTGGTATTCAGTTAGATCAACTGGACTGGTTCTCATTCATCATGTCATGGTATATCTGTGGTATTCAGTTAGATCAACTGGACTGGTTCTCATTCATCCAGGTCATGGTATATCTGTGGTATTCAGTTTAGATTAACTGGACGGTTCTCATTCATCAGGTCATGGTATATCGTGTGGTATTCAGTTAGATTAACTGGACTGGTTCTCTTTAAATCCAGGTCATGGTATATCTGTGGGTTCAGTTAGATAAACTGGACTATTTTCTCATTCATTCTGGTCATGGTATATCTGTGGGATTCAGTTTAGATAAACTGGTCTATTTCTCATTCATTCAGGTCATGGTTATATATGTGGTGGTTCAGATCAAATCAACTGTACTTGAAGTTTAGTTTTTTGAAGACATTTCACTAGTCATCTGACCGGATCTCTCAATTCACTATGGCAATAGATACTCTGGAATGTGTCAGACCAATAATCAGTGATCCAGGAAATTGTACAGGGAAATCTCTACAGTACATATACTGGGCTCCATTTCATCTAAAGAAAATGTACAGAACAAAGCTATCTCTGATTCATAAACCAATAATAAACTGTTACCCGTAAAAATATACTGATGGCAAAACAAATTGACTTTTTAATATCTTTTAGACCATATATTCTACTTGATAGGTTTTAAAAATGTGTTCCATTGGTTCCAGAACGTGTTCACATTAAACAGGAGCTGATTTGAACATTTTTTTTAGAATCTTTTAACCTGTGTTTGGGAAAATCTTTTGTTATATGTTTTTTTTCATTTGGCTTCAAGAGGCTGGAAAATCTCATCTATGTATGTTTATTTAACTTTCCTTAACTTTACCCTATTGTAAAATATATTCAAAGGCACCAAGGCGTCCACGATAATATGTAAGGGCAGACTAGTGCACATAATCCACCCAGATAGATTATTCATGTGACAGCTCATATTTAGAACCCCTAATTCTATCTGATAACATTTCTAATCACTCTTTATAAGGCAGGATTGGACTGGGTGGTACTGGGACCACAGTCTAGGAGTCAGAAAGATTAAGATAGATAAATCAACGAAAAGAAGAAATTAATGTATTGCTTTCTGGTGGGGCCCTGAACTTTCATTCCTTGGAGGGCCCAACTCCCCAACTAAAGAGCAAAGATCGCTTTTTACAATAAAATTACTTACTGTGGCCCTCAATATGGTAATTACCGGCAATGTGTGTCATTAAGGGGCCCATTTATACAACTTTGCCAGTATATACCAATCCTGCGCTGTTGGGCACACACGCCATTAAGGGAAATACCGTATAGTTGCGCATACTGCTAATAATGGTGGTTCATGATGCGCACATTATTTACAGTAAATACAGGTAGAATAAGATAGGCCCTTAGGTGGTTTTATACTGGAATGTATGGTGTATAAATGGTGTATGGCATGTATGATGTATGAATGAATGGGGTATGGTATTGATGGCGTGTTGGAGCTTGTTTGGGAGCCATGGTGGTAACCATGCTTAAGGTGGATATCCACCCCTGTGGACTAGCATGATGTGGAGGGATCCATTACAGCACGGAAGTAACCGAGACTAAGGAGGACCCCCGTCCAGGACTTAAAGTAGGTATATATGGTGTATGGTATGTTGGTGTATGAATGAATGTGTATAGTAAGTATGGTGTATGGTAGTATGGTGTATGATGTATGATGTTATTGTAGGGTGTATGGTATGTATGGTGTGTGGTATGTATGGTGTATCATTTATGGTGTGTGGTCTGTATGGTGTATGGTATGTCTGGTATATGAATGTAGATGTATGGTAGTATGGTGTTGGTATTGTATGGTGTGTGGTATGTAGGGTGTGGGGTAGTAGGGTGGTGGTGTATGTAGGGTGTGGGGTATGTATGGTGAATGGTATGTGGGTGGTGATGGTTGGTGTTGGTGGTTGGTGTGTGGTTGTATGGTGTGTACTTAGTATGGTGTATGGTATATTGGGTAATGGTATGTATGGTGTATGGTATGTATGTGTTGTTGTTGATGTTGGTTGTTGTCTTGGGTGTTGGTGTTGGTTGTCTGTGTTGTGTTGGTTGTCGGTGTCTGTTGAGGTGTATTGTCTGTTGGTGTCTGGTTGTTGGTGTTTGTGTGTGTTGGTGTTGTTGTGGTGTTGGTCTGTTGGTGTCTGCTGTCGTGTTGGTGTTGGTATTGTCGTATGTGTCTGGTGTCTGGTGTCTGTTCTGTGTTGTTGGTCCTGTTGGTGTTGGTATGTTTGGGTTGGTCTGTGTTTTCTGTCTGGTGTCTGGTTGTCTCGTGTTGGTCCTGTTGGTTGTTGGTTATCGTCTGTTTTTGTTCTTGTGTAGGTGTCTGGTTTTGTATGGGGTTGGTTGTGTGTTGTTTGGTGTTGTTGTGGTTGGTTTATGGTTTCTGTTGTCTGTGGGTTGGGTGTAGTAGCGTAGGAATGAATGGTGTATGGTATGTATGGTGTAAGTATGTATGGTGTATGGTATGTATGGTGTGTGGTATGTATGGTTGTATAGTGTATGGTATGTATGGTGTATGGTATGTATGTGTATGGTATTTATGGTGTATGGTATGTATAGTGTATGGTATGTATGGTGTGTGGTATGTATGGTGTGTGTGGTATGTATGGTGTATGGATTATGGTTTTCTGGTGTGGTCTGTATGTGTTCTGGTATGCATGGTGTATGTTATGTATGGTGTATGGTATGTAGGTGTGTTGGTTTTGGTATTTATGGTGTTGGTATGTATAGTGTATGGTATGGATGGTGTATGGTGTGTATGGTGTATGCTATGCATGGTGTATAGTATGTATGGTGTATGAATGAATGGTGTATGTATGTATGGTGTTGGTATGTGGGGTTGTATGGTTGTATAGTGTATGGTATGTGTGGTGTATGGTATGTATGTTTATGGTATGTTTGTGTATTTGTGTGTGGTATGTATTTGTTGGTTTGATGGTGTTGGTATGTATGGGTAGGTGTCGTGTGGTGTTTGGTTGTTTGTGTGGTTTGGTGTGATGATGGTGTTGGTGGTTGATGTTGTGGTTGGTGTGTTGGTGTTGGTGTGTCTGGTGTTGTGTGGTGTATTGTTGGGTATGTTTGTGTTATATTGTTGTTGTGTTTATGTAAAGCCTCATTGTATTCATTGTGTGACAAATAAACCAATTAGAACTGATGGAGTCACTGGATCCTAAAATAACTGCACTGTGGCTGTTGATAGTTGTAGTTTGTCAGCATCTGAAGAGACCCTAGTCATTACCACGTGGTTGGTTCCCTCACATTACCCTGTCCTGCCCTGGTGCTGATTCCCGGACCCACCCCCAGGGATGAGCAGCTCAGTAGCATTTCCTTCCCTTTGTCTCTCCCAGGATCCTCCCTCTGTCTCCCCCCTACCCCCACATTGGATCCCAGAGCTGTAACCTGATCCCCAGTGTGTGTGCAGTATGGCAGCTCAGCTCCCACAGTGAGGGGGGATATGAGCTCAGACGTATCACTAACGCAACCAGCTGCCATTTCCACTCTCTGCAGCGGCTCAGCCCTCCCTCCATCTTCCCCCTGGATCTCCAGCTTCCCCCTGTATCTCCACTTCCCCTGGAACTCCATCTTCCCCTGGATCTCCATCTTCCCCTGATCTCCATCTGCCCCTGGATCTCCAGCTTCCCCTGGATCTCCATCTTCCCCCCTGGATCTCCAGCTCTCTCTCCTGGCTCATTGTGGATTATCTCCATCCTCACCCTCCCTCTTCATCTCGCCTCTCCTGCTACCTAATCTGCATGTGAGTCTCCGGGATGAGAATCCTCAAGATGGTCCGGGTGGCCATGTGTGCTGGGGCTGGTGATGCTCAGTGTGGCTCTGCTAATCCTGTCCCTGATCAGCTATGTCTCCCTGAAGAAAGAGAACATCTTCACCACCCCCAAGTATGCAGGAGCTGGGGGCCCCCGATGTACATGTTCCATGCTGGGTTCAGGTGAGTAATCAGGGGGGGGTACTGGTCTAACACTGGGGGCTACTGGTCAAACACTGAACTGAGGGCTCCTGTTTCAAACTGGGGTCTACTGGTCCAACACTTGAGGCTACTGGTCCAACACTGGGGGCTCTGGCCCAACACTGGGGGGCTATTGTTCCAACACTGGGGGCTACTGGTCGGTGGGAGCTGCCATATCACTATACATCCTACAGCTGCTTAGGGCTGAGATTCCCCTGGAATGTTTCCCATTAAGGATTCCATCCACCATTCCTACAGCGCAGCGCAGCTGATCCCCAAGGTCTATGGGGAGTCTAGTTCTATTATTATTATGTTATTATTCCTATCAGGACAGTGGGGTGTAGAGGAATGAGGATGTGTATGTGGATTACATCCTATAGAGATCAGGAAGGTTCCAATCAGGGCACGTGCAATTTATTCATTCATACATTGGAACGTTGATCTGTTTGATATTGTATCCATCCCTGAGCTGTCCGCGTGCTGATTGGCTGTTGGTCCACCTGCTCTTGGTTTTTGTTGTTGCAAAATGCAGTGTCTCTGGGAGGCTGAAGACAGCCAGGGGCATTATGGGAAGTCTGGGAACTGTCCAAGGTGCTGATTGGAAAGGCACATTCAGCACATACAGTGGGATCCAAGTGCTTTATGGGGAAAAAACTTCTGTCCAGATAATAAAGCTGCAGCTTCATAGCTAAGCATTTTATTAACTAGACCAGTTGACAGATACATGGGGTACCAATATTATATATATTATACAACATCCTTTGTTTGGAAACTACAACTCTGCAACCAAGGCATGCTGGGAGTTGTAATTTTAACATCTGGAGTGCCAAGGTGATTCACTGAGTTTGCATAAAATTGAATATGCCATAGGCTCTGTTTGTATTAAGTTGTTGCTGAACTGCAACTTTCACAACAGTCAAATGGAATTCTGGGAGCTTTGAATGAGAACCAGTCCAGTAGATCTAACTGAATAACACAGATATACCTTGACCTGGATGAATGAGAACCAGTCCAGTAGATCTAAATGAATAACACAGATATACCATGACCTGGATGAATGAGAACCAGTCCAGTAGATCTAACTGAATACCACAGATAAACCACAAAAAAAATTTAAATCCTGTAGGGAATCCCCGATAACCTAGACCTTGCTAGGTTTAAATTACCAAAATTGGTAAATATAAATATATATATATATATATATATATATTCCCTCGGTCACTGACTGCATGGAACAGCATAAGGGTCTGGACAGGCTCCCGCGTCTGTGACTCAGCCAATTACTGACACGGCTGCTGGTCTGACCCCCCTTTGTTGATTCCCTGGGAAGAACAGCAAAGGGAGCCAGGGGAACAAGGGTTGGAAAGTATCTTTTGTGAACAATTTTTGAAATGTAAATATAGCATGCAGGGTGTTTGAATCGGTTGTGGGTCAAATTTGTGATTTAAGATTTGTACTCTATACCATGCATCTACTGGAAAAATATAACTCCCAGCATTCCTCTACAGCACTCACAATATCAAAAGGCATCCAGGGAATGATGGGAGTTGTAGTTTTCACTGGATGCCTGCAACTTGAAGACCCCTGCTATATATTTTAGTGGTATGGTAGGTTGGCTTATATGAACATTTTTGGTTATAAATAAAATGTTAATTTGAACTTTTAGACTTTTTTTTAAGTTCCCTGTATACATTTTAGGAAGAAAGACTTAAAGTGGGTCGAGTTTCGAGACAAAACTTGCGGGACGGGTTGCGGGTATGAAGCGGGTAGAAAAGCGGGTACAGGGTTTTGTAAGTCCGGTGCAGGTCTTGAATACTAGACCCGTGCAAGACTCTAGAGGAGTATGGAATTTCTTTAGGCCCTGCAGGAGAACCACATGGAGCAGAGGAGAAGGTAAGGATCTTTTATCACTTCACAGTAGTGCAAATTTTAGTTGGGGGGGGGTGGGGATGGACATGTCCTTTAATAGCCAATAAAATACAACGTTACTTATAATGCAGCAGAAGGCACTTACAATGCTAATGCCATAACATAGAATTTCCTGTCCAACCAAACGAATAAGGAATTATTTGTGCCCCAGACAGAGTATCTGAGTCTATGAAGACGTTTGAGCACAGGACATCCAGTAGAGCTGGACTGTGTATAGAGCTGTTTATTCTAACACCACTTTATGGGTAAGGAATCAATCCAGGGAACAATATTTTTGTTGAATATCAGCCTGATATCACATCACAGGTACTCAATAAAAATAAATGAATATCCCTACTTTGCTTAACCAGAGGTCATTAAAGGGGAACTTAAAGGGCCTGTCCACCCTCGAATGAAAATGTATGCTTGTCTTTCCCACCCTTTAAAAGACCAAGGCTGCAATAGTATCTTAACTGCCTGGTGTTTCTGAAAGAAAATTTTGTACAGAGATAACTGTCCTCTTCGTCGGTCCTCCATCTTCTTCAGCAGCCAATCATGGCCATGACCAGATTAATACTAGTGCAAGCTAGTCACAAGCTTGTACAACCTTGAAAAGGTGGTGGCAGCCTTGGGAAAGTTAACATTTGTGACATGACCTTTTTTGGAGGTGAAGAGAGATTTTAGTAGGTCTTCCCCCAACCAGGGACCATCGAGGAAATGCAGAGATGTACGTCACGTACATCATTTCTTCGGGCATTGGCAAGCAACTGAAGAAAGGTAATATATTAGAAAAGGTAATTTGGCAAATATTAACTTTTGGGAAAATTAAGGTCTAAATGCCTCCCTCCTCCCTAGTGCTTCTCAGGAGCCCACGGCCATAAGCTTTCATTGCAGGGGCAGTCAGCAACCTGGGCACGTTTTTCAACTTTTGGCAAGGGTGAACAGTACCTAAAACAAAATGCCTCTGGCGCTTCCCCACTTTTCATTGCTTCTTGAGGGTCAGAGTGGTGGCACATGTAAAGACTTCCACTGCAGGGGTAGCCAGTGCCCTGGGCAATTCTTTCAACTTGCCTCATGGATGTACTGGGCGCCTCCAAAAAAAGTAACATCTGCTGGAAGACAGTTTCACCGTTCTCACTGTAAAGAAACCTTTCCTAACCTGAAGATGAAACTTCTTTTCTTCCAACCTTAAAGGATGTCCACGTGTCCTCTGATATGACCTATTAGTAAACAATGCACCAGAGAGTTCATTGTATGGCCCATTATTATATTTGTATAAGGTTATCATGTCCCCACGCAAACGTTGCTTCTCCAATGTAAACAGCCCTAACTTGTCTAATCTGCCTGCATATTCAAGCCCCTCCATTCCCCCCTAATTTAGTTGCCCTTCTCTGAACTGCTTCCATTTCCAAGATGTCCCTTTGTATATGGGATTCCAAAACTGCACTGCATATTCCAAATGAAGCCTTACCAGTGCCTTGTAAAGAGGGAGAATAATATTTTTTCCCGCTTTCCCGCTTTAATTCATGGATCGCGGTTTAATATTCCACTAATAGTATTTTTTTGACTGCAGTGGTACTTTTCTATTGCGATGGAAATTAAAAAAAGATATCGTCTGTTATTTTGATACTGGCCATTATCAGCCCATTGTCGAGCTCTGGCGTTATTTTAAGTTTAACACTGCAGTCATAAAATACCAATAACAAACAATTGTGGTTTATGGAAAGGGATCTACCTATGTTCAATATTTCGATTGTGGGGTCAGACATGTTAACATTTATCCATGTGGATGGACATTTATTACTGTTTAACCCTTACTGTGCCAGTCAATTTCACTATAAATAGGGATCATTACATTAAAGATTTTGTCCATTTTTACTTTTTGAAAAGTTTGGTTTACACACAAAAATGCTAAAATTAAGAAATCAAAGAGTCAGATTTTATTTTTTATTTTTTTGAAACCTCCAACATTTTTCGATTTTGAAGACAATGTTTTTGTTAAAATGGCAATACCCATTTTTTATATCCAATTGAAAGGGTTTTTTTCTAATATTTTCTCCTTTTATTAAAGATTAGGAACTGTAATTTTTTTTTTCAAAAGAGTCTTTTAAACAATTTTGTAGGAGATTGCTTGGTCCCATTCATAAATACTATGAATTATATTTATCCACCAATGGTAATGCACAGCAGGGCACTGCACTATAATAACTATATATTAGTTAAATAGTGTGTACAACTATATAATGTATACACTGCACTATAATAACTATATAATGTACACACTGCACTATTACAACTGAATAATCTACACACTGCACTATAATAACGATATAATAGTTATATAGCGTGTACAACTATATAATGTACACACTGCACTATAACATCTATATAAAATACACACTGCACTATAACAACTATATAATAGTTATATAGTGTGTACAAATAAAATGTACACACTGCACTATAACAACTATATAATAGTTATATAGCGTGTACAACTATATAATGTACACACTGCACTATAACAACTATATAATAGTTATACAGTTTGTATAACTATATAATGTACACACTGCACTATAACAACTATATCATAGTTATATAGTGTGTACAACTGTATAATGTACACACTGCACTATAATATCTATAATCTACACACTGCACGATAATAACTATATAATAGTTATACAGTGTGTACAACTATATAATGCACACACTGCACAGTAACAGCTATATAATCTACACACTGCACTATAACAACTATACAATGTACACACTGCACTATAACAACTATATAATGTGCACACTGCACTATAACAACTATACAATGTACACACTGCACTATAACAACTAATAATGTACACACTGCACTATTACAACTATATAATAGTTACATAATGTGTACAACTATATAATGTACACACTGCACTATAACACATTCATAATAGATATATAGTGTGTACAACTATATAATGGACACACTGCACTAAAACAACTATATAATAGTTATATAGTGTATACAACTATATAATGTACACACTGCACTATAACAACTATATAATAGTTAAATAGTGTGTACAAATACATAATGTACACACTGCACTATAACAACTATATAATAGTTAAATAGTGGGTACAACTATATAATGTACACACTGCACTATAATAACTATATAATAGTTATATTGTGTGTACAACTATATAATGTACACACTGCACTATAACAACTATATAATAGTTAAATAGTGTGTACAAAATGGGTGAATTGGAGATAATGGGGTTGAATGAAAAGTATGATGTAATAGGTATATCAGAAACGTGGTTGAACAGTTCTCATGACTGGACTGTAAATTTAGAAGGATATGCTTTGTTTAGGCAGGACAGAGAAAAAAAGGAAAGGAAAGAGTATGTGTTTATGTTAAAAAAGAATTGAAGCCAAATTTAAAAGAAGAGATAACTGGAGATATGGATGTTAAAGTGGAGGCGATATGGGTGGCATTAGGCAACAGGAAAGGAGGTAATGTCATTGTTGGTGTCTGCTATAAGCTGCCAAATGCTAACAGGGAGGAAGTGAGTCAGCTTTATATGCAGTTGGCAAGGGCTGCAAGTTTGGGGAGTGTGCTCATTATGGGGGACTTTAATTACCCTGACATTGATTGGTGTAGTGGAACTGCCATCACAGAAAAAGGCGATGAGTTCCTGAATTTGCTGCAGGATAATTTTCTCTCACAGGTGGTTGAGGTTCCTACTAGAAAAGGAGCTCTGTTGGATCTGGTAATATCTAACATCGCGGAGCGCATTATAGATTTAAAGGTAACTGGAGGCTTATGGAGTATTGACCATAAAAAAGAGTAGTCTGGAGTATGTTTTTGAAAGGAAAAGTGCGCTGGATTAACAAAGAATTCTAATTTCGGGGAAACAAATTTTCCCAGGTTAAAAGTAGGTCTTCAGAATGTCAACTGGGATAAGGTATTATCAGGTAAAGGTACAGAACAGAAGTGGACTGTGTTTAAGGGGATTTTAAGCCATTTCACATCTTAATTTATACCCTTGGGAAATAAATGTTAAAAAAAAAACAAGGAGTTTATGAAAGCAATCAAATTAGCTAAAATTAATAATGAAGTTAGGATAGCTGAACAAAGCATCATTAAGCCTAAAACAGTTTTTAATTATATTAATAGTAAGAAGATGAGGACTGAAAATGTGGCACCATTAATTAATGGGGATAAGTTAGTTACAGAGGATGGCGATAAAGCAAATGTCTTGAATATTTTTTTTCCCTCTGTATACACTAAAGAAGATCCAAGTACAGATATCATAGAGTGTAGTAACAATAATCGTATAAAAGATTCAAGTGCACTTTGGTTAAATGAGGATATGGTACACAAAGAACTAAATAAGGTTAATATTAATAAATCTCCTGGACCGGATAAAATACATCCTCGGGTACTTAGGGAGCTAAGTTCAGTTTTATCTAGGCCATTGTTTCTTCTTTTTGTAGATTTCTTCATGTCCGGTTGTGTGCCTCTGGATTGCAAAAAGGCTGATGTTGTTCCAATATTCAAAAAGGGTAGTCGTTCACAGCCGGGTAATTACAGGCCTGTAAGTTTAACTTCAGTGGTGGGGAAGATCCTGGAAAGTTTAACAAAGGAACATATTCTAGAGTATGTTTTAAGGACTGACATTATAAGTAGTAACCAGCATGGATTTAGAAGGAATAGATCTTGTCAAACTAACTTGCTTGGCTTTTATGAAGAAGTAAGTAGAAATTTAGACTCTGGCATAGCAGTAGATGTAGTTTACTTGGATTTTGCAAAGACTTTTGATACAGTCCCCCATAGGCGACTAATGTATAAGCTAAGGTCTGTTGGTCTGGGGAGGCACATTTGTACGTGGATAGAAAATTGGTTAATGAATAGGACGCAGAGAGTAGTTAATGGGGCTTCATCATTTTGGATTAAAGTGCTAAGTGGGGTGCCACAGGGTTTGGTGTTGGGGCCGCTTCTATTTAATCTATTTATTAATGATTTGGAAGTGGGTATTGTCAGCAAGGTTTCTGTGTTTGCTGACGACACAAATCTTTGTCGACCATTAAAAACTTCAGAGGATGTGCAATCATTGCAGGGGGATCTAGATAGATTGTCAAATTGGGCTACTAAGTGGCAGATGAGATTCAATGTTGATAAATGTAAGGTGATGCATTTTGGACTTAAAAGTCCTTGTGCTGCTTATACTATAAATGGCTCTGTGTTAAGTGAATCCCCGTTGGAAAGGGATCTTGGAGTTTTGGTGGATAACAAACTTAAAGGTTGCAAGCAGTGCCAGTCAGCAGCAACAGCCAGAGCCCGCATGGTATTGTCTTGTATAAAGAGAGGTATGGATTCAAGGGAGGAAAATGTTATTCTCCCTCTTTACAAAGCATTGGTAAGGCCTCATTTGGAATATGCAGTGCAATTTTGGAATCCTGTGTACAAAAAGGACATCTTTGAAATGGAAAGGGTTCAGAGAAGGGCAACTAAATTAATAAGGGGATTGGGGGAGCTTGAATATGAAGAGAGACTGGAGAAGTTACAATTATGTACGCTAGAGAAAAGATGCTTGTGTAGGGATATGATTACTGTATATCATGGGCAGTGGAGGATGGACTTCTGACATTTCACCTAACCCAATAATAATTAACACACAGATACTATATTTAGGTGGTGAAATCAGGCCGCAGCATTTATTAACAAATTTTCAACAAATAACTTCTTAACTCAACTGATAACTTTCATTTTACCAAACTGATTTTTAGGTCAGCCCCTTTTTGGCGATCTGCCAGACTGCCACTTTTCCATTCCACCAAATGAAGGCCTGGCCATGAACCCAGCCACAGCCCCATAGTTTTCTTTCCTCCACGTCAGTCTTGGCGGATACCTCAGCTCAAGACTCACCTTCCCCCATCAATAATGATTTTTCTTGGAACTTACAAGGCCAACATCAGACATGTGAACACCATTATCCCTCTAATAAGCCTGTTTCACCACCCTCAAAACCAAAATATCTCCAGGTAACAAAGTCTAGTGATTCATTTAAAAGGTCAATTTGGTGGGTAACTTTTTGTCTGTACAATTTCCAACCAAACAATCCTGGTATCAGAAAATAGCAACTCCAACAGATCTTTTTCCATTTCCCAAATGGGGGAACCGAAACCAAAATCCTGGATAACCTTGATCCACCGAAATATTAGAAATCACTATCGCAATGTCTTTCTGAAGTTAACCCCTTAACCCATCCAATACATTACCTTCTCTTTTAATCATGCCTGAGATTTAGTCCATACAAACGATTCTCAGCTATTATCTAACTTGTAGTTAACAAATCAACTTGTAATATATCAAATCAACTGCAAGACCAACAGGCCAAATCTGTGTAAACTGCACCTTCTCAATTCCCACCTGCCCATGTTCATAATATATTCCCTACCTAAGCCCAACAGTGCAGCCTGTGTAGCTGCTCCTATCCTTACAGGAACACAAACTGAAATGCGACTGGGATAACAGTTTCATATTTACCAAGACAGACCACAGGGAGAGTATTGATCAGATGTAACAAGATGCTGTTTATTGTGTCTCCAATCCAATGACTGCTTGACCCGCCAGACCTTACCCCGTTATTGGTTTCTCCAATCCCATGAATGCTTGACCCATGCCAGACCCCTTACCCCAGTTATTGGTTGTCTCCAATCCCATGACTGTTTGACCCATGCCAGACCCCTAACCCAAGTTATTGGTTGTCTCCAATCCCATGACTGCTTGACCATACCAGACCCTTACCCCAGTTATTGGTTGTCTCCAATCCCATGACTGCTTGACCCATGCCAGACCCCTTACCCCAGTATTGGTTGTCTCCAATCCCTGACTGCTTGACCCATGCCAGACCCTCTACCCAGTTTTGGTTGTCTCTAATCCCATGACTGCTTGACCCATGCCAGACCCCTTACCCCAGTTATTGGTTGTTCTCCAATCCCAGGACTGCTTGACCCATGCCAGACCCCTTACCCCAGTTATTGGTGTCTCCAATCCCATGACTGCTTGACCCCATGCAACCCCTTACCCCGTTAATTGGTTGTCTCCAATCCCATGACTGCTTGGCCCATGCTAGACCCTTACCCAGTTATTGTTGTCTCCAATCCCATGACTGCTTGGCCCATGCAGACCCCTTACCCCAGTTATTGTTTGTCTCCAATCCCATGACTGCTTGGCCCATGCCAGACCCCTTACCCAGTTATTGGTTGTCTCCAATCCCATGACTGCTTGCCCATGCCAGACCCCTTACCCCAGTTATTGGTTGTCTCTAATCCCATGACTGCTTGGCCCATGCCAGACCCCTTACCCCAGTTTATTGGTTGTCTCCAATCCCTGACTGCTTGACCCATGCCAGAACCCCTTACCCCAGTTATGGTTGTCTCCAATCCCATGACTGCTTGACCCATGCCAGACCCCTTACCCCAGTTATTGGTTGTCTCCAATCCCATGACTGCTTGACCCATGCCAGACCCCTTACCCCAGTTATTGGTTGTCTCCAATCCCATGACTGCTTGGCCCATGCCAGACCCTTACCCCAGTTATTGGTTGTCTCCAATCCCATGACTGCTTGACCCATGCCAGACCCATTACCCCATTTATTGGTTGCCTCCAATCCCATGACTGCTTGACCCATACCAAACCCCTTACCATGAATTATCTAACACGCTATTGGTGGAATCATTAACTCCCTGTAATCTACTATATAAAGCAGAAATCTTGTATGTATGTATGTATGTATGTATGAATGTATGTATGTATGTGCTCACCTCACAGCCATGCCCCTGATTGCTTCCACATAACGGCGACGCCCATAAAAATAAAAATCTTGCACGTCACTTGCAGAGTGTGATTCCCCAATTCAGTAACTCAGATGAAGGGCCTGGGCTCTGTGTGCTGCCCTACTTCAACAACACAGACACAGAGTGCACATCAGTAACACAACAACAGCGTAATGTACAGCTACACAACTCAGAGAGCTGCACACACAGAACAACAGCTTCCATAACAGAGAGAACCAGACATTTCCCTTAAAGTCTCTAACACGTTACAATTTGCCCCTGGAAGGTTTCAATATAACCCCTAGAAAGACTGTGTTACTATTGGTGATATGAATGACATTTATATACAAATATAAACCCTGGAAAGACTGTGTTACTATTGGTGATATGAATGACATTTATATACAAATATAAACCCTGGAAAGACTATGTTACTATTGGTGATATGAATGACATTTATATACAAATATAAACCCTGGAAAGACTGTGTTAGTATTGGTGATATGAATGACATTTATATACAAATATAAACCCTGGAAAGACTGTGTTACTATTGGTGATGTGAATGACATTTTATACAAATATAACCCTGGAAAGACTGTGTTACTATTGGTATTGAATGACATTTATATACAAATATAAACCCTGGAAGACTATGTTTATTTGTGATATGAATGACATTTATATAACAATATAAAACCCTGGAAAGACTGTGTTATCTTGGTTGATATGAATGACATTTATACAAATATAAACCCTGAAAGACTGTGTTACTATTGGTGATATGAATGACATTTATTACAAATATAAACCCTGGAAAGACTGTGTTACTATTGGTGATATGAATACTTTATATACAAATATAAACCCTGGAAAACTGTGTTATATTGGATATGAAGACATTTAATACATTAAACCCTGGAAAGACTGTGTTACTATGGTGATATGAATACATTTATATCATATAACCCTGAAACTGTAGTTACATTGGTGATATGAATACTTTATATACAAATATAACCCTGGAAAGACTGTGTTTACTTTGGTGATATGAATGAACATTTATATACAAATATAAACCCTGGAAAGACTGTGTTACTGGTGATGAGAATGACATTATATACAAATATAAACCCTGGAAAGACTGTGTTACTTTGGTGATATGATGACATTTATATACAATATTAACCCTGGAAAGACTGTGTTACTCTTGTGTGATATGAATGCCATTTATATACAAATATAAACCTGGAAAGACTGTGTTACTCTTGGTGATATGAATGACATTTATATACAAATATAAACCCGGAAGACTGTGTTACTCTTGGTGATATGAATAACATTTATATCAAATATAAACCCTGGAAGACTGTGTTACTATTGGTGATATGAATGACATTTATATACAAATTAAAAACCCTGGAAAGACTGTGTTACTATTGGTGATATGAAGGAATTTATATACAAATATAAACCTGGAAGACTGTGTTACTATTGGTGATATGAATGACTTATATACAAATATAAACCCTGGAAAGACTGTGTTACTATTGGTGAATATGAATGACATTTATATACAATTAAACCCTGGAGACGGTGTTACTATTGGTGATATGAATGACATTATATACAAATATAAACCCTGAAAGACTGTGTTACTATTGGTGAATGAATGACATTTATATACAATATAAACCCTGGAAAGCTGTGTTACTATTGGTGATATGAATACATTATATACAAATATAACCCTGGAAAAGACTGTGTTACTATTGGTGATATAGTTGACATTATAATACAATATAAACCCTGGAAGACTGTGTTACTATTGGTGATATGAATGACATTTATATCAAATATAAACCCGGAAAGACTGTGGTTACTATTGGTGATAAGGACATTTATATACAAAAATAAACCCTGGAAGAGCTTGTTACTATGGTGATATGAAGCATTATATACAAATATAAACCCTGGAAAGACTTGTTACTATCGGTGATATGAATAACATTTATATACAAATATAAACCCTGGAAAGACTGTGTTCTACGGTGATATGAATGACATTTATATACAAATATAAACCCTGGAAAGATCTGTTACTATGGGTGATATAAATGGACATTTATATACAAATATAACCTGGAAAGACTGTGTTACTATTGGTGATATGAATAACATTTATATACAAATATAAACCCTGGAAAGACTGTTACTATTGGTGATTGATGACATTATATACAAATTAAACCCTGGAAAGAATGTGTTACTATTGGTGATATGATTACATTTATATACAATAAACCCTGGAAAGACTGTGTTACTATTGGTGATATGAGACATTTATATACAATATAAACCCTGGAAAGACTGTGTTACTATTGGTGTATATGAAGACATTTATATACAAATATAAACCTGGAAAGACTGTGTTACTATTGGTGATATGAATGACATTTATTACAAATATAAACCCTGGAAAGACTGTGTTACTATTGGTGATATAATGACATTTAATATACAAATATAAACCCTGGAAAGACTGTGTTACTATTGGTGATATAATACATTTATATACAAATATAACCCTGGAAAGACTGTGTTACTATTGGTGATATGAATAACATTTATATACAAATTAAACCCTGAAACTGTGTTACTATTGGTGATATGAATGACATTTATATACAAATATAAAACCCTGGAAAGACTGTGTTACTATTGGTGGATATGAATGACATTTATATACAACAAATAAACCCTGGAAAGACTGTTTACTATTGTGATATGAATGACATTATATACAAATATAAACCCTAAGAGACTGTTGTTACTATTGGTGATATGAATGACATTATATACAAATATAAACCCTGGAAAGACGGTTACTTTGGTGATATGAATGACATTATAACAAATATAACCCTGGAAAGAATATGTTACTATTGGTGATATGAATGACATTTATATACAAATATAAACCCTGGAAAGACTGTGTTACTATTGGTGAATGATAACATTTATATACAATATAAACCCTGGAAAGACTTTGTTACTATTGGTGATATGAATGAACATTTATATACAAATATAAACCCAGGAAAGACTATGTTACTACTGGTGATTAGAGATGTCCGAACTTCGAAAAAATCCGGTCCGCGCGAGGATCCGCGGATTTTAAAAAATCCGTAAATTCGAAAATCCGCGAGCGGACCCGTTAAAACGTATTAAAATGAAAGTTCGGCAAAATCCGCATTAAAATGGTCTAATAGCCTTGGTAATGTTAACTTAATCACTCAGGACCTGGGTAATGTCCTTAGAAACATGTATCAATGCCTACAATACCTAAAAATTACAGTCCGCTAGCGAGAAACAGTATTTTTCGAAAATACGATGATTTCCGTAAAAACGAGGATTCCCGTAAAAACGAGGACCGTCCGTAAAACCTAGGATTTCCGTAAGTCCGCGATCTCCGTAAAAACGAGGATTTCCGTAAAAACGAGGATTTCCGTAAAAACGAGGATTTTCGTAAAAACGAGGAACCGAACTTCCTGCTATCAAAATGGCCAGTGCTGCAAGGCAACTATATGCCCTGAACTACCTCCTGCTCAGGGGGTATGATGATTTCCCCCCTGGCACCCATCATGTTGCGGCGCCGGAGGCGCAGAATATGGGGGCTACAGCGCCGCATCCTGCGACGCTTCGGATACCAGACCACGTCTCTAACCCTCCAGAGACAGTGTCAGACCTCAAGAGGCAGAGGCCTCAATATGTGGCTGCCGTTCGGCAAATGTATAGAAGGCTAGTATACTTTTTATTATATTACTGTATTATAATCGTAGTAAAATATTTTATATCACTTCTGAAAACAAAACATATTTTATTATTTATATGTTTTTAAAAACATCAATAATCCTTAAATTTGGCTTGAGAGAGAGAGTCCAAGTTCTTGTATTTCTCATTCACTGGTTATACTTGTTATTACATTATTATTATTCTTGTATTATTCAATATCGCCCTATTTAAAGGGTAAGTAAAGTCAAAAAATAAATCACTGAAAAGTGACTTTATTTACATAACACCTATAAATTTAAAATGATACCCACACATAGACACAGGTAAACACACTTGTGGCCCACCCTTCCATTTCCATGGCAGCCTTATTTAAAGGCTAAGTAAAGTTAAAAATGAAATCGATCATAAAATTGATTTCTTTTTATCTATAATGCACACTGATACCACACATAGACACAGTTAAACACACTTTCTGACCCACCCTTTTAGTTACATGGCAGCCCTATTTGAAGGGAAAGTAAAGTCAAAAATAAAATGTTGATCAATTATTAAAAATTGATTTACACTTCAAAATTAAAAATGTTGTGTTACCCACAAAATCTATCAGATACAAGTACCACAGCTACTGAGCTCCCCTACACCAACCACTTTCCCTTTCCGTGGCTAACAATACACACAATAAAATATAAGTACTTAGCCGAATAAGGTATGAAATCATTGCCATAGAAATATGTATTGACTTTTAAAGAAACTAAATATTGCCTTATTTAATCTGTATTTTCAAGCAGAATTCAAAGTATATAATTAAATATTCCTTAGATATATCATTCATATGTATTTTTTTTTATTTTAATTTGCAGGGGAATCTTCCTCGGATTACCCCACCCCCACCACCTCCCCGCCAGAGGAAGAATTAAGTGCAGCCGTTATGAAAAAAAAACATTTTTCTAAATCTTTCATTTGTCCAAGGCCACATTACAGCGCACACGAGCCCCCAGAAACAAGAACCGTGTTTCCGGTGCGCTCATGTGTATTGCCATGTGAGTGCAGTACGATAGCATAATTGTGCAAAAATTGAGGATCACATTAATTTGCCACACTTTGTGTGCTTTTTAACACGTTGATATGTCCAAAGCCCTTTATCCAAATGTTTGCATAATTTTTGACAAATCTCTCGAGAATTGTTTTAGTAAATGTATTTGAACATTAATGACAGTGAGAGTTAAATAAATTTCCTTTTTTTTTTAGCACACACCACCATACAGCCCTCAGGCTAGGGCAGCCCATTGCCCCCTCCCTCGCTCACCATCGCCCCCACCGGGCAGTCCACCGCCCCAAGAAGAGGAGGAACCGGCACCAGCCAGACACGTAAGTGACATCCTAAGCAATTTTTTAATCTTTTATTGACCTGATTGTCAGCAAATAATTAGTGAAATTATCATGATAATTAATTGAATTTTATTATTTCACTGATAAAAATTTTGAAAATAAAAAAGGAAACAAATCTATTAATTTGGCTTGAGAGAACAGCTCTTCTCATTTCTCATTCCCATTTATTGTCCCCAACTCCCCATTGTTTGGGCTGTATCTTGTCCCCAGTTTTAAGCTAAGTCACGAAATTCGGTCCAAACGTCCAAAAATCCAAGAAAATGTTCACACATAGCCTTTTGGAAATGTTTTTAAATATATTACTATGGATTGGACGGTGATTGTTGAAATAAAACATTTTTTTCTAGAAGCAGGACCCCTCTACAGGCCCTCCACCCTCTCCCCCACCCTCCACCCTCTCCAGCCCCTCAGGCCCTCCACCCTCTCCAGCCCCTCCAGCACCTCCTGCCTCTCCAGTCACTCTGGCGGCCATGCTTGAGAATCGTAAGTAAATCATATGCACGTTATGAAATGTTATATACAAGACTATTAATATCTGTATTTTCCCATGTAAAATCACGCTACATGATGCAACATTGGGTACTGTGGGTTTGACAATGCTTTATGGGGGCTGCACCACTTCCAAAAAATTTGTATGTAGCAACGTCCTAGTGATACAAAACCAAGAATTTCTGATACAATTTAGCAATAAACGTAATGTTTTATGCCAGCATTACCTACTGCGTTTATCAGTGATCCCCATGATGCATATAATCGGTTTAAGTGGAAGTTCAGTGAATAATATATATACTTTTAAGGAAAAAAGAGCAGATATTTTCATCCCATGACTTAATCTGCCCATTCAGCAATCAGCATTGTGTCTGTGATATAATAAATGCAACGGAAATAATGACTTCTTGTTTGCAGGACCCCTAATAGAGACCGTTATGGTCTAGCCCTTGACCCAGTCCCTGGGTTGATTCAGTTGGTCATAGAGATCTGAGAGATGTGTAACCCATCCAACACGCCATCAGTAGAAATCACTGTTACCATAACTAGTATGCATATAATATAAACTAAGAATTTTAGAAATAATGATACTTATACTGACTTCCTTTTTTATGACATACCGCAACATTATAGCATTGCAGTACCATGTATGTGTAGTAGTTTATCAGGTGCAAAATTGCATCACCCGCATGGTCTTTAGGAAATGTGCTCGAACATCTTCACACCACAATTCTCTCAATATCTTCCTCCACAGAACTACAGAGCATGCGCGGGAGATGCGCCACATGTGCGGCGCCTGGACCGCCGCCTGGACCGCCGCCTGACCAGACTGGAGAGGAGGGCACCCCAGTAACCCCTTTTTTTTTTGTTTGTTTTTTGTTTATTTTTTTAAATAGTTTTTTTTAAAAAAAAAAAATTCATATATATATAAAACAGTTCTGAAAAAAAAAATGTTTTTGGCTTTATTTTTCAGATAATCAAATTATTCAGATAGATTCATAATCAATTTTTATTTGAAAAATTACAATACAATATCTTTTAGCTAGCTATATGTCTGGTACTTATAATTGTATATAACTTCCCATTAATGCCATACCACAACACACATTGGCCACATTCCCCTATATAGTAGTTTGCACACAACAAGGCAAAGAAGGCGATGGGGGTACTGGTTTACATAATGTCCACTGCGGTTTGGCCACCATTTGTGGGGCCAGGCAGGCTTGGCCCCACTGGACATACCCCTCACCCCATTGGCTACTCTCCCTCAGTATGCTTCGTGCAAGGGAAAGCAGGTGAAAGGGTAATGCTTCGTAGGAACAGCACCATTGAGTTACAGCAGGCCCACTGCAGTTTTGCCACATTGTTGTGGGGCCAGGCAGGCTTGGCCCCACTGGACATACCCCTCACCCCCATTGGCTACTCTCCTCAGAGTATGCTTCGGTCAAGGGAAAGCAGGTTGAAAGGGTAATGATTTCGTAGGAACAGCACCATTGAGTTACAGCAGGCACACTGCAGTTTGCCACCATTGTTGAAGAGCCAGGCAGGCCTGGCCCACTGGACATGGAGTACTGCTCTCGGGCCAGGCAGGATTGACCCAGAGCTGAAAACATTAGCCACAGAGTAGCTGTTGCGGCTGTATGAGATGGTCAGAGTAGGTGACACCACAAAGTGTCCTCATGGAGAGAGAACGAAGATCAAATATGGAGTACTGCTCTCGGCCAGGCAGGATAGACCCAGAGCTGAAAACTTAGCCACAGAGTAGCTGTTGCAGCTGTATGAGATGGTCAGGTAGGTGACACCACAAAGGTGTGCCTCATGGAGAGAGAACGAAGATCAAATATGGAGTACTGCTCTCGGGACAGGCAGGATAAACCCAGAGCTGAAACATTAGCCACAGAGTAGCTGTTGCAGCTGTATGAGATGTCAGAGTAGGTGACACCACCAAAGGTGCCTCATGGAGAGAGAACAAAGATCAAATATGGAGTACTGCTCTCGGGCAAGTAGGATCGACCCAATCTTAGAAAAATTAGCCACAGAGTGCTGTTGTCGCAGAGCATTTGTTATTTCATAACCTGAATGCAGTAGAGCAAGGTAGGACCATATATGGCCCTGCCAATAATAAAAATTTGCCATTTGCCAGCTAAGCTGGCATCAGCTAAGCCTCTTGGAAAATGAGCGGAAGAGCAGTATGGTGGCCAGGCGGCAGGAGGCCTTCAGTCAGCGGGCATCAGCAATAGGGGTGCTGTATTGAGATGTGATCCACGCCTCATTCATCTTGATGAATGTAAGGCGGTCCACATTCTCAGTGGAGAGACGGTCCTCCTCTCCGTTACAACACCACCGCATCCGCTGCGCTGAAGGTCCTCTCCGAAAGAAACTGGATGACGGGCATGAAAGGACCTCGATGGCATACTGTGCCAACTCGGGCCAGATATCAAGCCTCGCCACCCAGTAGTCAGTGGATCCTCAGTCTCTGATGTGGCTACAACCGGCCCTGGATCCGAGTAGTCGGTGACCTGGCGATGAGGTGTTGCCTGGTTGGAGTTGCCAGTGGATGGGCCTGCAACTGTGGCTGGAAGAACAGCCTGAAGTTGGCCGCGAGGCCGCCTCCGTACTGCTGCTCTCCTCCTGTCAGGCACAGGGGGACGTGAGCCTGTTGATCCCAACATCAGGTGCTGTAGGCCTGCCGCACCTGGGAAGGCAGAACAGAGGCAACGTAGCAGTGTTGCCTCATAGTGCTGCATTCTACCTTCCCTCTGAGATGCGGGGATAAACTCCGACACTTTACCCTTATAGCGGGGATCTATAAGGGTGGCCACCCAACTGCTCTCTCTGCTCCTTTTGTTGATGGCCTTAATCCTGGGGTCCTTGCGAAGGCATTGCAGCATGAAAGAGCCCTAGCGCCGCAAACTGCCTGCCGCAGAGGACCCCATGTCCTCGATGTCAACTGAGGACAGTAGTGTCGGGCTCAACCTCTCCCCACCACGAATGACATGTGGTACTTGGGAGGGTTGAGATGTCCCCCTGAGAGGATGCCCCTTTCCCTTGGTCCAGGTCACCTAAATCCCCCTCCTCATCATCGGACGGCTGCCTGCACCTCGTCCTCCTCTTCCAGTGCCTGCTGCTCGACAGCGAGTGCCCTGTCGAGTATGCCGCGCAAGTGTCTCAAGGAGGAACCAGTGGGATGGTATCCGCAATGGTGGCATCATTGCGGCTTACCATCCTGGTGGCCTCCTCAAATGGCGCAGCACACGGCAGGCATCTCTAATCAGCAGCCACTGCCTGGGTAACATCAAACCCAGGTCCCCAGAGCCTGATCTTGCCTCGTACTCGTACAAGTAGTCTATGATGCTCGTCCTCGCTGGAGCAGCCTCAGCAGCATCATAAGACTAGAGTTCCGCGGGTGGGGGTGTCACAAATCAGGCGGTTCTGCGGCAGACCATTCTGCTGCTGAAACTCGGCCGACGAGCTGTGGCCGTGTATGACCGCCTGAAGTGACTGGACACCCTCCTAGCCATCCTCGTACCTCCTGGAGACCAGGGTACTTGGTGAGGAACCGCTGAACGACCAGGTTGAGAACGTTGTGCCAGGCAAGGAACATGTGTGACTCTGCCCATGCGAAGGGCAGACAGGATATTGGTGTTGCATTGTCACACACAACCCTTGCCATTGAGAGTGGTGTGGGTCAGCCCCCTCTCAACTGCCCTGCAGTGCTGCCGCAACTCGGCCCCGTGTGGCTCCTATCACCGAGGCACACAAGCTGCAACACTGCATGGCACCATCTCCCTGGCACGAAGCATAGGCTCTGGGGGGCACGGAGCTGTCCGGGAAGAGGTCACCGATGAGGAGGGGGGGTGGAGACCGTATCACCAATGCGTGGTGGTACCACCATCTCCCACTTGCGCTCCGTGCCGGTCTCTGCCGGCTAGCAGAGTGACCCATTGCGGTAAATGACACATACCGCCCTGGCCGTGCTTGCTGGACCACGCGTCCATAGTAATGTGGACACACTTGCCCACACTGTGGTCCAGCGAAGCAGATATATGCCCTGCAGATGGTCATGCAGGGCTGGTACTGCCTTCTGGGCAAAGTACCTACGGCCAGGGACCTGCCACTGTGTGGTGCCAATGGCCACAACTCCCTGAACGCTGCACTGTCTACCAGGCTGAAAGGTAGCAGCTGCACCGCCAGGAGTTTGGCTAAGCCGGCAGTGAGACGCTGGGCTTGGGGTGACGGGGGGAAGTTTCTGCCTCCGCTCCAACAACTGGGGAAGAGAGACCTGCCTTTTAGCTGACGCTCCAGCAGCAGTGTCAAGAGGCCTCTTAACACTGCGTGCTGGGCCAAAGGCTGCCTCTCCTCCCTAACTTCCACCGAGGAAGCAGCTGATGGGGCCGGAGGGGAGGAGGGAGGACGGTGGCTACCTGGGCACGAGGTAGGGAACGGTGGGTGCCTGCACGTTCCCTGTCCGCTGCTCCCACCGGCAAAGTGGTGCAGAATCATATGCCTCCTCATAGAGGGGTGCCCAAATTGTATGTGGTCTTCCCACGGCTAACACGTTGCAGGCACAACTTGCACCTGCAACCATGTTGTCACCTGGACCAGTGAGAAGAACTCCCACACCGCTGAGCCACCGACACGACTCGGAGCAGAGGTCACCTCTGCTGTGGGGCACTGGCACCAGATCTCATTGGTGCCGTACCTCCACGTGCACCACTAGTGCACTGCCTCTGCCCCGGCCCCTCCCCCAGTTCTGCCTCTGGGTTCAGGATCGTGCCATGCTCTGAGGACATCCCTCAGAGACACTAATCCTCCTCCTCTCACAGAGGCACCCAGGGACGATCGGTGACCTCATCGTCCACTTCCACCTCCTCAATACTGGAGGCTGCATCACTAAAGCAGCAGCATCTGGAACCTCACCCACCTGCATTAGTTCCCTGGCTCTGTCACAGACTGCGCGTGACATCGTCAGCCTCCTGTCCCCCTGTGCACTGAGCACTTTCTCGTCTCGCCTCAGCGACAGGAAAATTGCATCGTGCATGGCTTGCTCTCAAGCACACTAGCCCCACACATAGTGTGCGAAAACTATCCTGAGACTCCTCCTCCGGATCCCCGAAGGTAGTGGTCATGTGGGCAATGAACTCTGATAGAGAGGATCAGGTTCCATGCCCACAGTAGGAGCCTCAGTAGGAGGAGCGGCACGTAGCTACAGTGGCAGTTCGGCTGCTCTGTGCCTGTGAGGAGGTGGATGAGGAAGGCTGGGTAATCCACTCTACTACCTGCCTCCTTGATCAGAAGGATGCCCTAGCCCGGCTACCCCTAAAAATATCGGGCACGGTAACCCGGCTGCCCTGCGAAGGGCCAGGTAGCTCCTGGCCAGAGCCTTCAGTAGGCTCTCCTCTGCCTCTCCCCTCTCCCTCCACGTGCAGAAGCACCCCTGCTCCTGGGTCTCCCTCTTGCCCTGCCAGGCATTTCCCTCTCCCAAATTATCCCCCAAAAAATTAATATATATATACACACCACACACACACCACACAAACAAAAGCACAAAACAACACAGAAGCAAACAAATAAACACAGAGCTTTTTTTTTTTTTTTTTTTTTTTTTTACACTAAAAGCACAAATAGGACACAGACACAACTGACAGCAAACAGCAAATCAGACAGCAAAAGCTGCTGATTGCTGCTAAAGGCAGCAATGTCGTTACCAACACACAGACACTGACCACAGATACAGAAAGACAAACAAAAAAAACGGACACCTAGACCTCTAAAAGGTCTAACACAAAATTTGTCCAAAGGACTTATAGGGGGGTTAGTCCTTAAAAGGACTTTTGGTCTCACAAAGTTAGTCCTTAAAAGGACTGTTGGGTCTCAAGATGTGTGAATACAGGGGTGGGTAACAACAAGTGCTAAACCACCACACTGAAATCCACACACAAAAGCTCAAAAAGCTCAAAAACGCAAAAAATCTCTCTCCAACTCCTACACTGTCAGTCTCCACTAAACCACTCCAACACCTGACAAAATGTCGCCTGTGAAGCAGCCTTTTATATACCCAGGGGGCTGGCAATAATCATGTTAGCTGCCATTGGCTAATTTGGGTCATGTGGCTTGCTCCGTCTTGAAAATAAGCCCCAAAAATTCGAATTTCAAGAATGTCTCGTTTTTCCGAAAATTCTCGTAATTACGAGAATCCTCGTATTACGAGGATCTTCGGGTTTTTCCGGGCCCCGGAAGATCGCGATTCTCGTAATTACGGAGATACTCGTATTTTCAAAAAAATTTTCGTAAAAAAAAAAAATCCGCGTTCGGAAGTTCGGAAGGCGGAAAATCCGGAAATCCGGAAAATCCGCCGTTCGCGGACGTGATAAATCCGCGGCGGATCCAGGTTCGGGTCCGCGAACCGGCCATCTCTACTGGTGATATGAATGACATTTATATACATTTATATACAAATATAAACCCTGGAAAGACTATGTTACTATTGGTGATATGAATGACATTTATATACAAATATAAACCCTGGAAACACTATGTTACTATTGGTGATATGAATGACATTTATATACATGTGTGTACATCACCAATGTACACACTGCACTATAACAACTATATCATAGTTATATAGTGTGTACAATTATATAATGTACACAATGCACTATAACAACTATATAATAGTTATATAGTGTGTACAACTATGTAATGTACACTCTGCACTATAACAACTATATAATAGTTATATAGTGTGTACAACTATATAATGTACACACTGCACTATAACAACTATATAATAGTTATATAGTGTGTACAAATATATATGTATACACTGCACTATAACAACAATACAATGTAAATATTGCACTATAATAACTATATAATAGTTATATACAGGGAGATTCTTATCTTATACAGGGAGATAAGTTCTTATCGTTAAAAATGGTGCTAATTTTGCCCCAACCAATCAGATCTTATTTAACATTTGAAAGCTAACATCTGATTGGTTGAGGCAAAATTAGCACCATATAATGTACACACTGCACTATAATAATTATATAATAGTTATATAGGTTTTTGGGGGGGGTGTACAGCTATATAATGTACACACTGCACTATAACAACTATATAACGTGCACTCTGCACTTTAACAACTATATAACGTACACACTGCACTATAACAACTATATAATGTACACACTGCGCTATAACAAATATATAACGTACACACTGCACTAATATAAACAACTCCTTGTCCGCTAAACTAAACCTCCCAAAAAACACACACGTTGAGAAAATTTTCAGCAGTTGATTCTCACTCTACTCCTCTGACATTTTTCATCTTCTTAAAGGGACAGTTCAGTGGAAATTATCAATATTTGTTAAATTGTTAGTTTGTGTAATGCCTTCTTAGTTATTCTACATATTATCTCCCATTTTGAAAAATCAGTTGATTTCATACCCTTTGCTGTTCCCTGCTGTTGACATTAGTGAGCTGACATTTCAGGTTCTAACGGTCCTTCTTCTTCCCAGGATGCACCACATCTCACCACATTTCTACTGATTGGCTGTTGGATGGGTCACACATGCTCAGATCTCTACTGAGCAACTCAATCAACCCAAGCGCTGGGTCAAGGGCAAGACCATAACGGTCTCTACTAGGGGTCCTGCAAACAGGAAGTCAGTATTTCGGTTGCATTTATTTATACACAGACACAATGCTGAATTGGCAGGTTAAGGGGATTCCATTGGGATGGAAAAATACTGCTCTTTTTTCTGAAAAGCATATGTATTTGCACTGAACTTCCCCTTTAAAGGGGAACTGTGGTCTCCTTACCAGTGTCCTTTCTAATGACCCCAGGATCATGCTTCTCGCTGCAGTCAATCCAAAGTTACAGCAGTTTAAAGGGCATTTTTTCCTGCTAGTACTCTGACATCACCTGGTAAATATCAGAGAGGTGGCTGACACAGCAGAGCTCATGCGCCCCCCATCCCCCCTCCCCCGTCTCTGCACTAACTGTCGTCTTCATGCAGCCACTCAGGGCCTGGTCTGCGCACCATAGGGTAAGTGTGCCTGGGAAGTGCTCTGTACATCTAATTTCCAACTTACATACCAGCTCCAAGTTTGGGCATCAGGGCATCTTAAAAGTAGCAGTCTGTTTTAGGTGGGCATGAGGGCATCTGATATGTACCTATCTGTGTGAGCTGGGCATGAGGCCATCTTACATGTACCTATCAGTGTGAGCTGGGCATGAGGACAAGTAGGTTAGGCTAGTTAGGTTAGCTAGGGCCCCACTGAAAGAATCTACCTTGATGTGGTGGCAGGCTTACAAATTTTTTGGAAAAAAATTTTTTATTCTAGGGGAATTATAATGGGGATAAATGTTTATTTGAGAAACTGTATAAATAACTCAGTGTTGTGAAATGACCCAATGCTTAGCCACGCCCACGGCTTTGTGACACAGCTTATGACGCTTGCCAGTGACATTGACACAGAGGCAGTCTGGAAAGTGTAACTTCACAAGCCTATAACTTAAAATCAAGAGCAGCTGGAGAGACATCATTCTAGGCATGTTTGAAAGACAGAGCTCTTTTCATGTTACACTTTAATAAAACATATTTCTACCCGAATAACAGTCACTCAACTCAAAAATTCAACTCAAAATTTTCTTCCACACTACAACGTGCTGTAAAACGTATGATAACGCACATGCATTTTTGCCAATTTTTTGCTGCGTTATGGTGTAATGATGGGATCCGGGTCCGACATGAACCCGGATCCGATATGAAATTCCTCGGTTCCGAAATCCGAATGATCCGTCCAAATCCAGAAGGATCATCTGAATTTCGGGACTTTGAAGCACTTTTTCAATCATTTTCGAATGTACGAAGCTTTTTCCGAGAATTAGGATCAAAGTTCAAAAATCCTCGAAAATACGATCGGAAACTCGAAAATGGTCTCCAATCGTAGTATCAAGATTTTTTGAATTTTCAAGGCTATTTTCAGCCGTTCGAAAATTATCGAAAATTCGTTCCGGTTTCAGATTTTGGGATCTTCGGGATTTTCCCGAAACTAGTGACTTTCGGCCATCTCTGTTATTGTGCCCTTCAATGTGTTTTTCTTTTCTTTGCTAGAGATTATGGGAACATCGCACACAAACGCGCATTCCAACGATGTACAAAGTGTTAGTACACGATTTTCTCAACGCACCCATTGACTTGTAGTCATGTCCATTGGGTTCCGCAATGCGTAAATATGCATGCAGCCGTGCATTATTGCAGCGCTATTTAACTAGTGGGAACAGGACACATTGGATTGGATTAGAAAAATCAAAGCCTCTGCGTGATCGCATACCATGTACCTTGCATTACAGCGCTAAAACACGGCCAAAGTGCAAAAAACAGCATTGTAACAGCATTTCCATTGCATGGCATGCTGGGTAATAATATGGGGAACACAAACCAATGGTTAAATGTACGTTGGAGCCTTACTAGGACTTTAGGAGACTTTCAGGTCTAAAACAACCTGACGATGAAATTTAATACATATTTGGTTATATCATAAGATTGAATGAATTCAGCAGTGTAAACCCCAGATCTATAGAGAACAATCAGATTTATTCCTATATTAGTTTTAATGCGGTTGAAGGGCATTGTCCAGACTGAAACTCATTATAGAGCTTATTTAGCTAAATTAATGGTTTATTACTTTCTTGTAGATTCCATCTGGAGACAGTTATGTTCTACTAGAAGCAGCTGCTATCGCTGCAGCCCCTTCTCAGTGGAGTGCACACTTCTTGTGCGGACAGCCTTGTCGTATAAATACCATTGAACGTCTTTTTCCGATTGAGCTGTGGTTTTGAAGGATTTGTGGTCATTTTTCTAACACGAACAGATTCATTGTTGGTCTTTCTTTTTGTTGTTATTAATACTTTTAGCTTATCCATGCTGTTTCAGTTATAAGTATTTATTAGGTGGCTTCTACATCATACTGGAATATAGATTTAATAGAATCAAATGCAAACCCTCCTGATATTCCAGTATCCAGATTAAAGGGCGTGTCCACCCTTATAACAAAACACTGGTGACTTGTCAGTTACCTCCCCAACTGCTATTTTTACCAGTTTATCACATGCATTTGTAACCAGATATTTAATAAGTTCTATTTCTTTCTTGCAAAGGTATCTGCCCTTCCCCCCCTTTGCTCAATGAGCTTTCTACAATATTGAGCATGTGCAGTGGAGGCAGCAGGTGAAACAGCAGTCAATCATTGGTTGTGATGGCAGTCACAGCTTTGATTGACTGCACGGGGGGAGGGCATGTCCAACCCGAAAACGAACTTTTAGGAAAAGGTAGGTACCACCCTCAACCGCCAATATATTTCATCCAAAAATGCTTAGATCGATGCTTACAGCCTTACACTACCATGGCCTCTCCTCCTGGCTCCCTGTTTGCAAGAAGTTGCATCAGGGGCTGGACCGGCAGCCAATCACAGACGCGGCTGCTTTCAATGGAGATGCCGCAGGAGAGAAGGGGCTGATCTAAACATTTTTTAAAGAAATATATCTGCGGTTGGGGGTGGGCACGCTAGGTGCCATGGCTGTAGAAGATAGATCCGGACGGTGGGAGGAGGGGGGTGGGGGATTGCTCCCCTGTGCATGTCACTGCCTTGTTGAGGTTGAGGAAGAAACCGGCTCTGAATGATCACACTACTCCTCACTTTCCCGGACTTTGGACAAGCACTGCAGGAGAACCATAAGGAGCAGAGATGTAAGGTGAGGATTTTTTTAAATTAAACAGAGGGGCCAGTATGGGGTTAAATTTTAGTTTTGGGGGTAGACATGCCCTTTAAATATCTGGTTAAAAATTCATCTAATAATGTGCTAAATATATCATTTGGCGTTGGGGGGTCAGTTAACCGACATGTGACATGTCTAAGGGTAGACTTGCCCTTTAAACAAACAATTGTTTGAATAAATCCACCAATTGCACTTTTTACCCATAACTCCGAGTGAAACGCATAATTCTCTGTGTTTCAGGCAATTGATACGTTTCAGTAGTTCCCCCATTTAAGTTCCCCTTCAATACATTTAATTCTCAGTTTGGTACATAAAGGACCCATCATTTCTATTCTATTTCCCTTCAAGGTGCCATTCTTTGATCGATTGATAAAAATCTCAACATTATTTGTAATCACAGAGAACGTTTTGCAATTAATCGAGTTAGATCTTGGTCATTTAGGAAGATTAGAATCCTCCCACTGTGCGCCTGTCACATAACATCAATCAATTTCGGACTAATTAACATCCCTTGTGACTTTGTTCTGCGGCTAATATTTGCTATTTCTTAGCGTATTCCAACAATTTATTCATTCCCTTTGTTACGTTATCTGTAAACGTTGCCTCGCCGATAGGTTGGAGAATGAAATGATTATTCATAATATAATCTCAATAAGGTTTCAGACAGATGAACGTTCATTACCAATTTACAGCTCATCACTCTACAGTCTATCAGCAGTGTAGCCTTTAAACTGGCTGCCAATGTCAGAGCTCCGCCCACAGCTTCGCCCACTCTTGGCCGCTCTTTGTTCATCTTTAACCTAACAAAAGAGAAAGAACTCGCATTAGTGGACATTTGTATTGGAAACACAAAATTCAACTGCTAAGTCAATACCCATGCTATTCATTTGTAGCAACCAATCAGATGTTTGTTTTTTAACTGCAATCCAACCGCATGTTAAAAAACCTAGTATTGGCCAATTGGTCTGGCCAGTAGGTACGCTGTGTTGTGCTTGCAAATGGCATTAAATTGTTCCAATGTTATTTCTCTTTTGAGGCAAGTTAGTAACACTTCTCTGTAGAGTAGACCACAATAGTGCGCTTATGATCGAGAAATGCATGTCAGACTAAAGGTTATTGTGACCGTAAACCAGTGATACTTTGATAGACAGATGTACAATGTTAATTGTCCGTATATGTACCATCCATATTGCTTGCCATTCAATTTGTTTGGCTATTTATGTCTAATATCGTATATTGTGAGGTTACATTACATTTACATTATATCGGAACTTCAGAAACTACTACGATCAGTTAACCTATCGACTTGAAAAAACTAATTTCCCGATCGTAATTAAGATCATTATTACGATCCAATATCGCATTATAAGATCAGGAAAATGTACAATTTGTGGGCCAATCAATAGAAATGTCTACTCATGTCATATTAATCGTAATATCGGCCCGGTGTATGGGCACCTTAACACAGTGTGCGCTGCGATCTGTTTACAAAGTGCATTTTTTGCACATTTTGCACGTTATCACGCGTTTTAGAGAGGGCGCAGTCTGAGAGAAACTTGAGAGTGTTAATAAGGTGTAGCATTTTAATAATATAGCAACTTTTTATTTAAAGCAGCAACCTTATGGAGGTAGCCAATATACAATTAAAATTGTGTGCACTCGAATTCTATTGTTTGTATGGATTCTATTTTTGGTCTCTAGTTGCACTTTAATATGGATGTACAACAGTCCAATTTTCTATATGTTGTGTTAAATTGAAGGTTTCACCAAGCCTTCTGGGAAATTGTACTCCACCCAGAGTTTAGGTCATGTGCTCGTTTGAGCAAAGTACTTTATTATCAGAAAGTCAGTTTCAAGCATCAAGGCCACACAAGGATCCAGATTATTGACTTTTTGACTTCATAGAAACAGAGAACACCATCATCAGGATAGAGATAACATAGAAACAGAGAACACCATCATCGGGATAGAGATAACATAGAAACAGGGAACACCATCATCGGGATAGAGATAACATAGAAACAGAGAACACCATCATCGGGATAGAGATAACATAGAAACAGAGAACACAAATTATTTTTAGTGCGCTCTGTTACTTTAAACTTTAAGTGGGCAGGGCGGATTTTGACCATAAATTCTGGTCTAACCACTGCTCCTGTCCATGCCTGTGATGAAGGGCGCATGCCCGAAACGCATCGGCTGTGATGGCCCTATGATTTTTTGAATTGAACCAATAAAGTCTTTTTATATCCGGAAGAGTTGTAGGCGCAAGAACACTTTTTTCCTATTTTGTTCTATTGTCATGTTCTCGGGTGATGCACGATTCCCGTGATGTTCTAGCACCTCCTCTTACCTTTGCCGAAGCAGCGAGGCAAGTCCTGCGAGAGACGGGAAAGGGGAAGAGACGGAGTGAAGGCCGGCTCGGGACGGCCGTGTGGTGGAGACGCTACCACGTTTGGGGTGCCTCCCCGCAACCTGGAGCGACCATCTTTTTTTGTTGTAGAACAAGAGAACACCTTCATCAGGAAAGAGATAACATAGAAACAAGAACACCATCATCGGGATAGAGATAACATAGAAACAGAGAACACCATCATCGGATAGAGATAACATAGAAACAGAGAACACCTTCATCAGGATAGAGATAACATAGAAACGAGAACACCATCATCGGGATAGAGATAACATAGAAACAGAGAACACCTTCATCAGGATGGAGATAACATAGAAACAGAGAACACCTTCATCAGGAAAGGATAACATAGAAACAGAGAACCCATCATCGGGATAGAGATAACATAGATACAGAGCAACCCTTCATCAGGATGGAGATAACATAGAAACGAGAACACCTTCATCAGGATAGAGATAACATAGAAACAGAGACACGATCATCGGATAGATAAACATGAAACAAGAACACCCTTCATCAGGATAGATATACATAGAAACAGAGAACAACCTTCATCAGGATAGAGATACATAGAAACAGAGAACACCTTCATCAGAAAGAGATAACATAGAACAGAGAACACCATCATTGGGATAAAAATAAACATGAAACAGAGAAACACCTTATCAGGGAATAACATAGAAAACGAGAACACCATCATCGGAATAGAGATAACATAGAACAGAGAACACCTTCATCAGGTGGAGATAACATGGAACAGAGAACACCATCATCGGGATAGAGATAATATAGAAACAGAGAACACCATCCTCGGGATAGAGATAACATAGAAACGGAACACCTTCATCAGAGAGATAACATAAGAAACAGAGAACACACATCATCGGGATAGAGATAACATAGAAACAGAGAACCCCTTCATCAGGAAAGCAGATAACATAGAAAACAGAGAACACCATCATCAGGATAAGAGATAATAGAAACAGAGAACACCATCATTGGGATAAGATAACATAGAAACAAGAACACCATCATCGGGATAGAGATACACATGAAAACAGAGAACACCTTCATCAGGATGGAGATAACATAAGAAACAGAGAACACCTTCATCAGGAAAGAGATAACATAGAAACAGAGAACACCATCATTGGGATAGAGATAACATAGAAACAGAGACAACCTTCATCAGGATGGAGATAACATAGAAACAGAGAACACCATCATCGGGATAGAGATAACATAGAAACAGAGAACACCATCATCGGGATAGAGAAACATAGAACAGAAAAACCATCATCGCGATAGAAGATAACATAGAAACAGAGAACACCTCATCGGATAGAGATAACATAGACACAGAGAACACCTTCATCGGATAAATAACATAGAAACGAGAACACCATCATCGGGATAGAGATAAAATGAAACACAGAACACATCATCGGGATGAGATAAACTAGAAACAAGGAACACCATCATCAGGATAGATAAACATAGAAACAGAGAACAACCATCATCGGGATAGAATAACATAGAACAGAGAACACCATAATTGGGACAGAGATAACATAAAACAGAGAACACCATCATCATCAGATAGGGATAACAATAAACAGAGACACCTTCGTCAGATAGAGATAACATAGAAACAGAGAACACCATCATCAGGATAGAGAATAACTAGAACACAAGAAAACCATCATCAGGATAGAGATAACATAGAAACAGAGAACACCATACATGATAGAGCATAGAAAAAAGAGAACACATCATCATGATAGAGATACATAGAAACAGAAGACCATCATCGGATAAGATAACATAGAAACAGAACACCATCATCGGATAGAGATAACATAGAAACAGAGAACACCATCATCGCGATAAGATAACATTGAAACAGAGAACACCTTCATCAGGATAGAGATAACATAGACACAGAGAACACCTTCATCGGGATAGAGATAACATAGAAACAGAGAACACCATCATCGGGATAGAGATAAAATAGAAACACAGAACACCTTCATCAGGACAGAGATAACATAGAAACAGAGAACACCTTCATCAGGATAGAGATAACATAGAAACAGAGAACGCCATCATCAGTATAAAGAAAACATAGAAACAGAGAACACCATCATCGGGATAGAGATAACATAGAAAAGAGAACACCATAATTGGGACAGAGATAACATAAAACAGAGAACACATCATCATCAGGATAGGGATAACATAGAAACAAGAGAACAACCTTCGTCAGGATAGAGATAACATAGAAACAGAGAACACCATCATCAGGATGAGATAACATAGAAACAGAGAACACCATCATCGGATAGAGATAACATAGAACATAGAACACCATCATTGGATAGAGATAACATAGAAACAGAGAACCACATCATGGGATAGAGATAACTAGAACAGAACACCATCATCAGGATAGAGATAATATAGAACAGAGAACACCATCATTGGGATAGAGATAACATAGAAACAGAGAACACCATCATCGGGATAGAGATAACATAGAAACAGAGAACACCTTCATCAGGATGGAGATAACATAGAAACAGAGAACACCTTCATCGGAAAGAGATAACATAGAAACAGAGAACACCATCATCAGGATAAGAGATAACATAGAAACAGAGAACACCATCATCGGGATAGAGATAACATAGAAACCAGAACACTTCATCAGAGAGATAAAAATAGAACAAGAACACCATCATCAGGATAGAGATACTAGAAACAGAGAACACCATCATCGGGATAGAGATAACATAGAAACAAGAACACCACATCATCGGATAGAGATATCATAGAAACAGAGAACACCATCATCGGGATATGACAAGATAACATAGAACACAGAGAAAACATCATCGCGATAGAGATAACATAGAACAGAGAACCCCTTCATCAGGATGAATAACATAGACACAGAGAACACCTTCATCGGGATAGAGATAACATAGAAACAGAGAACACCATCATCAGGATAGAGATAAAATAGAAACACAGAACACATCATCGGGATAGAGATAACATAGAAACAGAAAACACCTTCATCAGATGAGATAAACATAGAAACGAGAACATCTTCATCAGGATAGAGATAACTAGAAACCAGCAAAACACCATCATCAGGATAGAGATAACATAGAAACAGAGAACACCATAATTGGGACAGAGATAACATAAAAACAGAGAACACATCATCATCAGGATAGGGATAACATAGAAATAGAGAACACCTTCGTCAGGTAGAGATAACATAGAAACAGAGAACACCATCATCAGGATAGAGATAACATAGAAACAGAGAACACCATCATCGGGATAGAGATAACATAGAAACAGAGAACACCATCATCAGGATAGAGATACATAGAAAAAGAGAACACCATCATCATGATAGAGATAACATAGAAACAGAGAAGACCATCATCGGGATAGAGATAACATAGAAACAGCGAACACCATCATCGGGATAGAGATAACATAGAAACAGAGAACACACCATCATCGGTAGAGATAACATTGAAACAGAGAACACCCATCATCAGGATAGAGTAACATAGACACAGAGAACAACCTTCATCGGGATAGGATAACATAGAACAAGAGAACACCATCATCGGATAGAGATAAAATAAAACAAGAAACCATAATGGGACGAAAATATAAAACAGAGAACACCATCATCAATCAGTAGGATAACATAGAAACAGAGACAACCTCGTCAGGATAGAGATAACATAGAAACAGAGAACACCATCATCAGGATAGAGATAACATAAAACAGAGAAACACCATCTCGGGATAGAGATAACATAGAAACAGAGAACACCATCATTGGGATAGAGATTACATAGAAACAGAGAACACCATCATGTGTGATAGAGATAACAATAGACACAGAGAACACCATCCATGGGATAGAATAAACATAGAAACAGAGAACACTATCATCGGGATGAGATAGACATAGAAAACAGAGAACACCTTCATCAGGATAAGATAACATAAGAAACAGAGAGCACCATCATCAGTATAAGATAACATAGAACAGAGAACACCATCATCATAAAGATAACTAAAACAGAGAAACCATCATCGGGAATAGAGATAACTAGAAACAGAGAACACCATATTGGGACAGAGTAATAAAACAGAGAACACCATCATCATCAGGATGGATAAACATAAAACAAGAACACCTTCGTCATGATAAGATCACATAGAAACAGAGAACACCATCATCAGGAATAGAGATAACATAGAAACAGAGAACACCATCATCGGGATAGAGATAACATAGAAACAGAGAACACCATCATGGATGAGATTACTGAAACAGAGAACAACAATCATTGGATAGAGATAACATAGACAGAACAGAACACACCATCATTGGATAGAGTAACATAGAAACGAGAACACTTCATCAGGGATAGAGATAACATAGAAACAGAGAACACCATCATCGGGATAGAGATAACATAGAAACAGAGAACACCATCATCGCGATAGAGATAACTTGAAACAGAGAACACCTTCATCAGGATAGAGATAACATAGAACAGAGAACACCTTCATCGGGATAGAGATAACATAGAAACAGAGAACACCATCATCGGGATAGAGATAAATAGAAACACAGAACACCATAATTGGGACAGAGATAATATAAAAACAGAGAACACCATCATCATCAGGATAGGGATAACATGAAACGAGAACACCTTCTCAGGATAGAGATAACATAGAAACAGAGAACACCATCATCAGGATAGCGATAAACATAAACAGAGAACACCATCATCGGGATAGAGATAACATAGAAACAGAGAACACCATCATTGGGATAGAGATTACATAGAAACAGAGAACACCATCATTGGGATAGAGATAACATAACACAGAGAACACCATCATTGGGATAGAGATAACATAGAAACAGAGAACACTATCATCGGGATAGAGATAACATAGAAACAGAGAACACCTTCATCAGGATAGAGATAACATAGAAACAGAGAACACCTTCATCAGGATAGAGATAACATAGAAACAGAGAACACCATCATCAGTATAAAAGATAACATGAAACAGAGAACACCATCATCGGGATAGAGATAACATAGAAACAAGAACACCATGGACAGAGATAAACAGGAACCATCATCACAGGATAGGATAACATAGAAACAGAGAACACCTTCGTCAGATAGAGATAACATAGAAACAGAGAACACCATCATCAGGATAGAGATAAAACATAGAACAGAGAACACCATCATCGGGATAGAGATAACATAGAAACAAGAGAACACCATCATGGGATAGAGATACATAGAAACAGAGAACACCATCATTGGGATGAGATAACATAGACACAGAGAACACCATCATGGATAGAGATAACATAGAAACAGAGAACACTATCATCGGGATAGAGATAACATAGAAACAGAGAACACCTTCATCAGGATAGAGATAACATAGAAACAGAGAACACCATCATCAGTATAAAGATAACATAGAAACAGAGAACACCATCATCGGGATAGAGATAACATAGAAACAGAGAACACCTTCATCAGGATAGAGATCACATAGAAACGGAGCACACCTTCATCAGGATAGGATACATAGAACAGAGAACACCATCATCGATAAAAGAAACATAGAAACAGAGAACACCATCATCGGGATAAGATAACTAGAAACAAGAACACCATAATGGGGAGAGATAACATAGACAGAGAACACCATCATCAGGATGGAGATAACATAGAAACAGGAACCCATCTCAGGATAGAGATAACCATAAAAACAGAGAACACCATCACATCAGGATAGATAACATAGAAACAGAGAACCACCTTCGTCAGGATAGAGATACCATGAAACAGAGCAACACCCTCATCGGTAGAGATTACATAGAAACAGAAACACCATCATCGGATGAGATAACATAGAAACAGAGAACACCATCAGCGGGATAGAGAAACATAGAAACAGAGAACACCATCATCGGGATAGAGATAACATAGAAACAGAGAACACCATCATCGGATAGGAGATAACATAGAAACAGAGAACACCATCATCGATAGGAGATAACATAGAAACACGAAGAACCACATCACGGGATAGAGATACATAGAAACAGAGAACACCATCATCGGGATAGAGATAACATAGAAACAGAGAACACCATATCGTGGATAAGATACATAGAAACAGAAGAACACCATCATCGGATAGAGATAACATAGAAACAAGAGAACACCATCATCGGGATAGAGATAACATAGAGACACAGAGAACACCATCATCGGGATAGAGATAAATAGAAACAGGAAACACCATCATCGGATAAGAGATAACATAGAAACGAGAACACACATCATCGGGATAGAGATAACATAGAAACAGAGACACACCATCATCGGATAGAGATAACATAGAAAACAGAGAAACACCATCATCGGATAGAATAACTAGAACAGGAACACCATCATCGGGATAGAGAACATGAGAACAGAGAACACCATCATCAGGATAGAGATAACATAGAAAACAGAGAACACCATCATCAGATAGAGATACATAGAAAACAGAGACACCATCATCATGATAGGATAACTGAAAAAGAGACAAACCATCATCATGATAGAGATAACATAGAAACAGAGAAGACCCATCATCGGGAATAGAGATAACATAGAAACAGAGAACACCATCATCGGGATAGAGATAACATAGAAACAGAGAACACCATCATCGCGATAGAGATAACATTGAAACAGAGAACACCTTCATCAGGATATGATAACATAGACACAGAGAACCACCTTCATCGGGATAGAGATAACATAGAAACAGAACACCATCATCGGGATAGAGATAAAATAGAAACACAGAACACCATCATCGGATAGAGATAACATAGAAACAGAGAACAACCTTCATCAGGATGAGATAACATAGAAACAGAGAACACCATCATCAGGATAGAGATAACATAGAAAACAGAGAACACCCATCATCATAGTAATAAGATAACATAGAACAGAGAACACCATCATCGGGATAGAAATAACATAGAAACAGAGAACACCATAATTGGGACAGAGATAATATAAAAACAGAGAACACCATCATCATCAGGATAGGGATAACATAGAAACAGAGAACACCTTCGTCAGGATGAGATAACATAGAAACAGAGAACACCATCATCAGGATAGAGATAACATAGAAACAGAGACACCATCATCGGATAGAGATAACATAGAAACAGAGAACACCATCATCAGGATTGAAGAGATTACATAGAAACAGAGAACACCATCATTGGGATAGAGATACATAGACACAGAGAATACCATCATTGGGATAGAGATAACATAAGAACGAGACAACTATCATCGGGATAGAGATAACTAAGAAGCAGAACACCATCATCAGGATAGAGATAACATAGAAACGAGAACACCTTCATCAGATAGAGATAACATAGAACAGAGAAACACCATCATCTATAAAGATAACATAGAAACGAGAACACCATCATCGGGATAGAGATAACATAGAAACAGAACACCACCTTCATCAGGATAGAGATACATAGAAACGAGAACACCTTCATCAGGATGAGATAACATAGAAACGAGAACAACCATCTCGAGTATAAGAATAACATAGAAACAGAGAACACCATCATCGGGATAGAGATAACTAGAAACAAAGAAACCACCATAATGGACAGAGATAACATAGAAACAGAGAACCCATCATCAGGATGGAGATAACATAGAAACAGAGAACACCATCATCAGGATAGAGATAACATAAAAACAGAGAACACCATCATCATCAGGATAGGGATAACATAGAAACAGAGAACACCTTCTCAGGATAGAGATAACATGAAACAGAGCACACCATCATCAGGATAGAGATAACATAGAAACAGAGAACACCATCATCGGGATAGAGATAACTAGAAACAGAGAACACCATCATCGGATAGAGATAACATAGAAACAGAGAACACCATCATCAGGATAGAGATAACATAGAAACAGAGAACACCATCATCGGGATAGAGATAACTAGAAACAAAGAACACCATCATCGGGATAGAGATAACATAGAACAGAGAACACCATCACGATAGAGATACATTGAAACAGAGAACACCTTCATCAGATAGAGATAACATAGAACAGAGAACACCTCATCGGGATAGAGATAAACTAGAAACAGAGACACCCATCATCGGGATAGAGATAAATAGAAACAGAACACATCATCGGGATAGATAACATAGAAACAGAGAACACCTTCATCAGAGATAGAGATAGAACATAGAAACAGAGAACACACCATCATCAGTATAAAGATAACATGAAACAAGAACACAATCATCGGATAGAGATAACTAGAGAACAGAGAACACCATCATCGGGATGAGATACATAGAAACAGAGAACAACCCATCAATCATAAAAGATAACATAGAAACAACGAGAACACCTCAATCAGGATATAGAGATAACAAGAACCAGAGAACACCATCATTTGTACCAGATGATACATATAAAACAGAGAACACCATCATCATCAGGATAGGGATAACATAGAAACAGAGAACACCATCATCGGGATAGAGATAACATAGAAACAGAGAACACCATCATCGGGATAGAGATAACATAGAAACAGAGAACACCATCATCGGGATAGAGATAACAGGGTAGGGTAGGGAAGGAAATTCAAGGTCCCCACTATACCGCCTTATAAATCCAGTCTGACTTTTGGAACGGTAGGAATGCAGAGGTTTGTGTGTTAACGTATACGTGTCTATTTTTTATTTAAATTGAGGACAACACGTGCGATGGGCACAAAAAATGGTGATCACATTCATTGTTACAGCGCAGACAGTGGGACATGGACACTGCGATTACAATTTAGTGCAATGCGTAAAGTGGATGCCATCCTAAACCTGATTGCATCACGCATATTTTGTGATCAGTAGGGCCTAGCGTTAAGGCCTGTGTTATCCTTTTAGGACAGTGCTGGGGTAAAAATATACAGGTTAGGTCAATAAAAATTCTTATGTTTAAAAATGGTGCTAATTTTGCCCCAACCAATCAGATGTTAGCTTTCAAATGATAAATAACATCTGATTGGTTGAGGCACAATTAGCACCATATTTAACGATAAGAACTTTTATTACATCTTCCTGAAATACACCACGCTCAATCTTTTCATCTGTGGTCACTTGTGGGACAGAAATAAGAAATAAACTGTCAGTTTATTTCAAGGCAAAGACTGCCCAGGTGTTCTTTAAAGGACAACTCCAACTTCATAAGAACATCTTTTAGAAAGAATGGCCTCTTTAAAATATGTTGATACATCATAGTTTGTCCTATGAAATCATTACTGTATGCCTGCTATGCTTCTGGATGTCTTATGGAAACTGAGCCATTTAGAAACCTGTACTGAGCCTGTACTGAGCCTGGGCATGGTCAGAAGAGGCAGACAGGGGATTAACATTCAGTCATTGGCTGTGATGTCAACTGTCAAATCCACAACTGCCAGTTGCTAACTGGAAGAACCAGGAAGCAGAAACGGGATACAGGACATTGTGGAGGATTTAAGGTTAGACTTATAGATTTCACATTACAAACTATTATAGTTTAGGGTTTTGGGGGGTGATTTACCTGTATGTAAGTTTTCATTTTGGGGCTGGACTTGCCCTTTAAGAAATTGTATGATTTCTTGCTAATCAGCCACACAGAATAGATCTTATTGGTGTGCAAAGGTAACTCATGTTTTCCAATAAGTAACCCTATTTAAAGGGGAAATATAAGAAGTATCCTGCAGCAAAACGTAATCCTGACATTCCGTGGCTTTCTCCTGACACAGCTGTAGTGTTAACCACAATTGCAAGTACAATTTGGGCTGATAAATTGCAAAAGGTCAGCAGGATGTGTCAGTATCACTTTAATGCTGTACAGGGGCAGTAAGGCTTAGATCAAGAAATCAACAAGCCCCACAGCACAAATGAGATACGTATCTAAAGGCCACATACACCAATTATTTTGTATATTCTTTCAAATTCAATACATTTATTTCTTCTGCAATAAAATTGAACATGAAATGAAAAACTGAACCTCTGAAAGATATTTTTAATGTTATTTAATTTTGTAAACTTATCTTATGTAAATTTTTTGGTTTGGAACAGAGATGTCCGAACTTCGCAAAATCTGGTCCGCTCGCTGATAAAAATATGAGAAATCCGCGGTTCGGAAGTTTGGAAGGCAGAAAATCCAGAAAAATCCGCCGTTCGCGAACGGGATAAATCCGCGGAGGATCGGGGTTCGGATCCGCGAACCGGCCATCCCTAGTTTGGAACATGGGGCCGTATTTTTAGCAATACCGCGTGTTTCGGAAATGTACGACATTGGCCGTAGAAAATGGTCATACATTTGCACTGAACGTTCGTTAATGAACTAATGTTTGGTCGTAGAATACAATGCGGTAGTAAAGACCACAATGGTATTCTCTGGGGATCGCGCTGTCGTATATTTATGATCATTATCAGTAATTTACAATCATTATCGTTAATTGATGATAACGATCGTAAATTAACGATTGCTAAATCAATTGCAAATTAACGACATTATAAAGGCGCAGTATCGATATTTTGTAAATCAGTGCCTTTAACAATCGTTACACTGACCGGAAGTGTATTACTACCACATGGTATTGTACGCACGACCGCAAATGTAAGACTGTGATTGTGCTTTTACCATAGCCCGTGGTATCGAAAGTTACCAATACAACAATACTGAATATGGCCCATAGTCATAATAAGGTTGGCATTGGAATTTTTATGACTCCTATACTACTTAGATTTATGGACTTTTCCCATTAGACCTCCAATAGTTCAATCCCTGGTATAGGAAATACCCAAATGGTGGTCCTGCCCATAATTCACACTATATGTGTGGTCCTGCCTATTATAGATACAATGTATCACATTATATGTGCGGGTCCTGCCCATAATAGATACAATGTATCACATTATAAGTGTTGCCCTGCCCATAATAGATACAATGTATCCCATTATAAGTGTTGCCCTGCCCATAATAGATACAATGTATCACATTATAAATGTGGCCCTGCCCATAATAGATACAATGTATGACATTATATGTGTGGCCCTGCCCATAATAGATACAATGTATCACATTATATGTGTGGCCCTGCACCACAATTAGATACAATGTATCACATTATAAATGTGGCCCTGCCAATAATAGATACAATGTAGCACATTAATGTATGGCCTGCCCATAATAGATACAAGTATACATTAGTGTGGTCCTGCCCTAATAGTATAATGTATCCATTATAGTGTGGCCCTGCCCATAATAGATACAAGTAGCATTATAATGTGGCCCTGCCCATAATAGATACAATGTATCACATAAAGTGGCCCTGCCCATAAAGATACAATGTAGACATTATTAGTGTGGCCTGCCCATAATAATCAATGTACACATATATGTTGGCCTGCCCATATAGATACAATGTATGACATTATATGGTGGTCCTGCCCATAATAGATAAATGTATGACATATAGTCTGGCCCTGCCCATAATAGATAATGTATGACATTTAGTGGTGGCCCTGCCCATAATAGATACAATGTATGACATTATATGTGTGGCCCTGCCCATAATAGATACTGTATGACATTATATGTGTGGCTGCAATAATAGATACAATGTATGACATTATATGTGTGGCCTCCCATATAGAACATGTATGAACTTATTAGTCTGGCTGCCATAATAGATACAATGTATGACATTAATGTGTGGCCCTGCCCATAATAGATACAATGTATCACATTTATTGTGTGTGTCCGCCCATAATAGATACAATGTATCACATTATATGTGGTCCTGCCCATAATAGATACAATGTATACATTATATGTGTGGCCCTGCCCATATAGATACAATGTATCACATTATAGTGTGGCCCTCCCATAATAGATACAATGTTCACATTATATGTGTGGCCCTGCCCATAATAGATACAATGTATGACATATGTGTGGCCCTGCCCATAATAGATACAAGTATCACATTATATGTGGCCTGCCCATAATAGATACATGTATGACATTATATGTGTGTGCCCTGCCATAATAGATACAAGATACATTATAGTGTGGCCCTGCCCATAATAGATACAATGTATACATTATATGTGTGGCCTGCCCATAATAGATACAATGTATCCCATTATAATGTGGCCCTGCCCATAATAGATACAATGTGCACATATATGTGTGGTCCTGCCCATAATAGATACAATGTATGACATTATAGTTGGCCCTGCCCATAATAGATTACAATGTATGACATTTATATGTGTGGTCCTGCCCATAATAGATACAATGTATCACATATATGTGTGGTCCTGCCCAATAGTACATGTATGACATTATATGTGGCCCTGCCCATAATAGATACAATGTAGCACATTATATGTCTGGCCCTGCCCATAATAGATACAATGTATCACATTATATGTGTGGCCCTCCCATAATAGATACAAGTATGACATTATATGTGTGCCCTGCCCATAATAGATACAATGTATGAACTATATGTGTGGCCCTGCCCATAATAGATACAATGTATGACATTATATGTGTGGCCCGCCCATAATAGATACAATGTTACACATTATATGTTGGCCCTGCCCATAATAGATACAATGTATGCCTATATTGTGTGGTCCTGCCCATAATAGATACAATGTATGACTATATGTGTGGCCCTGCCCATAATAGATACAATGTATGAATTATATGTGTGGCCCTGCCCATAATAGATATAAGTATGACATATATGTGTGGCCCTGCCCATTAATACAATGTATACATTATATGTGTGGCCCTGCCATAATAGATACAATGTGACATTATATGTGTGGCCCTGCCCATAATAGATACAAGTATCACATTATATGTGTGGCCCTGCCCATAAAGATACAATGTATCAATTATATGTGTGGCCTGCCCATAATGATTACAATGTATCAAATATATGGTGGCCTGCCCATAATAGATACAATTGATCACATATATGTGTGGCCTGCCCATAATAGATACAATGTATCACATTATATGTGTGGCCCTGCCATAATAGATACAATGTATCACATTATATGTGTGGGCCTGCCCATAATAGATACAATGTCTGACATTATATGTGTGGGCGCCATAATAGATACAATGTATCACATTATATGTGTGGCCCTGCCCATAATAGATACAATGTATCACATTATATGTGTGGCCCTGCCCATAATAGATACAATGTATCACATTATATGTGTGGCCCTGCCCATAATAGATACAATGTATCACATTATATGTGTGGCCCTGCCATAATAGATACAATGGATCACATTATATGTGTGGCCCTGCCATAATAGATACAATGTATGACATTATATGTGTGGCCCTGCCCATAATAGATACAATGTATCACATTATATGTGTGGTCCTGCCCATAATAGATACAATGTATCCCATTATAATGTGGCCCTGCCATAATAGATACAATGGAGCCATTAATGTGTGGTCCTGCCCATAATAGATACAAGTATGACATTATATGTCTGGCCCTGCCCATAATAGATACAATGTATGACATTATATGTGTGGTCCTGCCCATAATAGATACAATGTATCACATTATATGTGTGGTCCTGCCCATAATAGATACAATGTATCACATTATATGTGTGGCCCTGCCCATAATAGATACAATGTAGCACATTATATGTCTGGCCCTGCCCATAATAGATACAATGTATCACATTATATGTGTGGCCCTGCCCATAATAGATACAATGTATGACATTATATGTGTGGCCCTGCCCATAAATATACAATGTATGACATTATATGTGTGGCCTGCCCATAATAGATATAATGTATGACTTATATGTGTGGCCTGCCCATAATGATACAATGTATCACATTATATGTGTGGCCCTGCCCATAATAGATACAATGTATGACATTATATGTGTGGCCCTGCCCATAATAGATACAATGATGACATTAATGTGTGGCTGCCCATAATAGATACAATGTATGACATTATATGTGTGGCCCTGCCCATAATAGATACATGTATCCCATATATGTTGGGCCCGCCATAATAGATACAATGTATCACATTATATGTGTGGCCCTGCCCATAATAGATACAATGTATGACATTATAGATGTGTGCCTGCCCATAATAGTACAATGTATCCATTATATGTTGGCCTGCACATAATAGATACAATGTATCACATTATATGTGTGGCCTGCCCATAATAGATACAATGTATCACATTTATGTTGGCCCTGCCCATAATAGATACAATGTATCACATTATATGTGTGGCCCTGCACATAATAGATACAATGTATGACTTATATGTGGGGCCCTGCCCATAATAGATACAATGTATGACATTATTGGTGGCCCTGCCATAATAGATACAATGTATGACATTATATGTGTGGCCCTGCCCATAATAGATACAATGAGAAACATTATATGTGTGGCCCTGCACATAATAGATACAATGTATGACATTATATGTTGGCCCTGCACATAATAGATACCATGTATCACTTATATGTGTGGCCCTCCCATAATAGATACAATGTATGACATTATATGTGTGGTCCTGCCCATAAAGATACCATGTATCACATTATATGTCTGGCCCTGCCCATAATAGATACCATGTATGACATTATATGGGTGGTCTGCCCAAATAGATACAAGTATCACATTATATGTCTGGCCCTGCCCATAATAGATACAATGTATCACATTATATGTGTGCCCGCACATAATAGATACAATGTATCACATATTATGTTGGCCCTGCCCATAATAGATACAATGTATGACATTATATGTGTGGCCTGCCCATAATAGATCAATGTATGACATTATATGTCTGGCCCTGCCCATAATAGATACAATGTATGACATTATATGTGCCCTGCCCATAATAGATACAATGTATCACATTATATGTGTGGCCCTGCCCATAATAGATACAATGTATGACATTATATGTCTGGCCCTGCCCATAATAGATACAATGTATGACATTATATGTGTGGCCCTGCCCATAATAGATACAATGTATCACATTATATGTGTGGCCCTGCCCATAATAGATACAATGTATGACATTATATGTGTGGCCCTGCCCATAATAGATACAATGTATCACATTATATGTCTGGCCCTGCCCATAATAGATACAATGTATCACATTATATGTGTGGCCCTGCACATAATAGATACAATGTATCACATTATATGTGTGGCCCTGCCCATAATAGATACAATGTATGACATTATATGTGGGGCTGCATAATGAACAATGTATGACATTATATGTCTGGCCCTGCCCATAATAGATACAATGTATGACATATATGTGTGGCCCTTCATAAGATACATGTATGACATTATATGTCTGGCCTGCCATAATAGACAATGTATGACATTATATGTCTGCCCTGCCCATAATAGTACAATGTATGACATATATGTCTGGCCCTTCCCATAATAGATACAATGTATGACATTATATGTGTGGCCCTTCCATAATAGATACAATGTATGGACATTATATGTGGCCCTGCCCATAATAGATATAATGTATGACATTATAGTGTGGTCCTGCCCATAATAGATATAATGTATGAATTATATGTCTGCCTGCCCCATAATAGATATAAGTATGACATTATATGTGTGGCCCTTCCCATAAAGATACAATGTATGACATTATATGTGTGCCCTGCCCATAATAGATACAATGTATGACATTATATGTGTGGCCCTGCCCATAATAGATTACAATGTATGACATTATATGTGTGGCCTCCCGCCCATAATAGATACAATGTATGACATTAATGTTGGCCCTGCCCATAATAGATATAATGTATGACATTATATGTGGCCCTTCCATTATAGATACAATGTATGACATTATATGTGGGCCCTGCCCAATATAGATCAATGTATGACATTATATGTGTGGCCCTGCCCATAATAGATACAATGTATGACATTATATGTGTGGCCCTGCCCATAATAGATACAATGTATCACATTATAAATGTGGCCCTTCCCATAATAGATACAATGTATGACATTATATGTGTGGCCCTGCCCATAATAGATACAATGTATGACATTATATGTGTGGCCCTGCCCATAATAGATACAATGTATCACATTATAAATGTGGCCCTTCCCAATAGATACAATGTATGACATTATATTGTGTGTGCCCTGCCATAATAGATGACAATGTATCAATTATAGTGTGGCCCTGCCATAATAGATACAATGTACACATTATATGTGTGGCCCTGCCCATAATAGATACAATGTATCACATTATAGTGTGGCCCTTGCCCATAAATAGACAATGTATGACATTATATGTGTGGCCCTGCCCATAATAGATATTAAATGTACACATTATGTGTGGCCTGCCCATAATAGATACAATGTATCACATTAAGTGTGGCCCTGCCCATAATAGATACAATGTATCACATTATATGTGTGGTCCTGCCCATAATAGATACAATGTATGACATTATGTGTGCCCTCCCATAATAGATACAATGTATCACATTATATGTGTGTTGGCCCTGCCCATAATAGATAACATGTATCACATATATGTGTGGCCTGCCCCATAATAGATACAATGTAGACATTATATGTGTGGCCTGCCCATAATAGATACAATGTATCACATTATATGTGTGGTCCTGCCCATAATAGATACAATGTATCACATTATATGTGTGTGGTCCTGCCCATAATAGATACAATGTATCACATTATAGTGTGGTCCTGCCCATAATAGATACAAGTATGACATATATGTGTGGCCCTTCCATAATAGATACAATGTATCACATATATGTGTGGCCCTGCCCATAATAGAACAATGTATGACATTATATGTGTGGCCATGCCTAATTCAGAAATACGATCAATGTATGACATTATATGTGTGGCCCTGCCCATAATAGATACAATGTATGACATTATATGTGTGGCCCTGCCCATAATAGATACAATGTATGACATTATATGTGTGGTCCTGCCCATAATAGATACAATGTATGACATTATATGTGTGGCCCTGCCCATAATAGATACAATGTATGACATTATATGTGTGGCCCTGCCCATAATAGATACAATGTATGACATTATATATGAGGGTTCTGCCCATAATAGATACAATGTATCCCATTATATGTGTGGCCCTGCCCATAATAGATACAATGTATGACATTATATGTGTGTCCCTGCCCATAATAGATATAATGTATCTCATTATAAGTGTGTAATAGATACAATGTATCACATTATATGTGAGGTTCCTGCCTAATATGGATACAATGTATCCCATTATAAGTGTGGTCCTGCCTAATATAGATACAATGTATCCCATTATAAGTGTGGCCCTGCCTAATATAGATACAATGTATCACCTTATATGTGCGGTCCTGCCCATTACAGATACAATGTATCCCATTATACAATCTACTTATTGAATCACCAATCTGTGTACTGAAAGTATGGCGTTACATTGGCACATCCCACGCAGAACCAAGGGACTTGGTCTTTCTGAACGTTAAAACTCACTCTGAAATACAAGAGTAAAAAACAGAAATTGATGGTATTTTTTGTTGTGGCGATTGGAATGAAAGAGTTAACGGGGGTGGGGTATAATTTATCATCTTTTAAATGAAACAATGAAACCCAAGATTTCAATTTGTATTCATTTAAGTAAGGCAACCTGGAGCAAAGCTTCATCTTCTGATCCCACATATACGGTGTAACTGGTACGTTGTCAATACATCTTGAACACAGATCGATGCGCTTGGTGCACACTGATGAGTCCCATAAGACATTTCCTCCCTTCCCGGTAACACAGATATAAGTTGGTACATTATTCTTCACTTTCGGTGCCTGCAGCAATGGCCTGGGTTTCAGGGAGATATTGTTCATTAAAAGGAAAGTATGAGATGGAAGAAAACTGGGAGGATTTCAAATAAAGATTTTTACATTTTATTTTAAGGACTTTATTTAGATACAACAACAAAAACACCACTCACATACTTGCATTTAACACACCCAATGTATTTTATGCATCGGTCATACATCGTATTAAAAAAATAGATATAACACGTTAAGGATTAAAAATACAAATCTTGTCTTTATCTAAACATCTGCTAAAATTATAATAATTAACGGAAACCAACGCGTTTCCCCCAATGAATCATTGAGAGTGTATGTAGGTGTGAGTAAATGGAGGACAATGATTACGGTGCACACGTAGAAGGGTCTATATCTATGCATAATGTCACTTTCTGTTCAAATGAAGGGCTTGTATGTGTTATTGCGTTGTTTTTGTGGGTTTTTTTTTTTTTTTTTATACCTGTGTATTTTCAGAAATAATTGTTGAAAGAATAAAGGTTATGAGCTGCATTGGTAAAAAATTATACATTTTTGGGCTTAAATATCACAAATATATCTGAATATCTGAGTTGACGTGAGATTGCCAATAAGCCCCTAATATAGCCCCTAACTTTTGCTGCCTAAAGAAAAAACATGGTCCACACTTATGGGTTTACCCTAGGTACGATGAAATATTAGCTCCGCCTCCTGTCTCAGTCCAGGATCTGACCAATGCTCTACAAGAAGCTTTATAAAAAAAGTGTAGCGCACATGTTTTGAATTAGGGGAACCTAAAAATATGTTTCTTGATTTGGGAAACTTAAATATTAACTTCCAGGTAAGCTAAGGCAGCAATCCACCCCAAAACACACAGATATCAATATTTATTGCGATATTTACTTTTATTTCCATAATTTTAGCAAGTTTAAGGCAGTAATCCTGGGTACTGGAATATTGGCTCATCGAAATGTTGATATTTAGGTAGAAAAATCTTAAAAATCCTTGTGCTGCTTATACTATAAGTTGCTCTGTGTTAAGTGAATCCCAATTAGAAAAATATATTGGATTTTTGGTATATAAAAAAACTTGAATGTAGTAAGCAGTGCCAGTCAGCAGCAACAGCCAGAGCCAGCATGGTATTGTCTTGTATAAAGAGAGGTATGGATTCAAGGGAGGAAAATGTTATTCTCCCTCTTTTTAAAGCATTGGTAAGGCCTCATTTGGAATATGCAGTGCAATTTTGGAATCATGTGTACAAAAAGGACATCTTGGAAATGAAAAGGGTTCAGAGAAGGGCAACTAAATTAATAAGGGGATTGGGGGAGCTTGAATTTGAAGAGAGACTGGAAAAGTTACAATTATTTACACTAGAGAAAAGGCGCTTGCGTGGGGATATGATTACTGTGCATAAATACATTAACAGGCCATACAATAAACAATGTCTGTAAAACAACAGAAGAGTCTTCCACTGGACGCTGTGATGGCAGGTTCATTGGATGGTTTAAAAAAAATAATGCTGCAGGTTACTGTTATTGATACAGAATGTTGGAGTTGATCCAGGGATTTTTCCTCCTTCATAATTCTGATATTTTTTTGTTTTTTTTGCCTTCCTCTGGATCAACAGTTAGGCAGGAAATGAGGATGTTGCTGTGTAGGTTGAACTGGATGGACGTATGTCTTTCTTCAACCTCAAATACTATATTATTATACTATACTATTCTATTAGTTTAAAGGTTTTCAGATTATCACTAGAGATGTCCGAACTTCGCAAAATCCGGTCCACTCGAGGATCTGCGGATTTTCGGGAAAATTCGAAAATTCGAAAATCTGCGAGTGGATCCATTAAAAAGAAAAAATCCTCGAAAATATGCGAAATCCTTGTAGTTTCAAAAATGCATGAAAATAATGCAATACTCACGCAGACGGCGCAATTAAAAGAGTTAAATCTTCAGTAAGTGCAACTTTAACTCCTTCTAGTAGCACCGCCCCTGGAGTAATGAGCCTGAGAGTATCAATTCCAATCCACTTAACACAAAGATAAAAAGGCTCCTCACTTATGGCTGGGTACACACCAGCAGATATTTCCGTCCGGCCGACCGATAGTGCCAAAATATTTGATGGTGTGGGGCGGCTGGCCGTGACCAAGTTGGATCGCCAGTTCGTCTGTATTGGAATCGTAAATTGGAACTGTCGGTAAAACACGGACGATCGTTCGGTTTCCTATAGGACCGCATGATCGGTCGCGCAAACTGTCGGCCGCAGCCACTATTGCCACGACTGTCAGTCATTTGTCCCAGCCGTGCGCTCGCTCAAAGCGAACACTTGGTCGGGACAAAAAGTCCTACCATGTGTACCCAGCCTTGGAGTGGTTGAGCCAGAATCGATGACTGGCGATTATTTGTTTGTGTAATAGTATTCATTTCACTTTGCAGTTTGGACACCGAGTTTCTTTTGGGCCATCGGAATTCCGAGAAAAAATTGTTCCACTAACCCACTAGCCGGGGTAACCCTGGAGGGTCTGGGCCTCTTTATGCTAGAACCTTTCATTGAGAGAGGGTTTGATTGAATAAAAGGTAAAGTAGCAATATATTTCTTAATATAAGATAATAACATTTAATAAAAGAATGAGAAGCATAACAAAACTTTTCTTTTGAACTTTCAGGGTTAAAATCATAGGTTATTGAATGAGGTCGTTTAAAGTCATTTCTATAATTTATTGCTCCTGAAATGACCCAATTAAAGACATAGACACAGTTATGATGAAATAAAATATATATAAATATTCTGAGAGTTCTAAGTCCCTAGTTTTTCCATAGATCGAGGTTTCTCTTAAAGATCAATGTTTTTTCTCAAGTTCTTCTTAACCTATTGGAAATGAGTTCACATTCTTGGGACCCCTTTTCCTGTTCATTATCTATCTCCCCAGCGAGAAGAAAAACCTTCCTAGCAGTTATGGCCGGCAATAATACAACGTAGTCTCCCAATCGTCTTTTCAATTAAAAAAGGGACCAATCTCTATTAACCTTTCCACTCATTTACCATTTTTCATATCAGCTGGGGAGAGTGATTGGAAGTAGTGTATTAAAATAGGCATGGATTGCTATGAAATATCCTTGAGTACCATGTCATCTTGAAGACAAAGTATTCATTTATCTCTTTGATGGTTTATCAGCTTGGAGATCTCTGACCAACCCGTTAATGTCTATGTTACAAACGGAATGGGGAAAATGGGGTCGTCTGGAAATACTGTATCTGATGGTGTGTACCCAGCCTTAAGCTACAGACACATTTCCCATTGCAATCAATGTGTCTCTTTCTCCTTTCTTCTACAATTCGGAATACGGTAGTTTTTCTGACCACGAGTGATGCTAAAAGGTAAAATCCAAGATTTATTGAAAGAGAAAATAAAAGTAGAACCAGAAATACACTTCCTAGGCTGAATGGGGTACGACGTCCGTCTTTTACTACCTCTGGAATGATTTGCGCTTTGTAACAACAGTAGAAACCCACATTACGTGGATCCGAAGTAGGAATCGCTTATTTTTAAACTGGAATATCATAGAGGGTGGCATCGTAAATCTTTAATAAAAAGTTTGATGTCTTATTGATTTGTGAAAGCCAGGGATGTGTTTGAGCATCAGAAAAGAAGGATATTACACCATTGACCGTCAGGTGAACTTTAGGTGGCCCTTTAGAAGATGATTAGGTGTCCTCTGGAATATCTCTGGCTATTTGACTGGACGATGGTCACTGATTGGAAGGAAGAGTAATGATTGTTTTATTTTTTTCCAGACAACGTGCAGTTTAGGGGCTATCTGACACGTTCTAATTCAGCAGAGTTATGACCACAAGTGATTGCCGCTTTGCTCGCATTTGCATCCTGCTATTAGTAAGGTTTTCAGGTTAATGTCAGAGGAAATGGAGTAACAAAATGAAAAGATTTATTTGTATTTCAAATATTTCTGCTAAGTGATTTTATTCCCAACCCTAATGTCCTCAAGGTGAAATTTCCTTTATTTATTATTTTTTCCAAGCTTTTCTCTCCAGAGTCAATGAATTTCCAGGATTGGAGAGTAAATTGACTGAATACAAAAGATGCAAAACAATGAGTTTGTGTTTGTAAATCAGCCCTCGCTACGTTTCTTTGTATCTTAAAGGTAAACAGCCTGCGCCATTTCTTTTGCACATCAAAACAAAAACAGAAGTCATTTATTTTCCATTCACACACCAATCAATAGTCTAAAGGGTGTTTTCTAATACAACACTGCAGATTGGTGAACAAAGATTTAAAGCAGAGCAGAAGCAGAGTTTTATGTATGTGCCATAAGGGAATATATACGAATACGTGTTTCTCAATGTGGTTTTTTTTGTTTTGTTTTACTGGAATCCAACGGTGTTGATTTAGAATCCAAAACAAGAAAACTTTTGATTTTCTTTTTTGTAAAAAATAAAATTTTCTGCTTTGTATCGGTCTGTGAAATATTGTACAAAATTACAGCACTGATGAACTGCTAGGAAAGTCCCAAGGGATCATGGGGATGGTAAAAAAAAAGAGAAGGAGAGAGAAAAAAACTAATTGACCAGGTTAATTGCCTTGAGCAATAGGGAAAGAAAAGTGTTGAAGCAAAAAGAAGCTGGAAAAAAAAGAAGAAAACAAAAGAGAGAATTTGATACTGGGCAGTTTCTAGTCAATTTGTGCCCGGGGGTAAAATCTGTAGAAATTCCCTTTTTCCTGGCTTATAGGTTTCATTTGGCGTTTAATGGTCTGTCGCTACACAGACAGAAAACACTAAAAACTATATGGATATAAATAGTGCTAAGGGTCAAAATATTTTACCTGTAATGCTGCTTGTAAAATCACTGGTTTAGAAAATAAAGATGGATATATGGAATTGTGCTGTGCTCGGAATGAAAACATTTATTTTTATTACACAGCTGCTATAGCATATCCCTTTAAGAAACATTTAAAGGCAGTGGCTTTGTCTGCAAACCTGAGATTTATTACATTGGGTAACGTTCTTACAGTAAATGGGTTGGTAATTTGCATTGCAAATATGAGGGTAATGTTGTAGCTTATAGACACAAGTGTGGAAATCCGTAGATTATAAATGTGTATATATAATGATAAATATATGTAATGTACAGGGATACAAAATTATATATGATGTTATAAATGATATTAAATGATAGGATTTCAGGTCAGACCTGGAAATATTAAGGGACGATTCATGGTTGGAATATAATAGAATTCCTTTGTAAGAAACAAAGGACTCATCCAAAGTAACAATGAGTAGTTGGTTAAAAGGATTCTGCGGCCAAGGAACAGCAAAGACTATAAGTTTAAATAAGCAGATTAACAAAGTACTTGAGACAGAAAGGGACTGGAAAAAGACAATACCCAGGGTCTCCAATCTGCAAGCCTTAAGATGTTTGAAAACAGCACCTGATTGTCTTCTACTGGTGCTTGTAGGGCAATGGTGGGTGCTGTAATAATTAAACATCTAGAGGCCCATAGACAGGAGATCCCTAATGTTAATCATTAGACTAGATTAGTGTGCAAATACCTCAATGTACTGTGTACTGAAAAGGAATGAATTTGCCCAGATTCATAACTAATAACAGTAGAGCCAATTCTGTGGTGTCCAGTTTCTGCAGCCGAGGATTCAATATAAATAATGTCAAGGTCACAGAACTGGTGAAGAACTTTAGATTAGGAGGATACCTTTTTTTCTCCACTTTTATGATATATTCTAAATGTGTTCTCCGTGTGTCAGTAGACTTGAATGAAAATGGCGAATCTCATTCATGGCAGAATTAACTGAAATTCTAAAAATCCGATTCAAGCTCAGTTGAAGACGATTTTATTTTATTTTTTTTCAAAAACGATTTTCAACTTTTCGGCCTCGATTTTCAATATTTCAAGTTCAAGTTCGGATTTTCTGAAAATTCCACTAGATCTGCTGCGGATTCTACTCAACATGGATTAATCCCTTTAAGGATTCTGACTTTTCTGCATTATTTCCAGACCTTCCGATACATTTGAAGGATATCTCCACTGGTAAAATAATTTTTTTGCCATTCGGTTTTATTGAACAACAGGAGGTAAAGGAGTTGTGTCTTACGTCCCGTTCTTCAATATAACGTTCAGGAGCCAGGAATGAAGGTAAGGAACTGACCCGATCACTTGCTCCTCCGCCACGTCCCCTGCCAGGTCCGACAGACTCTGTGTCCTCTGCACATGTGCATCACACTTGTCTGTCTGTCCATCGGGACCTGGCAGAGGACGTGGCGGAGGAGCAATTGATCGGGTCAGTTCCTTACCTTCATTCCCGGCTCCTGAACATTTTATTGAAGAATGGGAGGTAAGACACAGCTCCTTTACCTCCTGTTCTTCAATAAAACTGAATGTCAAAAAATACCATTGGAGATACCCTTTAATAGAAATCACTCTAATTTCATACGCTATGGTATTTATTTAACTGAAACCACTAAATGGGTCCTAATTACCTAGAGCAATTTTATAGATTAGGTACTTATGGTTTCCATGTATGAAGGACAGATATGGAGAAAGTCACAGTACAGTAATCAGCTCTGGGTTTTAGTGTGGGATACATTGCAATGTATATAGGCTGCAAACATAGCACAGTTTTCCCATGTACTGATGTTCCTTATCAGTATGTATAACCTAAGCAAAAGGTCAGGGTTATCTCACATGTGTTCCACTGAGGGTCAATATTCCAAAGCTCTGGTAAAGTGATCATTATAAGAACAGGTACTGGCAAAGTCCCCTTCCATTCATTAACACACCACTGGAGGAACTAAAAGTTAAATCTATCATAGAAAATGACTTGGATAAAATGGAAAATCCGGCCTTGTGGCAGGATTGAATTAGATACGATAAATGGGATGAGACAAAAGTGATGGCACAGTAACTGTTTTTCACACTTCACATGGGCTACACTTCTTTATGTTTTATTGTTGCTTTGTATTGTGGTTTGGGTGCAGTATGGAATAGTTATGGCCTCTTGGATGAGATATCCTTCAAACATTCTACACAGGAAGCAATAGTAAGAGCAAATTACAAGAGCAATTACAGGGCCATCCAGAAACATGTTGTGTGATTAATTTAAGAGTTTTACTTGCAGTGACCTGTTCTCTCCATTTAGTATCTTTCTTCTGTATACAGCACAAACAGGACACACATTGTTATATTTATGTCTTGGTTTTCAAAGGTAACCAGTTCATGGCATTGACTTGATCATGTAGGCACACAGGCTTGTCTACCACATGCAGCTGAATAACATCATCAAGCCAAACATGGAAACATTTTTATATGTTCCCATGGACAAGGCAGCTATATAGCTTCAGGAGAGGTGGGTCAAAAGGAGCAAAAAGCCCTCCATAGAGCATATAAATGGAGCAGAACCTTCTCATAACAGAATGTATCTTGCATTCTCATGCTATATGAATAACACTGCCCACAAAATCTTACAAACAAGAAGTAAATTCTTGCTCCCGGGTTCCTCAGAGTAAGATATACAAAAAAAATTGTTTTTATGTCCTTTAGCTAATGCATGTGTCCAGAACTGCTGGCTAATAACATGCAATACAGCCTATGGTATAGAGCCAATTATCTGACCTGCAGACATGGCATGTTTCAATCTTGTTAGATCTTGTCAGTGCAAGATACAGATTCATGGCTCTATGGAGTAGGATTTGGGAAGCAAAATAGACAAGGAAGCTAAAAAGGGGAGGTGGGCCAAAAGGAGTATTTTGCATATCTCCGCCCCTTACTCTGGAGAACCTGGGAGTAAGAAATTGTGGGCGATGTTATTAATATAGCATGAGACTGCAAGATGCCATCTGTTATAAGTAGGCTCTGCTCCAGTTTTATGTTCCCATGTAAAGACACCAGACGAATGGTAGTGAGGAAGAAGGGAAGCGTAGGGTGACTTATGTTTACCATTTAGAGCAGTTGTAATTTAGTAGTAATTAGGGGTTTCATGGCATCTGCTAAGGGGTTGTTTCTGTACTGAGGAGGAACTATGCCCAATGGTTATTCAAGTTCTAAACCCAAAAGAACAATTCCAATAGGTTGGGTAAAGCCTGCTCTACAATCTATTGGTGCATTGCTCATACAGGAGATATTGGGGCATATTTAATAACCCACGGTATTGGAAACTTCTGATACTGAGGATTATCTTAGAAGTGCGGCTGCAGATGTACATTTATGACCAGTCGGACGCACAATGCCATGTGGTACTAAAGTATTGTGAAGCCGATCATACAATTATGATGGTGATGGTGTTTGTGCTTGTACATCAGGTCAGGTGGAAAACTGACATCTTTCTAAGACTTTCCTTCCTGAGCATCTGGACTTGAGCTGTGAGTATTGAAAAACGTCCACGCGCATTTTAAATTTGAGGAATTAAAGTCACCCTAACCGAATTAATATCAGTTAACACGGCTTTAACTCCTTTGTTGCACCGGCTAAACTATATTTAATATAGATTAATATAGATTTTTACTCTGATTCTAACACTAGTGGACTGGATAGCTGGGTTATCGGCTGTTCGCTCTTTACCCAGAGACGCTGTATTAAATTGCCGGGAGGCCAGTGGCTCTCGGTGAATCAGCCCCTTTGTGTTCCAGTGCCCTAAACATCAAAGATTTATAAACCACCCCCCTCTGTGGGCATAGTTACTTAGACACAAGCAAAATCCTCTGTAGGTAAATACACCAGAAACCCAATAGGATTCACCAAATAGCCGTGTGATTTTAATGGCAGCAAATTGTAAGACCCGAACAGGATTTACCCAGACTCGCAAGTTGAAGGGAGACGTGCACTTGTGGGTTTAAAGAGTTCTTTAAAGTGTTCCATTTCCAATCCAAGAGGAAAATATCAGTAGTTTGAAAGATAAATAAAGTCTTTATTGGAAGAGAACATATCCGTAGTAAGACATTAAAGTAAATATGGCTGGTTCACTGCTTGGTAAAAAAAAGAAGAAAAGCAGACCGTGTCTGTGAAGAGGAACTGCTATTTGCCCTTGGTTATGAATGAATAAAAATTCTCATGGGGTTGGCTAAGCCTTGCTCGGGGATAGATGACTCAATGCTGTTATTTTATAGTAGATTTTCCTGTTACAATGAGACCTTCGTTTCCTTTATAGTAGATACTGAAATTGTTGATAAATGTTTTCTGGAAATATCTTCCTTGTACTATTCTCTTTTATTGTTGTGTAAAACATGACGGGAATCCAAAGTAAAGGTTTCAATTAAATGTGTCGAAATTGGGCTTTTACAATAATTCTGATGGATCTGCTGCACATTTCCCCCCATAATTAACAGTATAGTCTGGAAATGATGACTTTAAAAACACAAAACGGGTGACTTACCAGTTATTTGTCCGCAACCCCAAGTGCTATTTTTACCAGTTTATTACATGCATTTGTAACAAAATGTTTAATGATAATCTTTAATGTTTAATCTTCCTTTCTGGAAAGTTATTTGCCTCCTCCCTCTGCTCAATGAGATTTTTATAAGTCTGAGCATGTGCAGAGGTGAAACAGCAGTCAATCATTGGAAGTTGTCACAGCCTTGATTGACTGCATAGAGGGAGGGTCCAGCCAGAATTGGGACAATAATAATAATTAAATATCTGGTTAGTAATGCAAAATATATCAGTTGAGGTTGGGGGCAGGTAATTGACAATTAACTATTTTTTTGTTTTAAAGGGTATGTCCATCACAAAAGTTGGTTTCTATCTGATTTACTGAAGAACAGGAGGTAAATGCAATTGAGCTGATCCAGACCTTAAATGAGTCTTGCCTTCATTTAACCATGGCCAGATAGAATTTAATTAAAACAGCAGCGTAATTGATCATGGAGATAAAAACATTAAGTTGTCTATTTTGTTGATTGTGACCCTCTGTTTTTATTCAGGGCAGAGCTGTGCTTCTACCAACCTTCATGTTATTGTGTTGATAATTAGATATCTGTCCCAAGGCAAATCCTTTTTACCCGGAATGCAAAGAGACATATTCTCCTTCAGGAAACACAAAGACCTTTCCAGCAATGTTGTCCAGGACCTTATAAAGTCGGTTTAATAGAACATTCCATTTTTTTGTCATTGTGACAGGAATAGGCCCTAAAATGGGTTAACTTTGTCCCTACTGTGTTTATTTTGCAATATTGAATATTTTCCTTTGGGATCCCCAACCTTTTTTTTTTTAGGACATTCGAATTAGAGATGGACGTATTTTAGTAAAAGTTCTAAAATTCGAAAACAAACCCGAAAGGTTCTGAAAAAATACAGATAAAATAACAACAGTCAATTACTGTAAATGGCTCTGGGACCTGGGAAATGGTCTGAGGAACACGGACATATCACCAAAACTTGTTTAAACACTTCTTTCCCCCATTATCGGGCTATTGTCAGGTTTCCTCGTGCTCCATTCGAAGGATATCAAAAATCGAATGATACATTTCAGGGTTAGCGAACAATACGTTTCAAGAACCTTCGAGGGGTATTGCAGAAACACTGCATTCGAGGGTTATCACTGAAATGGTGCATTCGAGGGTTATCACTGAAATGGTGCATTCGAGGGTTATCACTGAAATGGTACATTCGAGGGTTATCACTGAAATGGTGCATTCAAGGGTTAATAAAAAGCTGGATGAGTTTCTGCAAACAAGGAATGTTGCAAGTTACTGGTATTGATACATAAAGTAGAGTTGATACAGGGATATTTCCGATTGCCACTTAGTCAGGAAGGATTTTTTTCCCCCTTCATAAATTTGGTGGGTTTTTTGCCTTCCTCTGGATCAACAGTTAGGCAGGAAATCAGGAAATGAGGATATTGCAGGATGGGTTGAACTGGATGGACGTATGTCTTTATTTAACCTCAAATACTATACTATACTAATATGGGAGCTCTTCATGGAGGTCTAAAGCAGCCCATACACGGGCAGATGTTCCTCTGATCAGATTTCCGACCAGGTACAACCACTCCCACCTTTCTGCAGGTTTCAAGTAGATAAGTTTCTGCCAGGCCTGATCTTTTTTTGTCCATCGGTCAATCTGGAAAATGGTTTTCGACATTTTGGGAGATCCGATTATAATAATAAATTTGATCAGGTTGATACAAATGTTGATCCTGTGTATGCTTTAGAAGAGACTGGAACATGGGATTTTTTTCTTGAAAATTCTACATCGAAACCTTGAAAATTCTACATCGAAACCTTGAAAATTCTAAATTGAAACTTTGAAAATTCTACATAGAAACTTTGAAAATCATACATCAAAGCCTTGGAAATTCTACATCAAAACCTTGAAAATTCTACATTAAAACCTTGAAAATTCTGTATGGAAAACTTGAAAATTCTACACTGAAACCTTGAAGATTCTACATCGAAAACTTGAAAATTTTACATCATAAACCTTGAAAATTCTACATTAAAACCTTGAAAAATCTGGGGTTGACAGACAAATTTCAGTGGCAGTTCAGTTCAGTTTTGACTGTTAAAATTACAGGTCCAAAACCAGTAATTCCTCCCCTAAAACAGGTTTGGGGAAAACTACAGCACATCTCTGTGTAGAGATTTTGAACCAGGCCACCTTAATTGATTGACCCACATGGAGAATCAGTGTCCCTACACCATCACGTGTATTCTACATGGACAAGTAGAATTTAGCACTGTTACATACAGTTATTAACTTTAAAGTAAAGGCAGAGGATGGATTACATGTCTTCTAATATGTTCACTTCCATACCGACAGGTTAATATCAATCCAGTAATATAAAAAGGATTTGAATTCCTTTATCAGATTCCCATTGGATTTGAAATATGCAAGAAAACAAAAGGGAAGAAATAGAAGAAATTCATTCTGCAGAGAAGACTGGTCCATTATCGTTAGTATATGTTGAATTATGAACAGGGAGGTTGTAACAAATTAAATGATAGTCAACAGCTCAATAATAGGATTGGATCCTGCTAAATAGGTGTACTTGGTGTTGGCCCAGTTGGGAACTGCATAAACATTGACAGTAATGGCAGACAATTCCTTATAAGACTCATCTGCAACATTACTGAGGCGTTCTGAAAAAGTTCAGATTACTTTGTGACTGGCTTTACATACATAACATCAGTCATAAAGCAACGTAGGTAAGTCTGCAGATGCAGGCCTGATGTTACCACCAATTCAACATTCGGACATCCAGTCCGTGGAACGTTAGCCAAGTGTATGGTCGGCATTAATTAAAAGGAACATTCTAATTTGGAATTCAACCAATACAAGCGGCACAACATGCTCCATTAACACATCGACTGTATATGTGTCCATTATTAAGATATAATATTATAGTATAGTATAGAATTTGAGCTTGAATAAATATAAGTGTCCATCCAGTCCAACCTACTCAGCAATACCAACATTTCCTGCCTAACTGTTGATCCAGTAGAAGGGAGAAAAAAAACACCAGAATTATGAAGGGGAAAAATTCCTTCCTGACTCCGAAGTGGCAATCGGAAAATATCCCTGGATCAACTCTACTTTATGTATCAATACCAGTAACCTGCAATATTCCGTGTTTTTCGAAACCTATCCAGCTTTCTTTTAAAGCTATCCAATGAACCTGCCATCACAATGTCCAATGGAAGACAGTTCCATAGTTTTACTGTTCTTACAGTAAAAAAAAAAAAACTTTTGAACTTGAAGACTAAACTTCTTTCCTTCAAGTCTTAAGGGATGTCCACGGGTCCTCTGACATGTTCTATTGGTGAACAAAGCCCCAGCTAGGTTATTGTATGGCCCGTTAATGTATTTATACACAGTTTTTTTATTCACTATAGTATATTCCTCACACAAGCGCCTTTTCTCTATTGTACATAATTGTAACTTATCCAATCTCTCTTCAATTCAAGCTCCCCAATCCCCTTCTTAATTTAGTTGCCCTTCTCTGAACCCTTTCCATTTCAAAGATGTCCTTTTGTACACGGATTCAAAAATTGCACTGCATATCCAAACATGGCCTTACAATGCTTTGTAAAGAGGGAGAATTAAATTTTTTCTCCCTTGAATTTATAAAATAAGAAACTGCTACCTGTGCTTATTTCACCTCAATCTTTATTAGATAAGTTCTCATCTCTGTGATATTATTGCCTTTTATATGCAAGTACAAATGGCTACATAGCGTGTTGCAGATTATTGACAGAATAGACAGACATTAGACATTTCCATTCCTCACCCATCACGTCTCATAACTTATTTTATAAATATAAAGTATGATCTCATCAAAGCCTCAAGTAAATAGAATAGCTACATACTTCCCATTAGATTAAGAAGCCCATACTGCTTACCAGATGGTGCAGCCAATTGATCGAATTTCACCACCTTGTACCATCTACTTTGGGCAGATTTCAGCTAGAAATAGATAAGTCGTCTGTGGAGGTATTGGCAGACAGTCTGCAAACCTTATAGAATTTCTACTTGACTCAGTCAAACCATTTGTAAATACCAACAAGCGTATACTAAGCTTAACTGTGCAAAAGTCCAGACACCAATATTGCTTATACAGTTATAACTCTCTTGCAATAGTTTTTGACATCTATGTGCATTAGAAGGACCTATGTCTTTATACACCCTTCAATTCTATGTTACTATGTAACTGTTATACAGACATTATGGGTAGGATATAAGGTTGGACTAGATGACGTATGTCTTTATAAACCTCCAATACTATGTTACTATGTAACTGTTAGACAGACATTATGGGTAGGGTATAAAGGTTGGACTAGATGGACGCATGTCTTTATACAACCTCCAATACTATGTTCTATGTAACGTTATACAGACATTATGGGTAGGATATAAGGTTGGACTAGATGGACGCATGTCTTTATACAACCTCCAATATATGTACTATGTAACTGTTATACAGACATTATGGGTAGGGTATAAAGGTTGGACTAGATGGATGTATGTCTTATACAACCTTCAATTTTAGTTACTATGTAACTGTTATACAGACATTATGGGTAGGGTATAAGGTTGGACTAGATGGACGTATGTCTTTATACAACCTCCAATACTATGTTACTATGTACCTGTTATACAGACATTATGGGTAGGGTATAAAGGTTGGACTAGATGGACGTATGTCTTTATACAACCTCCAATACTATGTTACTATGTACTGTTATACAGACACTATGGGTAGGGTATAAAGGTGGGACTTATGTCTTTATATAACCTCCATACTGTTACTATGTAACTGTTAGCAGACATTATGGGTAGGGTATAAAGGTCGGACTAGATGGACGTATGTCTTTATACAACCTTCAATACTATGTTACTATGTAACTGTTATACAGACATTGATGTAGGATATAAAGTTTGGAAAAAAAAGAAAAAAAAAAACCCGTCTCATTTTTGCCGAAATGGCCTGCGCTTGCTTTACTATGTGTCTCATATAAAACAAAGGATGTAGTAAATATTTATGCCAATGAAAGATCATCAATCTATCGCCACAAGTAACTGCACGACAATAACCTTAACTTCGCTCTTTTAGGGATTTGATATTCAATCGCTTAAACAACCATTTATTGTTTGGCGGCGCAAGGGTACGTTTTCACCAGGAATCTGTTCTTTTCTTTTATTTATAATGTATTTATGTTTCGTGCAAATCTCGATGGGGCCTTCATGCATTCATTTACCATCCATTGGAAGCCTCAGGCATCACAGGAGTAAACATCATTCATTTCAAATTGAAAAAAAAACAAGGGCATAGAAAAATGTCCCTTAATGGAAAACTTTTTATATAAGGCGAAAATGGAATGTAAAGTATAGGGGGCCTCTACATGAAAATGGAGTAATTTACATAAATAGGTTCATGGCCATTAGGTCCTGTGGGTGTTTACTATTGGTGTCATATGTGGAACAAGTGCTAAACAATTGCCTTTATTTCTAAATCGATCTTGTATTAAAGAGACCATATTCAGCAATTAAATCTACTACTTTGAGAGCCTCATTCTATGGTGAATAGCTTTAGTTCTCCTCTAAAGGATTTTTGGATTCTTTGGGGAAAATGTAAGGTAGATTAGGATACTGCACTTTTATTGTGGTCCACCAAATACTGATATAGTGATATTTTATCAACCCCATTTGTATTTAATTGCTAATTACAAGCAATTTCCAACCGCAATCAAAATACAACAATATTGCAAACACCCTACCCATATATCTGTATCCAGTTACATAGTAACTAGTATTTGAGGTTGTTATAAAGACATACATCCATCTAGCCAACCTTTATAACCTACCCATATGTCTGTCTAACATTTTACATAGTACATAGTATTGGAGGTTGTTAAAGACATACGTCCATCTATCCACCTCTTAACCCACCCAATGTCGTAACCATTACATAGTAACATAGTATTGAGGTGTATAAAGACATACGCCATCTAGTCCACATTTATAACCTACCCATAATTCTGTATAACAGTTACATAGTAACAAATAGTATTGGAGGTTGTATAAAGACATACGTCCATTAGTCCAACCTTTATACTAATATAGTAATATAACATTAAGAATATAATATTTAATCAAAAATAGTAATATAATATATAAATAACTTATACAACTACCTACCCCATAATGTCTGTATAACAGTTACAGTAACTAGTTGGAGGTTGTATAAAGACATACGTCCTCTAGTCCAACTTTTATACCCTACCCATGTCTGTAACAGTTACAATAGTAACATAGTTTGGAGGTTGTATAAAGACATACGTCCATCTAGTCCAACTCTTCATACCCTACCCATAAAGTCTGTCAAACGTTACATAATAACTAGTATGAGGTTGTATAAAGACATACATCCTCTAGTCCAACCTTATAACCCTACCTAATGTCTGTCTAACAGTTACATAGTAACATAGTATTGGAGGTTGTATAAAGACATACGTCCTCTTTCCAACATTTTATACCCTACCATAATGTTGTCTAAAGTTACATATAAATAGTATTGGAGGTTGATAAGACATACGTCCATCTAGTTCAACCTTTGTACCTAACCATAATGTCTGTCTAACAGTTACATAGTAACATAGTATTGGAGGTTCAATAAAGACATAATGGAAGATTGCCGATCTGGTGGTAGCGCACACCAGGAGGTCTCCGGCCCCACATATAACACTGGATTACCGCAGACTCATTAAAACTTCTTTATACAAGTTAGGAACGCGTTACATCCATATACCTGACGCGTTCGGGCCGAGCAGACCCTTAGTCTAGTTCAGCCTGGCGTCCTTCATTCTGCGATTAAGTGGCCCGCTCTGCCTTTAGAACCACCCACATGGGAGGGATTCCAGGAAGTAAAATGGTTAAATGTTTAATTATTAAATATACATATTGAATGCTAAATATTAAATATTAAACATTAAATAACTAACATTAAATAGGGACCAAACAGCAGTGATGTATTCCGAAAATTGGAGATGAATGTATATATAAATGATATAGAGCCTATCTATGGCAGCTATGTCCCACTTAGCATTTAACCCTTTGGGGACCTAGTGTCACCCCCAGACCCCCTAGCCTCTGCTTTCAATAACCTGGCTCTTATATCTCCACCTCTAATATCCCGCCAAACCTGTTCTACACATTGAACCTTAAGTTGGGACTATCCCCGTAGTTACCTTCCAGGAAATGTCTCCCCACTGGAGTTTTATCTAGTTTTTAATTTATTTCCCTCACATGCCTCTAACACCCTTTCTTTTAGGGTCTAGTAGTGCATCCCAGATATTGCTTTTTGCATGACTGACATGTAAGTAAGTAGACTACATCAGTGCACCTACAGTTAAAGTACTGTTTACTGAAACTCTTTTTGGGTAACCGTACTCCTCACCTTCTGTCCTGACTAATATATTTACATGTGAGCATTTCCTAAACCACACCTGTATGTACCCTTGTATTTCAGGGGAACAGTGTCTTAGTGACTCTCCTCCTTATACACCGGCTCAGGATGTCTCTCAGTGACTGTGCTCTCTTAGGAACAATCTACATTCTGAGAGGATTTCCCCTCCCAAACCTTCGTCTCCTTCCAGTAATCCATATGCTTTTTATGATATTGGACAATCTTGTGGTACTGTGGGCTGTACGGAGTGGTAAAATATACTTTTACCCATTATCAAATTCTTTTTTGTCTTGTGTTTATATGAAACAGGGTGGAATTTGACTAACATTTCGGACCTATTAAATTAAATGCTTTACCTTGTGCTTCCCTGAATGTCCTCCCAGAACTTAATGTACCAAAAGTTCCTTAGACGCTTTAACAAATCCTCATCCCTACTACAATTTTTTTAATTCTCACCCATTGGCCATATGGAATGCCTTTTATACAATGGTAAGGATGGCTAGAATCAGCCCTGATATCGTTTCTTACTGGTGGGTTTATGGATTATGATTGATATCCTCCATCGATTTTACCTTACTCTAGGTCTGTACTTTCATATCCACAAAATATCATCATAAATCTCAAATGTTGGACACCTTATACGTAGCAGGCATGTCCTTTAATATAGGTCCATGGTAACTTCCTCCCACCAACCCATGTACAGGTTGGCATATGTAGGGGCAAAACTGGCCATCACCCCATCTAGTCCAACCTTATACCTACCCATAGTGTCTGTATAACAGTTACATAGTAACATAGTATGGAGGTTGTATAAAGACATACGTCCATCTAGTCCAACCTTTATACCCTACCCTAATGTCTGTATAACAGTTACATAGTAACATAGTATTGGAGGTTGAATAAGACATACGTCCATCTAGTCCAACCTTTATACCCTACCCATAATGTCTGTATAACAGTTACATAGTAACATAGTATGGAGGTTGTATAAAGACTACGTTCATCTAGTCCAACCTTTATACCCTACCCATAATGTCTGTATAACAGTTACATAGTAACATAGTATTGGAGGTTGTATAAACATACGTCCATCTAGTCCAACCTTTATAACGAACAGGTACGGATGGGACGGCACTGCTTCATTAAAAAATCTCAAACTTTATTCACAATGGTTTTAAAACAGAGGCTTTCTTTAGCCTGAACGCTCTTAGGCAATGTACCCAGATCAGATATGACGGCAGGATCGGGTGAGATAGTGAGTGCCGGCGCTACTTCCTTGTTTGTCTAGTCCAACCTTTATACCCTACCATAGTGTGTCTGTATAACAGTTACATAGTAGATAGTATTGGGGTTGTATAAAGACTACGTCCATCTGTCCGACCTTTATACCCTACCCATAATGTCTCTCTAACAGTTACATAGTAACATAGTATTGGAGGTTAATAAAGACATACGTCCCACCTTTATACCCTACCTAATGTCTGTATAACAGTTACATAGTAAAATAGTATTGGAGGTTGTATAAAGACATACGTCCATCTAGTCCAACCTTTATACCTATCCATAATGTCTGTATAACAGTTACATAGTAAACTAGTATTGGAGGTGTATAAAGACATACGTCCATCTAGTCCAACATTTATACCTACCCATAATGTCTGTCTAACAGTTACATAGTAACATAGTATTGGAGGTTGTATAAAGACATACGTCCATCTAGTTCAACCTTTATAACGAACAGGTACGGATGGGACGGCACTTGCTTCATTAAAAAATCTCAAACTTATTTCACAATGGTTAAAACAGGGCTTTCTTTAGCCTGAACGCTCTTAGGCAATGTACACAGATCAATATGACGGCAAGATCGGGTGAGATAGTGAGTGCCGGCGCTACTTCCTTTTTGTCTAGTCCAACCTTTATACCTACCCATAGTGTCTGTATAACAGTTACTAGTATTGGAGGGTTGATAAACATACGTCCATCTAGTCCACCTTTATACCCTACCCTAATGTCCTCTAACAGTTACATGTAACATAGTATTGGAGGTTATATAAAGACATAAGTCCCCACCTTTAACCCTAACCATAGTGTCTGTATCACAGTTACATGTACATAGTATTGGAGTTGTATAAAGACATACGTCCACTAGTCCCTTTATACCCTACCCTAATGTCTGTATAACAGTTACATAGTAACATAGTATTGGAGGTTGTATAAAGACATACGTCCATCTAGTCCAACCTTTAACCCTACCCATAATGTCTGTATAACAGTTACATAGTAACATAAAATTGAAGGTTGTATAAGACATACATCCATCTATCCAACCTTTATACCCTACCCATAATGTCTGTATAACAGTTACATAGTAACATAGTATTGGAGGTTGTATAAAGACATGCGTCCATCTATCCAACCTTTATACCCTACCCATAATGTCTGTCTAACAGTTACATAGTAACATAGTATTGGAGTGTATATAAAGACATACGTCTATCTAGTCCAACCTTTATATCCTACCCATATGTCTGTATACAGTTAATAGTAACATAGATTGAAGGTTGTATAAAGACAACGTCCATCTAGTCCGACCTTTTATACCCTACCCATAATGTCTCTCTAACAGTTACATAGTAACATAGTATTGAGGTTTATAAAGACATAAGTCCCCCTTTATACCCTACCCATAGTGTCTGTATAACAGTTACATAGACCATAGTATTGGAGGTTGTATAAGACATACGTCCTCTAGTCCACCTTTATACCCTACCATAATGTCTGTATAACATTACATAGTACATAGTATTGGAGGTTGTATAAAGACTAACTCCATCTAGTCCAACCTTTATACCCTACCCCATAATGTCTGATACAGTTACATAGTAACATAAATTGAGGTTGTAAAGACATACATCCATCTAGTCCAACCTTTATACCCTACCCATAGTCTGTATAACAGTTACATAGTATACATAGTATTGGAGGTTGTATAAAGACATCGTCATCTAGTCCAACCTTTATATCCTACCCTATGTCTGTATAACAGTTCCATAGTAACATAGTATTGGAGGTTGTATAAAGACAATGCGTCCATCTAGTCCAACCTTTATACCCTACCCATAATGTCTGTCTAACAGTTACATAGTAACATAGTATTGGAGGTTATATAAAGACATACGTCTATCTAGTCCAAGTCCACCTTTATATCCTACCCATAATGTCTGTATAACAGTTACATAGTAACATAGAATTGAAGGTTGATAAAGACATAGGTCCTTCTAATGCACATAGATGTCAAACTATTGCAAGAGAGTATCTGTATAAGCAAATGGTTGTCTGGACTTTTGCACAGTTAGCTTAGTATACGCTTGTTGGTATTTACAAATGGTTTGACTGAGTCAAGTAGAAATTCTATAGGTTTGCAGACTGTCTGCCATACCATCCACAGAACTTTATCTATTTCTAGCTGAAATCTGCCCAAAGTAGATGGTACAAGTGGTGAAATTCGATCAATTGGCTGCACCATTGGTAGCTGTATGGGCTTCTTAATGCTAATGGGAAGTATGTAGCTATTCTATATTACTTGAGGCTTGATGATATACATACTTTAATATATTTTTATTATAATAAGTTATGAACTGATGGGTGAGGAAGTGGAATTTTCTAATGTCTGTCTATTCTGTTCAATAATCTGCAACACTGCTATGTAGCCATTTGTACTTTCATATAAAGGCAATAATATCACGAGAATGAGAACTTATCTAATAAAGATTGAGGTGAAATAAGCACAGGTGCAGTTTTTCTTTTATAAATTCAAGGGAGAAAAATTTAATTCTCCCTCTTTACAAAGCATTGTAAGGCCATGTTTGAATATGCAGTGCAATTTTTGAATCCTGTGTACAAAAAGGACATCTTTGAACATGAAAGGTTCAGAGAAGGGCAACTAAATTAAGAAGGGGATTGGGGGAGCTTGAATATGAAGAGAGATTGGATAATTACAATTATGTACAATAGAGAAAGCGCTTGTGTGAGATATAATTACTGTGTATAAACATTAACGGCCCTACAATAACCTAGCTGGGGCTTTGTTCACCAATAGAACATGTCAGAGGACCCGTGACTCCTTAACACTTGAAGAAAAAGTTTAGTCTTCAAGTTCAAAAGTTTTTTTTTTTTTTACTGTAAGAACAGTAAAACTATGGAACTGTCTTCCATTGGACATGTGATGGCAGGTTCATTGGATAGCTTTAAAAGAAAGCTGGATAGGTTTCGAAAACACGGAAATATTGCAGGTTACTGGTATTGATACATAAAGTAGGTTGATCCAGGGATATTTTCCGATTGCCACTCGGAGTCGGAAGGAATTTTTCCCCTTCATAATTCTGGTGTTTTTTTTCTCCTTCTACTGGATCAACTTAGGCAGGAAAGGTTGGTATTGCTGTAGGTTGGCTGGATGGACACTTATATTTCTAAGCTCAAATTCTATACTATACTATAATATTATAATCTTAATAATGGACACGTATACAGTCCATGTGTTAATGGAGCATGTTTGCCTCTTGTATTGGTTGAATTCCAAATTAGAATGTTCCTTTAATTAATGCCGACCATACACTTGGCTAACGTTCCACGACTGGATTGTCCGAATGTTGAATTGTGATAACATCAGGCCTGCATCTGCAACTTACCTACGTTGCTTATGCTGATGTTATGTATGTAAGCAAGTCACAAAGTAATCTGAACTTTTTCAGAACGCCTCAGTATGTTGCAGATTCTTATAAGAATTGTCTGCCATTACGTCATGTTTATGCAGTTCCCAACTGGGCCAACACCAAGTACACTATTTAGGCAGATCCAATCCTATTATTGAGCTGTTGACTATCATTTAATTTTACAACCTCCCTGTTCATAATTCAACTATACTAACGATAATGGACCAGTCTTTCTCTGCAGAATGATTTTCTCTATTTCTTCCCTTTTGTTTTCTTGCATATTCAAATCCAATGGGAATCTGATAAAGGAATTCAAATCCTTTTTATATTACTGGATGATATTAACCTGTCGGTATGGAAGTGAACATATTAGAAGACATGTAATCCATCCTCTGCTTTACTTTAAAGTTATAACTGTATGTAAGTGCTAAATTCTACTTGTCCATGTAGAATACACGTGATGGTGTAGGGACACGATTCTCCATGTGGGTCAATCAATTAAGGTTGGCCTGGTTCAAAATCTCTACACAGAGATGTGCTGTAGTTTTCCCCAAACCTGTTTTAGGGGAGGAAACGGTTTTGGACCTAATTTTAACAGTCAAAACTGAACTGAACTGCCACTGAATTTGTCTGTCAACCCCAATTTTTCAAGGTTTTAATGTAGAATTTTCAAGGTTTATGATGTAAAATTTTCAAGTTTCGATGAGAATCTTCAAGGTTTCAGTGTAGAATTTTCAAGTTTCATCAGAATTTTCAAGGTTTTAATGTAGAATTTTCAAGGTTTTGATGTAGAATTTCCAAGGCTTGATTTTGATTTTTCAAAGTTCTATGTAGATTTTTCAAAGTTTCAATTTAGAATTTTCAAGTTTCGATTTAGAATTTCAAGGTTTCGATGTAGAATTTTCAAGGTTTCGATGTAGAGTTTTTTCAAGAAAAAAACCCATTTCAGTCTCTTCTAAAGCATACACAGGATCAACATTTGTATCAACCTGATCAAATTTTTATTATATAATCGGATCTCCCACAATGTCGAAAACATTTTCCAGATTGACCGATGGACAAAAAAAGATCAGCCTGGCAGAAACTTATCTCTTGAAACCTGCAGAAAGGTGGGAGTGTTGTACACTGGTCGAAATCTGATCAGAGAACATCTGCCCGTGTAGGGCTGCTTAGACCTCCATGAAGAGCTCCATATTAGTATAGTATAGTTTTGAGGTTAAATAAAGACATACGTCATCCATTTCAACCATCCGCAATATCCTCATTTCCTGATTTCCTGCCTAACTGTTGATCCAAGGAAGGCAAAAACCCACCAAATTTATGAAGGGGAAAAAAATCCTTCCGACTAAGTGGCAATCGAAAATATCCCTGATCAACTCTACTTTATGTATCAAATACCAGTAACTTGTAACATTCCTTGTTTGCAGAAACTCATCCGCTTTTATTACCTTGAGTGCACCATTTCAGTGATAACCCTCGAATGCACCAATTCAGTGATAACCCTCGAATGCACCATTTCATTGATAACCCTCGAATCACCATTTCAGTGATAACACTCTGAATGCACATTTCAGTGATAACCTCAAATGCACCATTTCAGTGATAACCTCGAATGCAACCATTCAGTGATAACCCTCGAATGCCACCATTTCATGATGACCCTCAATGCACCATTTCAGTGATGACCCTCAAATGCACCATTTCAGTGATAACCCTCGAATGCACCATTTCAGTGATAACACTCGAATGCACCATTTCAGTGATAACCCTCAAATGCACCATTTCAGTGATAACCCTCGAATGCACCATTTCAGTGATAACCCTCAAATGCACCATTTCAGTGATAACCCTCGAATGCACCATTTCAGTATGACCCCAAATGCAACCATTTCACGTGAATACCCAATCAGCTCATTTCAGTGATCACCCTGGAATGTCACTGTTTCAGTGATGACCCTCAATGCACCATGTCAGCTCACCTTTGAATGCAACCTTTCATGGATAACACTCGAATGCACCATTTCAGTGATAACCCTCAAATGCACCATTTCAGTGATAACCCTCGAATGCCACCATTTCAGTGATAACCCCAAATGCACAACCATTTCAGTGTATACCCTCGAATTGCACCATTTCAGTATAACCTCGAATGCGCCCATTTCAGTGATAACCCTCGAATGCACCATTTCAGTGATAACCTCGAATCACCATTTCGTGATCCCTCAAATGCCACCTTTAGGTAACCCTCGAATGCACCATTTCAGTTCTAACCCTCGATGCACCATTCAGTGATAACCCTCAAATGCCCATTCAGTGATAACCCTCGAATGCACCATTTCATTGATAACCTCGACTGCACCATTTCAGTGCTACCCTCGAATGCACATTTCAGTGATAACCTCAAATCGCACCATTTCAGTGATAACCCTCGAATGCACCATTTCAGTGATAACCCTCAAATGCACCATTTTTCATTGATAAATCTCGAATGCACCATTTCAGATAACCCTCGAATGCACCATTTTAGTGTAACCCTCGAATGCACCATTTTCATTGATAACCCTCGAATGCCCATTTCAGTGATAACCTCGAATGCACCATTCAGGAAACCCTGAATGCAACCTTTTCATGATAACCTTGAATGCACCATTTCAGTGATACCCTCGAATGACACCATTCGTGATAACCTTCGAATGCACCATTTCATGATACCCTCCCGAATGCACGTTTCAGTGATACCTCTAATGCACCATTTCAGTGATACCCCCTTGAAATGCAACACATTCAGTGATAACCCTCGAATGCACCATTTTGGTGATAACCCTCGAATGCACCATTTCAGTATAACCCTTGAATGCACCATTTCAGTGATAACCCTTGAATGCACCATTTCAGTGATACCCCTCGAATGCACCATTTCAGTGATAACCCTCGAATGCACCATTTCAGTGATAACCCTCGAATGCACCATTTCAGTGATAACCCTCGAATGCACCATTTCTGATAACCCCTCGAATGCACCGTTTTTCAGTGTAAACCCTCGAATGCACCGTTTCCCATCATTGATAACCCTCGAATCACCATTTCAGTGATAACCTCGAATGCTCCATTTCATTTCAGTGATAACCCTCGAATGCACCATTTCAGTGATAACCCTCGAATGCACCATTTCAGTGATAACCCTCGAATGCACCATTTCAGTGATAACCCTCGAATGCACCATTTCAGTGATAACCCTCAGATGCAAAAACCATTTCAGTGATAACCCTCGAATGCACCATTTCAGTGATCACCCTCAACTGCACCATTTCAAGTGATACCCTCCAAATGCACCATTTCCGTGATAAACCTCTCAAATGCACCATTTCAGTGATGAACCCTCAAATGCACCATTTCGTGATAACCCGCGAATGTCAACCATTTCAGTGATAACCTCGAATGCACCATTTCAGTGATACACCCTTCAAATGCACCATTCAGTGATAACCTCATAATGCACCATTTCAGTGAACCCTCAAATGCACCATTTCAGTGATAACCCTCGTGCACTTTCAGTGATAACCCTCGAATGCAAACCATTTCATGATAACCCTCGAATGCACCATTCAGTGATAACCCTCAAATGCACCATTTCAGTGATAACCCTGAATGCACCATTTCAGTGATAACCCCCGAATGCACCATTTCAGTGTCTAACCCTCAATGCACCATTTCAGTGATAACCCTCAAATGCAGACATTTCAGTGATAACCCTCTCGAATGCACCATTTCAGTGATAACCCTCGAATGCACCATTCAGTGTAAACCCTCAAATGCACCATTTCTGATAACCCTCGAATGCACCATTTCAGTGATAACCTCGAATGCACCATTTCAGTGTAACCCTCGAATGCACCATTCAGTGATAACCTCAAATGCACCCATTTCAGTGATAACCCTCGAATGCACCATTTCAGTGATAACCCTCAATAGCAAACCCTATTCAGTGATACCCTCGAATGCACCATTTCAGTGATACCCTCGAATGCACCATTTAGTGATAACCCTCGAATGCACCCATTTCAGTGATAAACCCTCGAATCACCATTTCAGTGATAACCCTGAATGCACCATTTCAGTGATAACCCTCGATGCACCTTTCATGATAACCCTGAATGCACATTTCAGTGATAACCCTCGAATGCACCATTTCGTGATAACCCTCATGACCATTTCAGTGATAACCTCGAATCACCATTCAGTGATAACCCTGAATGCACCATTTCAGTGATAACCCTCGAATGCAGTGTTTTCTGCAATACCCTCGAGTTCTTGAAACGTATTGTCGCTAACCCTGAAATGTTCATTCGATTTTTGATATCCTTCGAATGAGCACGAGGAAACCTGACAATAGCCCGATAATGGGGGAAAGAAGTGTTTTAAACAAGTTTTGGTGATGTGTCCGTGTCCTCAGACCATTTCCAGGTCCCAGAGCCATTACAGTAATGACTGTTGTTATTTTATCTGTATTTTTCAGAACCTTTCGGGTTTGTTTTCGAATTTTAGAACTTTTACTAAAATACGTCCATCTCTAATTCGAATGTCCTAAAAAAAAAAGGTTGGGGATCCCAAAGAATATTCAATATTGCAAAATAAACACAGTAGGGACAAAGTTAACCCCTTTTAGGGCCTATTCCTGTCAAATGACAAAAAAATGGAATGTTTCTATTAAACCGACTTTATAAGGTCCTGGACAACATTGCTGGAGGTCTTTGTGTTTCCTGAAGGAGAATATGTCTCTTTGCATTCCGGGTAACAAAGGATTTGCCTTGGACAGATATCTAATTATCACCACAATACATGAAGGTTGGTAAGCACAGCTCTGCCTGAATAAAACAGAGGGTCACAATCAACAAATAGACAAGCTTAATGTTTTTATCTCCATGATCAATTACGCTGCTGTTTTAATAAATTCTATCTGGCCATGTTAAATGAAGGCAAGACCCATTTAAGGTCTGGATCAGCTCAATTGCATTTACCTCCTGTTCTTCAGTAAATCAGATAGAAACCAACTTTTGTGATGGACATACCCTTTAAAACAAAAAAATAGTTATTGTCAATTCCCTGCCCCCAACCTCAACTGATATATTTTGCATTACTACCAGATATTAATTTTTATTGTCCAATTCTGGCTGGACCCTCCCTCTATGCAGTCAATCAAGGCTGTGACAACTTCCAATGATTGACTGCTGTTTCACCTCTGCACATGCTCAGACTTATAAAAATCTCATTGAGCAGAGGGAGGAGGCAAATAACTTTCCAGAAAGGAACTATTAAACATTAAAGATTATCATTAAACATTTTGTTACAAATGCATGTAATAAACTGGTAAAAAATAGCACTTGGGGTGCGGACAAATAACTGTTGTAGTCACCCGTTTTGTGTTTTTAAGTCATCATTTCCAGACTATACTGTTAATTTGGGGGGAAATGGCAGCAGATCATCAGAATTATTGTAAAAGCCCATTTCGACACCATTAATTGAAACCTTTACTTTGGATTCCCGTCATGTTTTACACAACAATAAAAGAGATCGTACAAGGAAGATATTTCCAGAAAACATTTATCAACAATTTCAGTATCTACTATAAAGGAAACGAAGGTCTCATTGTAACAGGAAAATCTACTATAAAATAACAACATTGAGTCTCTATCCCCGAGCAAGGCTTAGCCAACCCCATGAGAATTTTTATTCATTCATAACCAAGGGCAAATAGTCCAGTTCCTCTCACAGACACGGTCGTCTTTTCTCTTTTTTTACCAAGCAGTGAACCAGCCATATTTACTTAATGTCTTACTACGGATATGTTCTCTCCAATAAAGACTTTATTTATCTTTCAAACTACTGATATTTTCCTCTTGGATTGGAAATGAACACTTTAAAGAACTCTTTAAACCCCCAAGTGCACGTCTCCCTTCAACTTGCGAGTCTGGGTAAATCCTGTTCGGGTCTTACAATTTGCTGCCATTAAAATCACACGGCTATTTGTGAATCCTATTGGTTTCTGGTGTATTTACCTACAGAGGATTTGCTGTGTCTAAGTAACTATGCCCACAGAGGGGGTGGTTTATAAATCTTTGATGTTTAGGGCACTGGAACACAAAGGGGCTGATTCACGAGACCACTGGCCTCCCGGCAATTTAATACAGCGTCTCTGGTAAAGAGCGAACAGCCGATAACCCAGCTATCCAGTCCACTAGTGTTAGAATCAGAGTAAAAATCATATTATCTATATTAAATATAGTTTAGCCGTGGCAACAAAGGAGTTAAGCCGTGTTAACCGATATTATTCGGTTAGGGTGACTTTAATTCCTCAAATTTAAAAATGCGCGTGGACGTTTTTCAATACTCACAGCTCAAGTTCCGATGCTCAGGAAGGAAAGTCTTAGAAAGATGTCAGTTTTCCACCTGACCTGATGTACAAGCACAAACACCATCACCATCATAATTGTATGATCGGCTTCACAATACTTTAGTACCAACATGGCATTGTGCGTCGACTGTCATAAATGTACAACTGCAGCCGCACTTCTAAGATAATCCTCAGTATCAGAAGTTCCAATACCGTGGGTTATTAAATATGCCCAATATCTCCTGTATGAGCAATGCACCATAGATTGTAGAGAGGCTTTACCCCACCTATTGGATTGTTCTTTTGGGTTTAGAACTTGAATAACCATTGGGCATAGTTCTCCTCAGTACAGAAACAACCCCTTAGCAGATGCCATGAAACCCCTAATTACTACTAAATTACAACTGCTCTAAATGGTAAACATAAGTCACCCTACGCTTCCCTCTTCCTCACTAACCATTCGTCTGGTGTCTTTACATGGGAACATAAAACTGGAGCAGAGCCTACTTATAACAGATGCATCTTGCAGTCTCATGCTATATTAATAACATCGCCCACAATTTCTTACTCCCAGGTTCTCCAGAGTAAGGGGCGGAGATAGCAAAATCTCCTTTTGGCCCACCTCCCCTTTTTAGCTTCCTTGTCTTTTTGCTTCCCAAATCCTACTCCATAGAGCCATGAATCTGTATCTGCACTGACAAATCTAACAAGATTGAAACATGCATGTCTGCAGGTCAGATAATTGGCTCTATACCATAGGCTGTATTGCATGTTATACCAGCAGTTTGGACACATGCATTAGCTAAAGGACATAAAAACAATTTTTTTGTATATCTTACTCTGAGGAACCCGGGAGCAAGAATTTACTTCTTGTTTGTAAGATTTTGTGGGCAGTGTTTATTCATATAGCATGAGAATGCAAGATACATTCTGTTATGAGAAGGTTCTGCTCCATTTATATGCTCTAGGGAGGGCTTTTTGCTCCTTTTGACCCACCTCTCCTGAAGCTATATAGCTGCCTTGTCCATGGGAACATATAAAAATGTTTCCATGTTTGGCTTGATATGTTATTCACGCTGCTGTGGAGACAAGCCTGTGTGCCTACATGTATCAGTCAATGCCATGAACTGGTTACCTTTGAAAACCAAGACAAAATATAACAATGTGTGTCCTGTTTGTGCTGTATACAGAAGAAAATACTAAATGGAGAGAAACAGGTCACTGCAAGTAAAACTCTTAAATTAATCACCAACATGTTTCTGGATGGCCTGTAATTGCTCTTGTAATTTGCTCTTACTATTGCTTCCTGTGTAGAATGTTTGAAGGATATCTCATCCAAGAGGCCATAACTATTCCTTACTGCCACCCAAACCACAATACAAGCACAATAACATAAAGAAGTGTAGCCCATGTGAAGTGTGAAAAACAGTTTACTGTGCCATCACTTTGTCTCATCCCATTTATCGTATCTAATTCAATCCTGCACAAGCGATCCGGAAAACATTTTCCATTTATCCAAGTCATTTTCTATGATAGATTTAACTTTAGTTCCTCCAGTGGTTGTGTAATGAATGGAAGGGGACTTTGCCAGTACCTGTTCTTATATGATCATTTACCAGAGCTTTGGAATATTGACCCTCAGGGAAACACATGTGAGATAACCCTGACCTTTTGCTTGTAGGTTATACATACTGATAAGGAACATCAGTACATGGGAAAACTGTGCTATGTTTGCAGCCTATATACATTGCAATGTATCCCACACTAAACCCAGAGCTGATTACTTACCGTGACTTTCTTCTCATGTCCTTCATACATGGAAACCATAAGTACCTATCTATAAAATTGCTCTAGGTAATATGACCCATTTAGTGGTTTCAGTTAAATAAATACCATAGCGTATGAAATTAGAGTGATTTCTATTAAAGGGTATCTCCATGGTTTTTTTTGACTTCAGTTTATTGAAGAACAGGAGGTAAAGGAGCTGTGTCTTACCTCCCATTCTTCAAATAACTGTTCAGGAGCCGGAATGAAGGTAGAACTGACCCGATCAATTGCTACTCCTCGCCACGTCCTCTGCCAGGTCCCATGGACGACAGACAAGTGTGATGCACATGTGCAGAGGACACAGAGTCTGTCGGACCTGGCAGGGGACGTGGCGGAGGAGCAAGTGATCGGGTCAGTTCCTTACCTTCATTCCTGGCTCCTGAATGTTATATTGAAGAACGGGACGTAAGACACACTCCTTTACCTCCGTTTCTCATAAAACCGAATGGCAAAAAAATTATTTTACCAGTGGAGATATCCTTCAAATGTATCGGAAGGTCTGGAAATAATGCAGAAAAGTCAGAATCCTTAAAGGGATTAATCCATGTTGAGTAGAATCCGCAGCAGATCTAGTGGAATTTTCGAAAATCCGAACTTGAACTTGAATATTGAAAACGAGGCCGAAAAGTTGAAAATCGTTTTTGAAAAAAAATAAATAAAATCGTCTTCAACTGAGCTTGAATCGGATTTTTAGAATTTCAGTTAATTCTGCCATGAATGAGATTCGCCATTTTCATTCAAGTCTACTGACACACGGAGACACATTTAAAATATATCATAAAAGTGGAGAAAAAAAGGTATCCTCCTAATCTAAAGTTCTTCACCAGTTCTGTGACCTTGACTATTTATATTGAATCCTCGGCTGCGAAACTGGACACCACAGAATTGGCTCTACTGTTATTAGTTATGAATCTGGGCAAATTCATTCCTTTTAGTACACAAGTACATTGAGGTATTTGCACACTATCTAGTCTAATGATTAACATAGGGATCTCCTGTCTATGGGCCTCTAGATGTTTAATTATCAGCACCCACCATTGCCCTACAAGCACCAGTAGAAGACAATCAGGTGCTGTTTTCAAACATCTTAAGGCTTGGCAGATTGTGAGACCCTGGGTATTGTCTTTTTCCAGTCCCTTTCTGTCTCAAGTACTTTGTTAATCTGCTTATTTAAACTTATAGTCTTGCTGTTCCTTGGCCGCAGAATCCTTTTAACCAACTACTCATTGTTACTTTGGATGAGTCCTTGTTTTCTTACAAGGAATTCTATTATATTCCAACCATGAATCGTCCTTAATATTTCCAGGTCTGACCTGAAATCCTATCATTTAATATCATTTATAACATCATATATAATTTTGTATCCCTGACATTACATATATTTATCATATATATACACATTTATAATCTACGGATTTCCACACTTGTGTCTATAAGCTACAACATTACCCTCATATTTGCAATGCAAATTACCAACCCATTTACTGTAAGAACGTTACCCATGTAAATAAATCTCAGGTTTGCAGACAAAGCCACTGCCTTTAAATGTTTCTTAAAGGATATGCTATAGCAGCTGTGTAATAAAAATAAATGTTTTCATCCGAGCACAGCACAATTCCATATATCCATCTTTATTTTCTAAACCAGTGATTTTACAAGCAGCATTACAGGTAAAATTATTGACCCTTAGCACTATTTATATCCATATAGTTTTAGTGTTTTCTGTCTGTGTAGCGACAGACCATTAAACGCCAAATGAAACCTATAGCCAGGAAAAAGGGAATTTCTACAGATTTTCCCCCGGGCACAAATTGACTAGAAACTGCCCAGTATAAAAATTCTCTCTTTTGTTTTCTTCTTTTTTTCCAGCTTCTTTTGCTTCAACACTTTTCTTTCCCTATTGCTCAAGGCAATTAACCTGGTCATATTTTTTTTCTCTCTCCTTCTCTCTCTTTTTTTACCATCCCCATGATCCCTTGGACTTTCCTAGCAGTTCATCAGTGCTGTATTGTGTACAATATTTCACAGACCGATACAAAGCAGAAAATTTTATTTTTACAAAAAAGAAAATCAAAGTTTTCTTGTTTTGGATTCTAAATCACACACCGTTGGATTCCAGTAAAACAAAACAAAAAAACCCACATTGAGAAACACGTATTCGTATATATTCCCTTATGCACATACATAAAACTCTGCTTCTTCTGCTCTGCTTAAATATCTTTGTTCACCAATCTGCAGTGTTGTATTAGAAAACACCCTTTAGACTATTGATTGGTGTGTGAATGGAAAATAATGACTTCTGTTTTTGTTTTGATGTGCAAAAGAAATGGCGCAGCTGTTTACCTTTAAGATACAAAGAAACTAGCGAGGGCTGATTTACAAACACAAACTCATTGTTTTGCATCTTTTGTATCAGTCAATTTACTCTCCAATCCTGGAAAATTCATTGACTCTGGAGAGAAAAGCTTGAAAAAATAAATAGGAAATTCACCTTGAGGACATTAGGGTTGGGAATAAAATCACTTAGCAGAAATATTTGAAATACAAATAAATCTTTCATTTTGTTACTCCATTCCTCTGACATTAACCTGAAAACCTTACTAAAGCAGGATGCAAATGCGAGCAAAGCGCAATCACTTGTGGTCATAACTCTGGCTGAATTAGAACGTGTCAGATAGCCCTAACTGCACGTTGTCTGGAAAAAAATAAAACAATCATTACTCTTCCTTCCAATCAGTGACCATCGTCCAGTCAAATAGCCGAGATTTCCAGAGGAACACCTAATCATCTTCTAAAGGGCCACCTAAGTTCACCTGACGGTCAATGGTGTAATATCCTTCTTTTCTGATGCTCAAACACATCCCTGGCTTTCACAAATCAATAAGACATCAAACTTTTTATTAAAGATTTACGATCACCCTCTATGATATTCCAGTTTAAAATAAGACGATTCCTACTTCGGATCCACGTAATGTGGGTTTCTACTGTTGTTACAAAGCGCAAATCATTCCAGAGGTAGTAAAAGACGGACATCGTACCCCATTCAGCCTAGGAAGTGTATTTCTGGTTCTACTTTTTTTCTCTTTCAAAATCTTGGATTTTACCTTTAGCATCACTCGTGGTCAGAAAACTACCGTATTCCGAATTGTAGAAGAAAGGAAAGAGACACATTGATTGCAAGGGAAATGGTCTGTAGCTTAAGGCGGGTACACACCATCAGATACAGTATTCCAGACGACCCCCATTTTCCCCATTCGTTTGTAACATAGACATTAACCGGGTTGGTCAGAGATCTCCAAGCTGATAAACCATCAAGAGATAAATGAATACTTGTCTTCAAGATGACATGGTACTCAAGGATATTTCATAGCAATCCATGCTATTTTAATACACTACTTCAATCACTCTCCCCAGCTGATATGAAAATGGTAAATGAGTGGAAGGTTAATAGAGATTGGTCCCTTTTTTATTGAAAAGACGATTGGGAGACTACGTTGTATTATTGCCGGCCATAACTGCTAGGAAGGTTTTTCTCTCGCTGGGGAGATAGATAATGAACAGGAAAGGGGTCCCAAGAATGTGAACTCATTTCCAATAGGTAAGAAGAACTTGAGAAAAAACATTGATCTTTAAGAGAAACCTCGATCTATGGAAAACTAGGGACTTAGAACTCTCAAAATATTTATATATATTTTATTTCATCATAACTGTGTCTATGTCTTTAATTGGGTCATTTCAGGAGCAATAAATTATAGAAATGACTTTAAACGACCTCATTCAATAACCTATGATTTTAACCCTGAGTTCAAAAGAAAAGTTTTGTTAGCTTCTCTACTTTTATTAAATGTTATTATCTTATATTAGAAATATATTGTTACTTTACCTTTTATTCAATCAAACCCTCTCTCAATGAAGGTTCTAGCATAAAGAGGCCCAGACCCTCCGGGTTACCCCGCTAGGTTAGTGGAACAATTTTTTCTGGAATTCCGATGGCCCAAAAGAAACTCGTGTCCAAACTGCAAATGAAATACAAACAAATAATCGCGTCATCGATTCTGCTCAACCACTCCAAGGCTGGGTACACATGGTAGGACTTTTTGTCCCGACCAAGTGTTCGCTTTGAGCGAGCGCACGGCTGGGACAAATGACTGACAGTCGTGGCAATAGTGGCTGCGGCCGACAGTTTGCGCGACCGATCATCGGTCCTATAGGAAACCGAACGATTCGTCCGTGTTTTACCGACAGTTCAATTTACGATTCCAATACAGACGAACTGGCGATCCAAGGCGATCCAACTTGTCACGGCCAGCCGCCCCACACCATCAAATATTTTGGCACTTCGGTCGGCCGACGGAAATATCTGCTGGTGTGTACCCAGCCATAAGTGAGGAGCCTTTTTATTCTTTGGTTAAGTGGATTGGAATGATACTCTACTCTAGGCTCATTACTCCAGGGGCGGTGCTACTAGAAGGAGTTAAAGTGCACTTACTGAAGATTTAACTCTTAATTGCGCCGTCTGCGTGGAGTATTGCATTATTTTCATGCATTTTGAAAACTACAAGGATTTCGCAATATTTCGAGGATTTTTTCTTTTAATGGATCCACTCGCAGATTTTCGAATTTTCGAATTTTCCCGAAAATCCCAGATCCTCGAGTGGACCGGATTTTGCGAAGTTCGGACATCTCTAGTGATAATCTGAAACCTTTAAACTAATAGAATAGTATAGTATAATAATATAGATTTGAGGTTGAAGAAAGACATACGTCCATCCATTCCAACCTACACAAACACCCTCATTTCCTGCCTAACTGTTGATCCGAGGAAGGCAAAAAAAACAAAAAAATATCAGAATATGAAGGAGGAAAAATCCCTGGATCAACTCCAACATTCTGTATCAATAACAGTAACCTGCAGCATTATTTTTTTTACATCCAATGAACCTGCCATCAACAGCGTCCATGGAAGACTCTTCTGTTGTTTTACAGACATTGTTATGTATGGCCTGTAATGTATTATGCACAGTAATCATCTCCCCACGCAGCGGCCTTTGTATGGCCCGTTAATGTATTTATACACAGTAATTATATCCCCACACAAGCGCCTTTTCTCTATTGTACATAATTGTAACTTATCCAATCTCGCTTCATATTCAAGCTCCCCCAATCCCCTTATTAATTTAGTTGCCCTTCTCTGAACCCTTTCCATTTCAAAGATGTCCTTTTTGTACACAGGATTCCAAAATTGCACTGCATATTCCAAACATGGCCTTACCAATGCTTTGTAAAGAGGGAGAATTAAATTTTTCTCCCTTGAATTTATAAAATAAGAAAACTGCTACCTGTGCTTATTTCACCTCAATCTTTATTAGATAAGTTCTCATCTCTGTGATATTTATTGCCTTTTATATGCAAGTACAAATGGCTACATAGCAGTGTTGCAGATTATTGACAGAATAGACAGACATTAGAACATTTCCATTCCTCACCCATCACGTCTCATAACTTATTTATAATAAATATATTAAAGTATGTATCTCATCAAAGCCTCAAGTAATATAGAATAGCTACATACTTCCCATTAGCATTAAGAAGCCCATACTGCTTACCAGATGGTGCAGCCAATTGATCGAATTTCACCACCTTGTACCATCTACTTTGGGCAGATTTCAGCTAGAAATAGATAAATCGTCTGTGGATGGTATTGGCAGACAGTCTGCAAACCTTATAGAATTTCTACTTGACTCAGTCAAACCATTTGTAAATACCAACAAGCGTATACTAAGCTTAACTGTGCAAAAGTCCAGACACCAATATTGCTTATACAGTATAACTCTCTTGCAATAGTTTTGACATCTATGTGCATTAGAAGGACCTATGTCTTTATACAACCTTCAATTCTATGTTACTATGTAACTGTTATACAGACATTATGGGTAGGATATAAAGGTTGGACTAGATAGACGTATGTCTTTATATAACCTCCAATACTATGTTACTATGTAACTGTTAGACAGACATTATGGGTAGGGTATAAAGGTTGGACTAGATGGACGCATGTCTTTATACAACCTCCAATACTATGTTACTATGTAACTGTTATACAGACATTATGGGTAGGATATAAAGGTTGGACTAGATGGACGCATGTCTTTATACAACCTCCAATACTATGTTACTATGTAACTGTTATACAGACATTATGGGTAGGGTATAAAGGTTGGACTAGATGGATGTATGTCTTTATAGTTATACAACCTTCAATTATGTTACTATGTAACTGTTATACAGACATTATGGTAGGGTATAAGGTTGGACTAGATGGACGTATGTCTTTATACAACCCCAATACTATGTTACTATGTACCTGTTATACAGACATTATGGGTAGGGTATAAAGGTTGGACTAGATGGACGTATGTCTTTATACAACCTCCAATACTATGTTACTATGACTGTTATACAGACATATGGGTAGGGTATAAAGGTGGGACTTATGTCTTTTATAAACCTCCAATACTAGTTACTATGTAACTGTTTACAGACATTATGGGTAGGGTATAAAGGTGGACTAGATGGACGTATGTCTTTATACAACCTCAATACTATGTTACTATGTAACTGTTATACAGACAGTTGATGGTAGGATATAAAGTTTGGAAAAAAAAGAAAAAAAAAAA
>CM033469.1:395646828-395672010 GCA_019447015.1 Hymenochirus boettgeri | reverse complement strand
ACCTTTATAGCCCTCCCCATAATGTCTGTATAACATTACAACATAGTAACATAGTATTGGAGGTTGTATAAGACAATGCGTCTCTCAGTCTCCCAACCTTGTGTACCCCTACCCCTAATGTCCTGTCTAACAGTTACATAGAACCATAGTATTGGGAGGGTTATTAATACACTACGTCTTATGCTAGTCCACCTTTATTTCCTACCCATGTCGTATACAGTTACATAGAGGCATAGTGAAGCGTCTATTTAACCAGTTTACAATAGGCCTGACTAGATTGAGTGTATAAGCTATTCGTAGCATAGGTCAAAACTATTGCAAGATGAAGTATACTGTATAAGCAATATTGGTGTCTGGACTTTTGCACAGTTAAGCTTAGTATACGCTTGTTGGTATTTACAAATGGTTTGACTGAGTCAAGTAGAATTCTATAAGGTTTGCAGACTGTCGTCGCCATACCATCCACAGACGATTATCTATTTCTAGCTGAAATCTGCCCAAAGTAGATGGTACAGGTGGTGAAATTCGATCAATGTGGCTGCACATCTGGTACGCATTATGGGCTTTCTAATGCTAATGGGAAGTATGTAGCTATTCTATATACTTGAGGCTTTGATGAGATACATACTTTAATAATATTATTATAATGTTTTGAGACGTGATGGGTGATGAATGGAAATGTTCTAATGTCTGTCTATCATTCTGTCAATATCTGCAACACCTGCTATGTAGCCATTTGTACTTGCATATAAAAGGCAATAAATCACAGAGATGAGACTTATCTAATAAAGATTGAGGTGAAATAAGCAGTAGCAGTTTTTCTTTTTTTATAAATTCAAGGGAGAAAAATTTAATTCTCCCTCTTTACAAAGCATTGGTAAGGCCATGTTTGGAATATGCAGTGCAATTTTTGAATCCTGTGTACAAAAAGGACATCTTTGAAATGGAAAGGGTTCCGAGAAGGGCAACTAAATTAGAAGGGGATTGGGGGACTTGAATATGAAGAGAGATTGAGATAGTTACTTTATGTACAATAATAAAAGCGCTGTGTGAGGATATAATTACTGTGTATAAAACATTAACGGGCCCATACATACCTAGCTGGGGCTTTGTTCACCAATATAACATGTCAGAGGACCCGTGGACATCCCTTAACTTGAAGAAGAAGTTTAGTCTTCAAGTTCAAAGTTTTTTTTTTTTTTACTGTAAGAACAGTAAAACTATGGAACTTCCTCCTCTTGACATTGTGATGGCATGGTTCATTGGATAGCTTAAAGAAAGCTGGATAGGTTTCGAAAACAACACGGAATATTGCAGGTTACTGGTATGATACATAAGTAGAGTTGATCCAGGGATATTTTCCGATCCACTTCGGAGTCAGGGAAGGAATTTTTCCCCCCTTCATATTCGTGGTGTTTTTTTTCTCCCTTCACTGGATCAACAGTTAGGCAGGAATGTTGGTATTGCGAGTAGGTTGGACTGGATGGACACTTATATTCAAGTCAAATTCTATACTAATTATAATATTATATCTAATAATGGACACGTATCCAGTCCATGTGTTAATGGAGCATGTTTGTGCCTCTTGTATTGGTTGAATTCCAAATTGAATGTTCCTTTTAATTAATGCCGACCATACACTTGGCTAACGTTCCACCGGACTGGATGTCCGAATGTTGAATTGGTGATACCATCAGGCCTGCATCTGCAGACTTACCTACGTTTGCTTTATGACTGATGTTATGTATGTAAGCCAGTCACAAGTATCTGAACTTTTTCAGAACGCCTCAGAATGTTGCGATGAGTCTTATAGTAATTGTCTGCCATTACTGTCAATGTTTATGCAGTTCCCAACTGGGCCAACACCAAGTACACCTATTTGGCAGATCCAATCCTATTATTGAGCTGTTGACTATCATTTAATTGTTACAACCTCCCTGTTCATAATTCAACATATACTAACGATAATGGACCAGTCTTCCTCTGCAGAATGAATTTTTCTTTTCTTCCCTTTTCTTTGTTTTCTTGCATATTTCAAATCCAATGGGAACTGATAAAGGAATTTCAAATCCTTTTTATATTACTGGAGTGATATTAACCTGTCGGTATGGAAGTGAACATATTAGAAGACATGTAATCCATCCTCTGCTTACTTTAAAGTTAATAACTGTATGTAACAAGTGCTAAATTCTACTTTGTCCATGTAGAAACACGTGATGGTGTAGGGACACTGATTCTCCATGTGGGTCAATCAATTAAGGTGGGCCTGGTTCAAAATCTCTACACAGAGATGTGCTGTTTTCCCCAAACCTGTTTTAGGGGAGGAATTACTGGTTTTGGACCTGTAATTTAACAGTCAAAACTGAACTGAACTGCCACTGAAATTTGTCTGTCAACCACCCAATTTTTCAAGGTTTTAATGTAGAATTTTCAAGGTTTATGATGTAAAATTTTCAAGTTTCGATGTAGAATCTTCAAGGTTTCAGTGTAGAATTTTCAACGTTTCCATACAGAATTTTCAAGGTTTTAATGTAGATATTTTCAGGTTTTGATGTAGATTCCAAGGCTTGATTATGATTTTCAAAGTTTTCTATTTTAGTTAATTTTCAAGTGTTCAATTTAGAATTTTCAAGTTTCGATGTAGAATTTTCAAGGTTTCGATGTATGTTCAAGTTTTTAAGAACAAAAAAATCCCATGTTCCAGTCTCTTCTAAAGCATACCAGGATCAACATTGTTCACCTGATCAATTATTATTATAATCGGTCTCCCCAATGTCGAAAAACCTTTTCCAGATTGACCGAGGACAAAAAGATCAGCCTGCAAACTTATCTCTTGAAACCTGCAGAAGGTGGGAGTGTGTACCTGTCGAAAATCTGATCGAGAACATCTGCCCGTGAGGGGCTGCTTAGACCTACCATGAAAGCTCCCATATTAGTTAGTATTAGTTTGAGGTTAAATAAAGACATACGGACATTCAGCCACATCCGCAATATCCTCATTTCCTGATTTCCTGCCTAACGTTGATCCAAGAGAAGGCAAAAACCCACCAAATTTATGAAGCGGGAAAAAAATCCTTCCTGACTAAGTGGCAATCGAAAATATCCCTGTATCACTCACTTATGTACAACCCAGTAACTTGTAACATTCTTGTTGGCAGAAACTCATCAGCTTTTTTTACCTTAAGGCACCATTTCAGTGAACCCTCGAAATGCACCAATTCAGTGATAACCCTCGTGCACCAGTTCATATAACTCCCTCGAATCACCATTTCAGTGATAACACTCGATGCAACCATTCAGTAGGATACCCTCAAATGCACCATTCAGTGATACCAACGTAATGCACCATTCAGTGATAACCCTCGAATGCAAACCATTTCTGATGACCCTCAAATGCACCATTTCAGTGATGACCCTCAAATGCACCATTTCATGATAACCCTCAAATGCACCATTTCAGTGATAACACTCGAATGCCCATTTCAGTGATCACCCTCAAATTCACCATTTCAGTGATAACCCTCGCATGCACCATTTCGTGATAACCCTCAAATGCAACCATTTCAGTGATAACACTCGAATGCAACCATTGTCATATGACCCTCAAATGCACCATTTCGTGAATGACACCTCAATGCACCAATTTCAGTGATAACCCTTGAATGCACCATTTCAGATGATCCCTCAAATGCCCATGTTCGTTAACCCTTGAATGCAACCATTTCAGTTAATAATCACTTCAGAATGCACCATTCAGTGATAACCCTCAAATGCAAACCAGTTCAGTGATAACCCTCGAATGCCACCATTTCAGATACCTCAATGCACATTTCAGTGATAACCTCATCAACCATTTCATATGGATCAGTGATAAACCCTCAATGCCACCATTTCAGTTGATAACCCTCGAAGTGCCCATGTATCAGTGATAACCCTCGAATGCACCATTTCAGTGATAACCCTCAATGCACCATTTCAGTGATACCCTCGAATGCACCATTTCATCACTCGTTCACCGTGATAACCCTCAAATGCACCATTTCAGTGATAACCCTCTAAGCACCATTTCAGTGATAACCTCGTAACTCACCATTCAGTGCTACCCTCGAATGCACCATTTCAGTGATAACCCTCAAATGCACCATTTCAGTGATAACCCTCGAATGCACCATTTCAGTGATAACCCTCAAATGGCACCTTTCGTGATAACTCTCGAATGCACCATTTCAGTGTAACCTAACGCTCGAATGCACCATTTATGATAACCCTCGAATGCACATTTCAGTTGATAACCTCGAATGCACCATTTCAGTGATACCCTCGAATGCCCTTTCAGGATACCCTCGAATGCACCTTTTCAGTGATAACCCTTAATGCACCATTCAGTGAACCCTCGAATGCACCATTTCATTATTACCCTCGAATGCACCATTTCTCGATGATAATACCCTCGAATGCACCGTTTCAGTCAGTATAACCCTCGATATTGCCTTACCATTTCAGTGATAACGAACCCTGAATGTCACACATTTCAGTGATACCCCTCGAATGTCAACCATTTTGATTAACTACCTGCGAATGCACCATTTCAGTGATAACCCTGAATTCACCATTTCAGTGATAACCCTGAATGCACCATTTCACGTGATAACCCCCTCGAATGCAGCCATTTCAGTGATAACCCTCGAATGCCCATGTACAGTGATAACCCTCGAATGCACCATTCAGTGATACCCTCATGTCACACCATTTCAGTGATAACCCTCGAATGCACCTTTCAGTGATAACCCTCGAAATGCACCTTTCAGTGATAACCCTCGAGATGCACACCATTTCGTGACCTTCAGATACCCCTCGAATGCACCATTTCAGTGATAACCCTCTGAGATGCACCATTTCAGTGATAACCCTCGAATGCAACCATTTCAGTGATAACGCTTCCTCGAATGCATGCGCATTTCAGTGATAACCTCAACTGCACCATTTCAGTGATACCCTCAATGCACCATTTTCAGTGATAAACCCTCGAATGCAACGCATTTCAGTGATAACCCTCAAATGCACCATTTCAGTGATAACACTCGAATGCACCATTTCAGTGATAACCCTCGAATGCTACGGCATTTTCGTGATAACCCTCAAATGCACCATTTCAGTGATACCCTCGAATGCCATTTCAGTGATAACCTCGAATGCACCATTTCATGATAACCCTCGAATGCACCATTTCAGTGATAACCCTCAAATGCACCATTTCAGTGATAACCCTCGAATGCACCATTCAGTGATAACCCTCGAATGCACCATTTCAGTGATCACCCTCGAATTGCACCATTCAGTGATAACCCTCGAATGCATCGCATTTCAGTGATAACCCTCAATGCAACCATTTCAGTGATAACCTACGAATGCACCATTTCAGTGATACCCTCAGAATGCACCATTTCAGTGATAACGTCGCTCATAATGCACCATTTCAGTGATAACCCTCATGCAAGCCATTTCAGTGATAACCACCTCGAATGCACCATTTCAGTGATAACCCTCGAATGCACCATTTCAGGTGATAACCTCAAATGCACCATTTCAGTGATAACCCTCGAATGCACCATTTCAGTGATAACCCTCGAATGCACCATTTCAGTGATAACCCTCAATGCACCATTTCAGTGATAACCCTGCAAATCGCACTCATTTCAGTGATACCCTCGAATGCACCATTTCGTGATACCCTCAATGCACATCGTGATAACCCTAATGCACCATTTCAGTGATAACTCCTCGAATGCACCATTTAGTGATAACCCTCGAATGCACCATTTCAGGAACCCTCAATGCACATTTCAGTGATAACCCTCGAATGCACCATTTCAGTGATAACCCTCTGAGGCACCTTTCAGTGATAACCCTCTTGAATGCACCATTTCAGTGATAACCCTCGATGCACCATTTCAGTGATAACCCTCAATGCACCATTTCAGTGATAACCCTCAGAATGGCAACACATTTCAGTGATAACCCCGAATGCACCATTTCAGTGTGATAACCCCCTCGAATGCAGTGTTTCTTCTGCAATACCCCTCTCGAGTTCTTGAAACGTATTGTTCGCTAACCCTGAATGATCATTCGATTTTTGATATCCTTCGAATGGAGCACGAGGAAACCTGACAATAGCCGATAATGGGGGAAAGAAGTGTTTTAAACAAGTTTGGTGATGTTTCCGTGTCCTCAGACCATTTCCAGGTCCCAGAGCCATTACAGTAATTGACTGTTGTTATTTTATCTGTATTTTTCAGAACCTTTCGGGTTTGTTTTCGATTTTAGAACTTTTACTAAAATACGTCCATCTCTAATTCGAATGTCTAAAAAAAAAGGTTGGGGATCCAAGAAATATTCAATATTGCAAAATAAACACAGTAGGGACAAAGTTAACCCATTTTGGGCCTATCCTGTCACAATGACAAAAAAATGGATATGTTCTATATAAACACGACTTTATAAGGTCCTGGACAACATTGTCGAAAGGTCTTTGTGTTTCCTGAAGGAGAATTGTCTCTTTGCATTCGGGTACAAGGATTTGCCTTGGGACAGATATCTAATTATCACCACAATAACATGAAGTTGTAGAAGCAGCACATCTGCCCTGAATAAAACAGAGGGTCACAATCAACAAATGAGCAAGCTTAATGTTTTTATCTCCATGATCAATTACGCTGCTGTTTTAATTAAATTCTATCTGGCCATGTTAAATGAAGGCAAGACCCATTTAGGTCTGGATCAGCTCAATTGCATTTACCTGCCTGTTCTCATTAAATCAGATAGAAACCACTTTTGTGATGGACATACCTTTAAAACAAAAAAATAGTAATTGTCAATTACCTGCCCCCCAACCTCAACTGATATATTTCATCTACCGCAGATTTAATTATTTGATTGCCCAATTCTGGCTGGACCCTCCCTCTATGCAGTCAATCAAGGCTGTGACAACTTCCAATGATTGACTGCTGTTTCACCTCTGCACATGCTCAGACTTATAAAATTCTCATTGAGCAGAGGGAGGAGGCAAATAACTTCCAGAAGGAAGGATTAAACATTATAAGATTATCATTAAACATTTTGTTACAAATGCATTGTAATAAACTGGTAAAAAATAGCACTTGGGGTTGCGGACAAATAAACTGTAAGTCACCCGTTTTGTGTTTTTAATCATCATTTCCAGACTATACTGTTAATTATGGGGGGAATGCAGCAGATCATCAGAATTATTGTAAAGAGCCCAATTTCGACACATTAATTGAAACCTTACTTTGGATTCCCGTCATGTTTTACACAACAATAAAAGAGATGTACAAGGAAGATATTTCCAGAAACATTTCAACAATTTCAGTATCTACTATAAAGGAACGAAGGTCTCATTGTAACAGGAAATCTACTATAAAATAACAGCATTGAGTCATCTATCCCCGAGCAAGGCTTAGCCAACCCCATGAGAATTTTATTCATTCATAACCAAGGGCAAATAGCATTCCTCTTCACAGACACGTCTGCTTTTCTTCTTTTTTTACCAAGCAGTGAACCAGCCATATTACTTTATGTCTCTACTATCGGTATGTTCTCTTCAATAAGACTTTATTTATCTTTCAAACTACTGATATTTCCTCTGGATTGGAAATGGGAACACTTTAAAGAACTCTTTAACCCACAAGTGCACGTCTCCCTTCAACTTGCGAGTCTGGGTAAATCCTGTTCGGGTCTTACAATTTGCTGCCATTAAATCACACGGCTATTTGGTGAATCCTATTGGGTTCTGGTGTATTTACTCTACAGAGATTTTGCTTGTGTCTAAGTAACTATCCGCACAGAGGGGGTGGTTTATAAATCTTTGATGTTTAGGGCACTGGAACACAAAGGGGTGATTCACCGAGAGCCACTGGCCTCCCGGCAATTTAATACAGCGTTCTCGGTAAAGAGCGAACAGCCGATAACCCAGCTATCCAGTCCACTAGTGTTAGAATCAGTAAAAATCTATATAATCTATATAAATATAGTTTAGCCGGTGCAACAAAGGAGTAAGAGCCGTGTTAACCGAATATTCGGTTAGGGTGACTTTAATTCCTCAAATTTAAAAATGCGCGTGGACGTTTTTCAATACCACTCACGCTCAAGTCCAGATGCTCAGGAAGGAAAGTCTTAGAAAGATGTCAGTTTTCCACCTGACCTGATGTACAAGCACACACCCATCACCATCATAATTGTATGATCGGCTTCACAATACTTTAGTACCACATGGCATTGTGCGTCGCGACTGTCATAAATGTACAACTGCAGCCGCGCACTTCTAAGATAATCCTCAGTATCAGAAGTTTCCAATACGCGTGGTATTAAATATGCCCAATATCTCCTGTATGAGCAATGCACCAATAGATTGTAGAGCAGGCTTTACCCACCTATTGGAATTGTTCTTTTGGGTTAGAACTTGAATCACATTGGGCATAGTCCTCCTCAGTACAGAAACAACCCCCTTAGCAGATGCCATGAAACCCCTAATTACTACTAATTACAATGCTTCTAAATGGTAAACATAAGTCCCCCTACGCTTCCCTCTTCTCATAACCATTCGTCTGGTGTCTTTCATGGGAACATAAAACTGGAGCAAGCCTACTTATAACAGATGGCATCTTGCAGTCTCATGCTATATTAATAACATCGCCCACAATTTCTTACTCCCAGGTTCTCCAGAGTAAGGGGCGGAGATATGCAAAATACTCCTTTTGGCCCACCTCCCCTTTAGCTGTCTTGTCTATTTGTGCTTCCCAAATCCTACTCCATAGAGGCCATGAATCTGTATCTGTCACTGACAAGATCTAACAAGATTGAAACTGCCATGTCTGCAGGTCAGATAATTGGCTCTATACCATAGGCTGTATTGCATGTTATTCAGCAGTTCTGGACACATGCATTAGCTAAAGGACATAAAAACAATTTTTTTGTATATCTTACTTGAGGAACCCGGGAGCAAGAATTTACTTCTTGTTTGTAAGATTTTGTGGCAGTGTTATTCATATAGCATGAGAATGCAAGATACATTCTGTTATGAGAAGGTTCTTGCTCCATTTATATGCTCTATGAGGGCTTTTGCTCCTTTTGACCCACCTCTCCTGAAGCTATATAGCTGCCTTGTCCATGGGAACTATAAAAATGTTTCCATGTTTGGCTTGATATGTGTATTCACGCTGCTGTGGTAGACAAGCCTGTGTGCTCACATGTATCAAGTCAATGCCATGAACTGGTTACCTTTGAAAACCAAGACATAAATATAACAATGTGTGTCGTGTTGTGCTGTATACAGAAGAAAGATACTAAATGGAGGAGAACAGGGTCACTGCAATAAACTCTTAAAATTATCACACAACATGTTTCTGGATGGCGCCGTATTGTCTCTTTTAATTGCTCTTACTATTGCTTCCTGTGTAGAATGTTTGAAGGATATCTCATCCAAGAGGCCATAACTCCTTACTGCACCCAAACCACAATACAAGCAACAATAAAACATAAAGAAGTGAGCCCATGTGAAGTGTGAAACCATTTACTGTGCCATCACTTTGTCTCATCCCATTTATCGTATCTAATTCAATCCTGCCACAAGGCCGGATCCGAAAACATTTCCATTTATCCAAGTCATTTTCTATGATAGATTTAACTTTAGTTCCCCAGTGGTGTGTTAATGAATGGAAGGGGACTTTGCCAGTACCTGTTCTATAATATGATCATTTACCAGAGCTTTGGAATATTGACCTCTCAGGGAACACATGTGAGATAACCCTGACCTTTTGCTTAGGTTATACATACTGATAAGGAACATCAGTACATGGGAAACTGTGCTATGTTTGCAGCCTATATACATTGCAATGTATCCCACACTAAACCCAGAGCTGATTACTTACCGTGACTTTCTCCATATCTGTCCTTCATACATGGAAACCATAAGTACCTAATCTATAAAATTGCTTCTAGGTAATTAGGACCCATTTAGTGGTTTCAGTTAAATAATACCATAGCGTATGAAATTAGAGTGATTTCTATTAAAGGGTATCTCCAATGGTATTTTTTGCACATTCAGTTTTATTGAAGAACAGGAGGTAAAGGAGCTGTGTCTTACCTCCCATTCTCAATAAAACTGTTCAGGAGCCGGATGAAGGTAAGGAACTGACCCGATCATATGCTCCTCCGCACGTCCTCTGCCAGGTCCGTGGACAGACAGACAGTGTGATGCACATGTGCAGAGGACACACGAGTCTGTCGGACCTGGCAGGGAGCGTGGCGGAGGACAAGGTGATCGGGTCAGTTCCTTACCTTCATTCCTGGCTCCTGAATGTTATATTGAAGAACGGGACGTAAGACACAACTCCTTACCTCCTCTTGTCTCAATAACACGCAATGGCAAAAAAATTATTTCAGTGGAGATATCCTTCAAATGTATCGGAAGGTCTGGAAATAATGCAGAAAAGTCAGAATCCTTAAAGGGATTAATCCATGTTGAGTAGAATCCCGCCAGATCTATGTGAATTTTCAGAAAATCCGAACTTGAACTTGAAATATTGAAATCGAGGCCGAAAGTTGAAAATCGTTTTTGAAAAAAAATAAAATAAAATCGTCTTCAACTGAGCTTGAATCGGATTTTTAGAATTTCAGTTAATTCTGCCATGAATGAGATTCGCCATTTTTCATCAAGTCTACTGACACACGGAGAACACATTTAGAAATATCATAAAAGTGGAGAAAAAAGGTATCCTCCTAATCTAAAGTTCTTCACCAGTTCTGTGACCTGACTATTTATATTGAATCCTCGGCTAGGAAACTGGACACACAGAATTGCTCTACTGTTATTAGTTATGAATCTGGGCAAATTCATTCCTTTTCAGTACACCAGTACATTGAGGTATTTGCACACTATCTATTCTAATGATTAACATTAGGGATCTCCTGTCTATGGGCCTCTAGATGTTTAATTATTACAGCACCCACCATGCCGCTACAAGCACCATTAGAAGACAATCAGTGCTGTTTCTCAAACATCTTAAGGCTTGGCAGATTGGAGACCCTGGGTATTGTCTTTTTCCAGTCCCTTTCTGTCTCAAGTACTTTGTTAATCTGCTTATTTAAACTTATAGTCTTGCTGTTCCTTGGCCGGCAGATCCTTTTAACCAACTACTCATTGTTACTTTGGATGAGTCCTTGTTTCTACAAGGAATTCTATTATATTCCACCACATGAATCGTCCTAATATTTCCAGGTCTGAACCTGAATCATCATTTAATATCATTTATAACATCATATATATTTTGTATCCCTGTACATTACATTATTTTATCATTATATTACACATTTATAATCTACGGATTTCCACACTTGTGTCTATAAGCTACAACATTACCCTCATATTTGCAATGCAAATTACCAACCCATTTCTGTAAGAACGTTACCCAATGTATATAATCTCAGGTTTGCAGACAAGCCACGGCCTTTAAATGTTTCTTAAAGGGATATGCTATAGCAGCTGTGTAATAAAATAAATGTTTCATTCGAGCACAGCACAATTCCATATATCCATCTTTATTTTCTAAACCAGTGATTTTACAAGCAGCATTACAGGTACAATATTGACCCTTAGCACTATTTATATCCATATAGTTTTTAGTGTTTTCTGTCTGTGTAGCGACAGACCATTAAACGCCAAATGAAACCTATAAGCCAGGAAAAAGATTTCTACAGATTTTCCCCGGGCACAATTGACTAAAACTGCCCAGTTATCAAATTCTCTCTTTTGTTTTCTTCTTTTTTTCCAGCTTCTTTTTCTTCAACACTTTTCTTTCCCTATTGCTCAAGGCAATTAACCTGGTCATAGTTTTTTCTCTCTCCTTCTTCCTCTTTTTTTACCATCCCATGATCCTTGGGACTTTCTAGGATTTCATCAGTGCTGTAATTGTAATATTTCACAGACCGATACAAAGCAGAAAATTTTATTTTTACAAAAAAGAAAATCAAAGTTTTCTTGTTTTGGATTCTAAATCAACACCGTTGGATTCCAGTAAACAAACAAAAAAAACCACATTGAGAAACACGTATTCGTATATATTCCCTTATGGCACATACATAAAACTCTGCTTCTGCTCTGCTTTAAATCTTTGTTCACCAATCTGCAGTGTTGTATTAGAAAACACCCTTTAGACTATTGATTGGTGTGTGAATGGAAAATAATGACTTCTGTTTTTGTTTGATGTGCAAAGAAATGGCCCGGCTGTTTACCTTTAGATACAAAGAAACGTAGCGAGGGCTGATTTACAAACACAAACTCATTGTTTTGCATCTTTTGTTATCAGTCAATTTACTCTCCAATCCTGGAAATTCATTGACTCTGGAGAGAAAAGCTTGAAAAATAATAAATAAAGGAATTCCTTGAGGACATTAGGGTTGGAATAAAATCACTTAGCAGAAATATTTGAAATACAAATAAATCTTTCATTTTGTTACTCCATTTCCTCTGACATTAACCTGAAACCTTACTATAGCAGGATGCAAATTGCGAGCAAAGCGGCAATCACTTGTGGTCATAACTCTGCTGATTAGAACGTGTCGATAGCCCTATAACTGCACGTTGTCTGGAAAAATAAAACAATCATTACTCTTCTCCTTCCATCAGTGACCATCGTCCAGTCAATATGCCAGAGATATTCCAGGGACACCTAATCATCTTCTAAAGGGCCACCTAAAGTTCACCTGACGGTCAATGGTTAATATCTCTCTTTTCGATGCTCAAACACTCCCTGGCTTCACAAATACATAAGACATCAACTTTTTATTAAAGATTTACGATGCCACCCTCTATGATATTCCGTTTAAAAATAAACGATTCCTACTTCGGATCCACGAATAATGTGGGTTTCTACTGTTGTTACAAAGCGCAAATCATTCCAGAGGTAGTAAAAGACGGACTCGTACCCCATTCAGCCTAGGAAGTGTATTTCTGGTTCTACTTTATTTCTCTTTCAATAAATCTTGATTTTACCTTTTAGCATCACTCGTGGTCAGAAAACTACGCGTATTCCGAATTGTAGAGAGAAAGGAGAAAGAGACACATTGATTGCAATGGGAAATTGTCTGTAGCTTAAGGCTGGGTACAAACACCATCAGATACAGTATTTCCAGACGACCCCCATTTTCCCCATTCGTTTGTAACATAGACATTAACGGGTTGGTCAGAGATCTCCAAGCTGATAAACCATTCAAGAGATAAATGAATACTGTCTTCAGATGACATGTACTCAAGGATATTTCATAGACAATCCATGCTATTTTAATAACACTACTTCAATCATCTCCCAGCTGATATGAAAATGGTAAATGAGTGAAAGGTTAATAGAGATTGGTCCCTTTTTTATGAAAAGACGATGGGAGACTACTTGTATTATTGCGGCCATAACTGCTAGGAAGGTTTTTCTTCTCGCTGGGGAGATAGATAATGAACAGGAAAAGGGGTCCCAAGAATGTGAACTCATTTCCAATAGGTTAAGAAGACTTGAGAAAAAACATTGATCTTAAGAGAAACCTCGATCTATGGAAACACTAGGGACTTAGAACTCTCAAATATTTATTATATTTATTTCATCATAACTGTGTCTTGTCTTTAATTGGGTCATTTCAGGAGCATATAATTATAAGAATGACTTTAACGACCTCATTCAATAACCTATGATTTTAACCCTGAAAGTTCAAAAGAAAAGTTTGTTATGCTTCTCATTCTTTATAAATGGTATTATCTTATATTAAGAAATATATTGCTACTTTACCTTTTATTCAATCAAACCCTCTCTCAATGAAGGTTCTAGCATAAAGAGGCCAGACCCTCCAGGGTACCCGGCTAGTGGTTAGTGAAACAATTTTTTCTCGAATTCCGATGGCCCAAAAGAACTCGTGTCCAAACTGCAAAGGAATACAAACAAAATAATCGCCGAGTCATCGTTCTGGCTCAACCACTCAAGCTGGGTACACATGGTAGACTTTTTGTCCCGACCCAGTGTTCGCTTTGAGGGCGAGCGGCACGGCTGGGACAATGACTGACAGTCGTGGGCAATAGTGGCTGCGGCCGACATGTTTGCGCGACCGATCATGCGGTCCTATAGGAAACCGAACGATCGTCCGTGTTTACCGACAGTTCCAATTTACGATTCCAATACAGACGAACTGGCGATCCAACTGGCGATCCAACTGGTCACGGCCAGCGCCCCACACCATCAAATATTTTGGCACTATCGGTCGGCCGACGGAAATATCTGCTGGTGTGTACCCAGCCATAAGTGAGGAGCCTTTTATCTTTGTGTTAAGTGGATTGGAATTGATACTCTCAGGTCATTACTCGCAGGGCGGTGCTACTAGAAGGAGTTAAAGTGCACTTACGAAGATTTAAACTTTTAATGTCGCCGTATGCGTGGAGTATTGCATTATTTTCATGCATTTTTGAAAACTACAAGGATTTCGCATATTTTCGAGGATTTTTTCTTTTATCATGCAGATTCACTCGCAGATTTTCGAATTTTCGATTTCCCGAAAATCGCAGATCCTCGAGTGACGGGATTTGCGAAGTTCGGACATCTCTAGTGATAATCTGAAAACCTTTAACTAATAGAATAGTATAGTATAATAATATAGATTTGAGGTTGAAGAAAGACATCGTCCATCCAGTCACTTACACACAACATCCTCATTTCCTGCCTAACTGTTGATCCAAAGGAAGGCAAAAAAAAACAAAAAATATCAGAATTATGATGAAGGAGGAAAATCCCTGGATCACACTCCAACATTCTGTATCAATAACAGTAACCTGCAGCATATTTTTTTTAAACATCAATGAACCTGCCATCAACAGCGTCCAGTGGAAGACTCTTCTGTTGTTTACAGACATTGTTTATGTATGGCCTGTATTGTATTTATGCACAGTAATCATATCCCCACGCAAAGCGCCTTTTCTCTAGTAAATAATTGTAACTTTTCAGTCTCTCTTCAAATTCAAGCTCCCCCATCCCCTTATTAATTTAGTTGCCCTTCTCTGAACCCTTTCATTTCAGATGTCCTTTTTGTACACATGATTCCAAAATGCACTGCATATTCCAAATGAGGCCTTACAATGCTTTAAAAAGAGGGAGAATAAAATTTTCCTCCCTTGAATCCATACCTCTCTTTTACAAGACAATACCATGCTGGCTCTGGCTGTTGCTGCTGACTGGCACTGCTTACTACATTCAAGTTTTTTTATATACCAAAAATCCAATATATTTTCTAATTGGGATTCACTTAACACAGAGCACATTATAGTATAAGCAGCACAAAGGATTTTTAAGATTTTTCTACCTAAATTCAACATTTCGATGAGCCAATATTCCAGTACCCAGGATTACTGCCTTAAACTTGCTAAATTAAATAAAAGTAAATAATACGCAATAATTTGATATCTGTGTGTTTTGGGTGGATTGCTGCCTTAGCTTACCTGGAAGTTAATATTTAAGTTTCCCAAATCAAGAAACATATTTTTAGGTTCCCCTAATTCAAAACATGTGCGCTACACTTTTTTTATAAAGCTTCTTGTAGAGCATTGGTCAGATCCTGGACTGAGGACAGGAGGCGGGCTAATATTTCATCGTACCTAGGGTAAACCCATAGTGTGGACCATGTTTTTTCTTTAGCGCAGCAAAAGTTAGGGGCTATATTAGGGGCTTATTGGCACTCACGTCATCTCAACTAGATTCAGATAATTTGTGATATTTAAGCGCACAAAAATGTATAATTTTTACCAATGCAGGCTCATAACTCTTTATTCTTTCAACATTATTATTTCGAAAATACACGGTATAAAAAAAAAAAAAAAACAACCACAAAAACAACGCAATAACACACAACAAGCCCTTCATTGTAACAGAAAGTGACATTATGCATAGATATAGACCCTTCTACGTGTGCAACCGTAATCATTGTCCTCCATTTACTCACACCTACATACACTCTCAATGATTCATTGGGGAAACGCGTTGGTTTCCGTTAATTATTATAATTTAGCAGATGTTTAGATAAAGACAATATTTGTTTTTAATTTAACGTTTATAATCTATTTTTTTAAATACGATGTATGACCGAGTGCTATAAAATACATTGGGTGTGTTAAATGGCAAGTATGTGAGTGGTTGTTTTTGTTGTTGTATCTAAATAAAGTCCTTAAAAAATAAAATGTAAAAATCTTTATTGAAATCCTCCCAGTTTTCCTCCATCTCATACTTTCCTTTTAATGAACAATATCTCCTCTGAAACCCAGGGCCATTGTGCTTGCAGCACCGAAAGTGAGAATAATTTACCAACTTATATCTGTGTTATCCGGGAGGGAGGAAATGTCTTATGGACTCATCAGTGTGCACCAAGCGCATCGATCTGTGTTCAAGATGATGATTGACACGTACCAGTTACACCGTATATGTGGGATCAGAAGATGAAGCTTTGCTCCAGGTTGCCTTACTAATGAATACAAATTGAAATCTTGGGTTATTGTTCATTTAAAAGATGATAATATATACCAACCCCCGTTAACTCTTTCATTCCAATCGCCACAACCACATAAAAATACATCATTTCTGTTTTTACATCTGTTTTTTCAGAGTGAGTTTAACGTTCAGAGACCAAGTCCCTTGGTTCTGCGTGGGATGTGCCAATGTAACGCCATACTTTCAGATACAGATTGGTGATTCAATAAGTAGATTGTAAATGGGATACGATTGTATCTGTATGGGCAGGACCGCACATATAAGGTGATCCATTGTACATCTATATTAGGCAGGGCACACTTATATATGGGATAACATTGTTCTTAATAGTATGGATGGCAGGACGAACTTATAATGGGATACTGTATCTATCTTCGGCAGGACCCACCTTATAATGGGATACATTGTATCCATATTAGGCAGCGAACCTCACATATAATGTGATACATTGTATCTATTACACACTTATAGTGAGAACATTATATAGTCTATTATGGGCAGGGCACACACATTATAGGTCAGTACATTGTATCTATTATGGGCAGGGCGCACATATAATGGGATACTTGTATATCTATAGGGCAGACCTGCATATATAATGTCATCATGTTCTATATGGGCAGGCCAACACATATAATGTCATACATTGTATCTATTATGGGCAGGCCAACATATAATGTCATACATTGTATCTATTATGGGTCGGGACCACACCATATAGTCATACATTGTATCTATTATGGGGCAGGGCCACACATTTATAATGTCATACATTGTATCTATTATGGCAGGCCACACATATATGTGATACATTGTATCTATTATGGGCAGGTGCCACACATATAATGTCATACATTGTATCTAGTATAGGGCAGGGCCACACATATAAGTCATACATTGTATCTATTATGGGCAGGGCCCACACATATAATGTGATTACATTGTATCTATTATGGAGGCACACATATAATGTCATACATTATATCTATTAAATGGGGCAGAGCCCACACTATATATGTCGATACATTGTATCTATTATGGCAGGGACCACACATAAAATGTCATACATTGTATCTATTATGGCAGGACACACATATAATGTGATAATTGTATTATTATGGGCAGGGCCAGACATATAATGTGCTACTAATTGTATCTATTATGGGCAGGGCCACACCATATAATGTTACCATTGCTATCTATTATGGGCAGGGCCACACATATATGTATACATTGTACTATTATGGGGAAGGGCCACAAACATTAATGTCATACATTGTATCTATTATGGGTCCATGGCCACACCATATAATGTATACATTGTTATCTATTATGGGCAGGGCACACATTATAATGTGTGATACATTGTATCTATTATGGGCAGGGCCACACATATAATTCATACCTTATATCTATTATGGGCAGGGCCACACATATAATTGCATACATTGTATCTATTATGGGAAGGGCCAGCATATTTATAATGTGATACATTGTTATCTATTATGGCACGCCCTATGCATTAATGTGGCTACAATATAATGGGATTAAATCTATTATGGGCTAGGGACCACAAAGTTAAATGTGATACAATTGTATCTATTATGGGCAGGGCCACACATATAATGTCATATTATTGTATCTATTATGGAGCAGGGCCACATTATATGTGATACATTAGTATCATTTATGCAGGCCAAGGGAAAAAAAAAAGCACCATATAATGTCATACATTTTATGGCTATTATGGGCAAGGGCCACACATATAATGTCATACATTGTACTGCTATATGGGCAGGGCCACATATAATGTGATACATTGTATCTATTATTGGGCAGGGCCACACATATATGTCATACATTGTATTATATGGGCAGGGCCACACATATATGTCATACATTGTATCTATTAGGCAGCGGCAGCACTTATGTCAACATTGTATCATTATGGAGAAGGCCACACATTATATGTCATACATTGCTATTCTATTATGGGCAGGCCAACATATAATGTCATACATTGTATCTATTATGGGCAGGGCCACCATATAAGTCTTACATTGTATCTATTATGGGCAGGGCCACAACTATAATGTCACTACATTGTATCTACTATGGGGGCAGGGCACCACATATAATGTCAATCATTGATATCTATTTGGGAGGGCGCACACACATTAATGTCTACATTTGATCTATTATGGGCAGGGCCAGACATATAATGTTCTACATTATATCTATTATGGGCAGGATCGGCACACATTATATGTCATACTTATATCATTCTTGTAGGGCCAGACATCTAATGTCTACATTGTATCTATATGGGAAGGGCCACACATATAATGTCATACATGTATCTATTATGGGACAGGGGCCAGACATATAATGTCATGAGCATTGTATCTATTATGGGTGGGCAGGTCGGACTAGATGGACGTATGTCTTTATACAACCTCCAATACTATGTAACTGTTATACAGACACTATGGGTAGGGTATAAAGGTTGGGATAGATGGACGTATGTCTTTATACAAACCTCCAATACTTATGTTACTATGTAACTGTTATACAGACACTATGGGTAGGGATAAAGGTGGATAAGCGTATATGTCTTTATATAACTCCAATACTATGTTAATGTAACTGTAGAGAGACATTATGGGTAGGGTATAAAGGTCGGACTAGAGGACGTATGTCTTTATACAACCTTCAATTACTATGTTACTATGTAACTGTTATACAGACATTATGGTAGGATATAAAGGTTGGACTAGATAGACGTATGTCTTATATAACCTCCAATACTATGTTACTATGTAACTGTTAGACAGACATTATGGGTAGGGTATAAGGGTGGACTAGATGGACGCATGTCTTTATACAACCTCCAATACTATGTTACTATGTAACTGGTATACAGACATTATGGGTAGGGTATAAAGGTTGGACTAGATGGTGATGTCTTTATACAACCTTCAATTTTATGTTACTATGTAACTGTTATACAGACATTATGGGTAGGGTATAAAGTTGGACTAGATGGACGTATGTCTTTTACAACCTCCAATACTATGTTACTATGTAACGTTATACAGACATTAGGGTAGGGTATAAAGGTTGGACTAGATGGACGTATGTCTTTATACAACCTCCAATACTATGTTACTATGTAACTGTATACAGACACTAGGGTAGGGTATAAAGGTGGGGCTTATGTTATATAACCTCCAATCTATGTTACTATGAATAATGTTAGAGAGACATTATGGGTAGGGTATAAAGGTCGGACTAGATGGACGTATGTCTTTATACAACCTCCAATACATGTAACTGTATACAGACACTATGGGTAGGGTATAAAGGTTGGACTAGACAAACAAGGAAGTAGAGCGGCACTCACTATCTCACCCGATCCTGCCGTCATATCTGATCTGTGTACATTCCTAAGAGCGTTCAGGCTAAAGAAAGCCTCTGTTTAACCATTGTGAAATAAAGTTTGAGATTTTAATGAAGCAAGTGCCGTCCCATCCGTACCTGTTCGTATAAAGGTTGAACTAGATGGAGTATGTCTTTATACAACTCCAATACTATGTTACTAGTAACTGTTAGACAGACATTATGGGTAGGGTATAAATGTTGGACTAGATGGACGTATGTCTTTATACAAACTCCAATACTAGTTACTATGTAACTGTTATACAGACATTATGGATAGGGGATAAAGGTTGGACTAGATGGACGTATGTCTTTATACAACCTCCATACTATTTACTATGTAACTGTTATACAGACATTATGGGTAGGGTATAAAGGTGGGACGTATGTCTTTAATAACCTCCAATACTATGTTACTATGTAACTGTTAGAGAGACATTATGGGTAGGGTATAAAGGTCGGACTAGATGGACGTATGTCTTTATACAACCTCCAATACTATCTTACTATGTAACTGTTATACAGACACTATGGGTAGGGTATAAAGGTTGGACTAGACAAACAAGGAAGTAGCGCCGGCACTCACTATCTCACCGATCCTTGCCGTCATATCTGATCTGTGTACATTGCCTAAGAGCGTTCAGGCTAAAGAAAGCCTTGTTTTACCATTGTGAAATAAAGTTTGAGATTTTTAATGAAGCAAGTGCCGTCCATCCGTACCTGTTCGTTATAAAGGTTGGACTAGATGGACGTATGTTTTATACAACCTCCAATACTATGTTACTATGTAACTGTTATACAGACATTATGGGTAGGGTATAAAGGTTGGACTAGATGGAACGTATGTCTTTATACAACCTCCAATACTATGTTACTATGTAACTGTTATACAGAATTATGGTAGGGTAAAAGGTTGGACTAGATGGACGTATGTCTTATTCAACCTCCAATACTATGTTACTATGTAACTGTATACAGACATTATGGGTAGGGTATAAAGGTGGACTAGATGGACGTATGTCTTTATACAACCTCCAATACTATGTTACTGTAACTGTTATACAGACACTATGGGTAGGTATAAAGGTTGGACTAGATGGGCGTATGGCCAAGTTTGCCCCTACATATGCCAACCTGTACATGGGTTGGTGGGAGGAAGTTACCTGGACCCTATATTAAAAGACATGCCTGTACGTATAAGGTTGTCCAACATTTGAGATTTATTGATGATTTTTGTGGATATGGAAAGGTACAGACCTAGGTAAGGTAAAATCATGGAGGAATCAAATAATCCATAAACCCACCAGTAAGAAAACGATATTCAGGGCTGATTCTAGCCATCCTTACCATTGTATAAAAGGCATTCCATATGGCCAATGGGTGAATTATTAAAAAAATGATTAGTAGGGATGAGGATTTGTTAAAGCGTCTAAGGAACTTTTGGTACATTAAGTTCTAGGGAGGACATTCTAAGGAAGCACAAGGTAAAGCATTTAATTTAAATAGGTCCGAAATGTTAGTCAAATCCACCCTGTTTCATATAAACACAAGACAAAAAAGAATTTGATAATGGGTAAAAGGTATATTTACCACTCCGTACAGCCCACCAGTACCACAAGATTGTCAATATCATTAAAAAGCATATGGATATACTGGAAGGAGACGAAGGTTTGGGAGGGGAAATCCCTCAGAATGTAGATTTGTTCCTAAGAGAGCACAGTCACTGAGAGACACTGAGCCGGTGGATAAGGAGGAGAGTCAATAAGACACCTGTTCCCTGAAATACAAGGGTACATACAGGTGTGGGTCTAGGAAATGCCTCACATGTAAATATATTAGTCAGGAAACAGAAGGTGAGGAGTAAGGTTTCCCAAAAAGAGTTTCCCAGTAAACAGTACTTTAACTGTAGGTGCACTGATGTAGTCTACTTACTTACATGTCAGTCATGCAAAAAGCAATATCTGGGATGCATACTAGAACCCTAAAAGAAAGGGTTAGAGAGCATGTGAGGGACATAAATTAAAAACTAGATAAAACTCCAGTGGGGAGACATTTCCTGGAATGTAACTACGGGGATATGTCCCAACTTAAGGTTCAATGTGTAGACAACGGTTTGGCGGGATATTAGAGGTGGAGATATAAGAGCCAGGTTATTGAAAGCAGAGGTAGGTGGGTCTGGGGTTGACACTAGGTCCCCAAAGGGTTAAATGCTAAGTGGGACATAGCTTGCCATAGATAGGCTCTATATCTATTTTATATAACATTCATTCTCCAATTTTCGGAATACATCACTGCTGTTTGGTCCCTATTAATGTTTAGTATTAATGTTTAATATTTAATTTAGCATTCAATATGTAATATTTAATAATTAACATTAACATTTTACTCCTGTATCCCTCCCATTGTGGGTGGTTCTAAAGGCAGAGCGGGCCACTTAATCTGCAGAATGAAGGACGCCAGGCTGAACCTATGAAAGGGTCTGCTCGGCCCGAAACGCGTCAGGTATGGAATGTTAACGCTGCTTCCTAACTTGTAATAAAGAAGTTTAATGAGTCTGCGTAATCCAGTGTTATATGTGGGGCCGGAGACCTCCTGGTGTGCGCTACCTACCAGATCGGCATCTTCCATTATGTCTTTATGAACTCCAATACTATGTTATGTAACTGTTGACAGACATTATGTTAGGGGACAAAGGTTGAACTAGATGGACGTATGTCTTATACAACCTCCAATACTATGTTACTTGTAACTGTTAGACAGACATTATGGGTAGGGTATAAATGTTGGACTAGATGGACGATGTCTTTATACAACCTCAATACTGTTACTATGGAACTGTTAGACAGACATATGGTAGGGTATAAAGGTGGACTAGATGGATGTATGTCTTTATACAACCTCCAATACTATGTTATTATGTAACTGTTTGACAGACTTATGGGTAGGGTTAGAAGATGGACTAGATGGACGTAGTCTTTATACAACCTCCAATACTATGTTACTATGTAACTGTTACAGACATTATGGGTAGGGTATAAATGTTGGACTAGATGGACGTATGTCTTTATACAACCTCCAATACTATGTTATATGTAAAATGTTATACAGACATTATGGGTAGGGTATAAAAGTTGGACTAGATGGACGTATGTCTTTATACAACCTCCAATACTATGTTACTATGTAACTGTTATACAGACATTATGGGTAGGTATAAATGTTGGACTAGATGGACGTATGTCTTTATACAACCTCCAATACTATGTTACTATGTACTGTATACAGACATTATGGGTAGGGTATAGAGGTTGGACTAGATGGACGTATGTCTTTATACAACCTCAATACTATGTTACTATGTAACTGTTAGACAGACATTAGGTAGGTATAAAGGTTGACTAGATGGAGTAGTCTTTATACAACCTCAATACTATGTTACTATGTAACTGTATACAGACATTGGGTAGGGTGTTTGCAATATTGGTATTTTGATTTGCGGTTGGAAATTTGCTGTAATTAGCATAATTAAATACAAATGGGGTTGATAAAAATATCAATACTATCAGTATTTGTGACCACAATAAAGTGCAGTATCCTAATCTACCTTTACATTTTCCCAAAGAATCCAAAAATCCTTTAGAGGAGAACTAAAGCTATCACCATAGAATGAGGCTCTCAAAGTATGTATATTAATTGTGAATAATGGTCTCTTTAATACAAGATCGATTTAGAAATAAAAGGCATTGTTAGCACTTGTTCACATATGACACCAATAGTACAACCACAGGACCCTAAGGGCATGAATATTTATGTATAATTACTCCATTTTCATGTAGAGCCCCATACTTTACATTCATTTCTGCCTATATAAAAGTTTTCATTAAAGGGATCATTTTCTATGCCCTTGTTTTTTTTTTTCAATTTGAAATGAATGATGTTTACATCCGTGATGCCTGAGGCTTCCAAGGATGGTAAATGAAGCCTGAAGGCCCCATCGAGATTTGACACGCAACATAATACATTATAAATAAGAAAAGAACAGATTCCTGGCTGAAAACGTTAACCTTGCGCCGCCAAACAATAAATGGTTAAGCGAGATTGAATATCAAATCCTAAAAGAGAAGGTTATTTGTCTGCAGTTTGTTAGCGATAGATTGATGATCTTTTCATTGGCATAATATCATTTCCCTACATCCTTTTGTTTTATGAGACCGTAATGCAAGCCAGGTCCATTTCGGAAAAATGAGACAATGGGCCAGGCAAAAATGTTATGTCCCCCATCTTCAAGTCCCATCAAAGGGAAATCTGCAAAAAGATTGGTGGCACAAGGTGGGGATCTTTGGGGAAAAAGGTTCTTCTGAACTAATTTCTAATAGTTGCGGTTAACCAGAAAAACATCTGCCATCTGTGTGAGCAGCAAAACTCTAGTGTGATACAATTAAATGGTCTCCATTATTTGTGCAGAATTTTTTGGCTTATTGGCTTGCTCACGTGTCTCCAGAATGGAGAATGGTTACCACCTTAACCACTACTATGTAACTGTTATACAGACACTATGGGTAGGGTATAAAGGTTGGACTAGACAAACAAGGAAGTAGCGCCGGCACTCACTATCTCACCCGATCCTTGCCGTCATATCTGATCTGTGTACATTGCCTAAGAGCGTTCAGGCTAAAGAAAGCCTCTGTTTTAACCATTGTGAAATAAAGTTTGAGATTTTTTAATGAAGCAAGTGCCGTCCCATCCGTACCTGTTCGTTATAAAGGTTGAACTAGATGGACGTATGTCTTTATACAACCTCCAATACTATGTTACTATGTAACTGTTAGACAGACATTATGGGTAGGGTATAAATGTTGGACTAGATGGACGTATGTCTTTATACAACCTCCAATACTATGTTACTATGTAACTGTTATACAGACATTATGGATAGGGTATAAAGGTTGGACTAGATGGACGTATGTCTTTATACAACCTCCAATACTATCTTACTATGTAACTGTTATACAGACATTATGGGTAGGGTATAAAGGTGGGACGTATGTCTTTATATAACCTCCAATACTATGTTACTATGTAACTGTTAGAGAGACATTATGGGTAGGGTATAAAGGTCGGACTAGATGGACGTATGTCTTTATACAACCTCCAATACTAT
>CM033469.1:395565977-395646815 GCA_019447015.1 Hymenochirus boettgeri | reverse complement strand
AGTCGGACTAGATGGACGTATGTCTTTTATACAACCTCCAATACTATTTACTGTAACTGTTATACAGACACTATGTGGGTAGGGTATAAAGGTGTGACTAGAACAAACAATAGAAGTACGCCGGATCACTATCTCACCCGTCCTTGCCCGCATATCTGATCTGTGTACATTGCCTAAGAGCGTTCAGGCTAAAGAAAGCCTCTGTTTTAACCATTGTGAAATAAAGTTTGAAGATTTTTTAATGAAGCAAGTGCCGTCCCATCCGTACCTGTTCGTTATAAAGGTTGAACTAGATGGAGTATGTCTTTATACAACCCCAATACTATTTACTATGTAACTGTTATACAGACATTATGGGTAGGGTATAAAGGTTGGACTAGATGAACTGTATGTCTTATACAACCTTCCAATACTATGTTACTATGTAACTGTTATACAGACATTATGGGTAGGGTATAAAGGTTGGACTAGTATGGACTATGTCTTATTCACCTCCAATACTATGTTACTATGTAACTGTTATACGACTTATGGGGTAGGGTATAAAAGGTTGGCTAGATGGACGTATGTCTTTATACAACCTCCAATACTCGTTCTCTATAACTTTATACACCAACTATGTGGTAAGGGTATAAAGTCGGACTAGATGGACGTAATTTCCTTTATACAACTCCATACTATGTTCCTATGTACTGTTATACAGACACATGGTAGGTATAAGGTTGACTAGATGGCGTATGGCTAAATTTTCCCCTACATTATGCCACCTGTACATGGTTGGTGGAAGGAAGTTACCCTGACCCTATATTAAAGGACATGCCTGCTACGTATAAGGTGGTCCAACATTTGAGATTATTGATGATATTTTGTGGATATGGAAGGTACAGACCTAGAGTAGGTAAATCATGGGGATATCAATCATAATCCATAAACCCACCAGTAAGAAACGATATTCAGGGCTGATTCTAGCCATCCTTACCATTGTATAAAAGGCATTCCTATGGCCAATGGGTGAGAATTAAAAAAATTGTAGTAGGATAGGATTTGTTGTTAAAGCGTCTAAGGAACTTTTTGGTACATAAGTTCTAGGGAGGACATTCTAAGGGAAGCACAAGGTAAGAGCATTAATTTAATAGGTCCGAAATGTTAGTCAAATCCACCCTGTTTCATATAAACACAGACAAAAAAGAATTTGATAATGGGTAAAAGTATATTTTACCACTCCGTACAGCCCCAGTACCACAAGATTGTCCCTATCATTAAAAAGCATGGATATACTGAAGGAGACGAAGGTTTGGGAGGGAAATCCTCTCAAGAATGTAGATTTGTTCAAGAGAGCACAGTCACTGAGAGACATCCTGAGCCCGAGTGTTTATAAGGAGGAGGTCCAATAAGACAACCTGTTCCCCTGAAATACAAGGGTACTACAGGTGTGGTTCTAGGAAATGCCTCCACATGTAAATAATTAGTCGGACAGAAGGTGAGGAGTACGGTTACCCAAAAAGAGTTTCCCAGTAAACAGTACTTAACTGTAGAGTGCACTGATGTATGTCTACTACTTACATGTCATCATGCAAAAGCAATATCTGGGATGCACTACTAGAACCCTAAAAGAAGGGTTAGAGACATGTGAGGACATAAATTAAAAACTAGATAAAACTCCAGTGGGGAGACATTTCCTGGAATGTACTAGGGATATGTCCCAACTTAGGTTCAATGTGTAGAACAGGTTTGGCGAGATATTAGAGGTGGAAATATAAGCCAGGTTTATTGAAAGCAGAGGCTAGGTGGGTCTGGGTGTTAGACTAGGTCCCCAAAGGGTTAAATGCTAGTGGACATAGCTTGCCATAGATAGGCTCTATATCTATTATATATACATTCCTTTCTCCAATTTTCGGAATACATCACTGCTGTTTTGGTCCCTATTTAATGTTTAGTATTAATGTTTTAATATTTAATATTTAGCATTCAATATGTAATATTTAATAATTAACATTTAACATTTTACTTCCTGTAATCCCTCCCATTGTGGGTGGTTCTAAAGGCAGAGCGGGCCACTTAATCTGCAGAATGAAGGACCCAGGCTGAACCTATACGAAGGGTCTGCTCGGCCCGAAACGCGTCAGGTATGAATGTTAACGCTGCTTCCTAACTTGTAATAAAGAATTTTTAATGAGTCTGCGGTAATCCAGTGTTATATGTGGGGCCGGAGACTCCTGGTGTGCGCTACCTACCAGATCGGCATCTTCCTTATGTCTTTATTGAACCTCCAATACTATGTTACTATGTAACTGTTAGACAGACCATTATGGTTAGGTAAAAGGTTAACTAGATGGACGTATGTCTTATACAACCTCCAATACTATTGTTACTAGTAACCTGTTAGACGACATTATGGGTAGGGTATAAATGTTGGACTAGATGGACGTATGTCTTTATCAACCTCCAATACTATGTTACTATGTCACTGTTAGACAGACATTATGGTAGGGTATAAGGTTGGACTAGATGGATGTATGTCTTTATACAACCTCCAATACTATGTTATTATGTAACTGTTTGACAGACTTTATGGGTAGGGTATGAAGATTGGACTAGATGGACGTATGTCTTTATACACCTCCAATATATGTTACTATGTACTGTTATATACTATTAGGGTAGGTATAAATGTTGGACTAGATGAGGTATGTCTTTATACAACCTCCAATACTATTTTACTATGTAACTGTTTATAACAGACATTATGGGTAGGGTATAAGGTTGGACTAGATGGACGTATGTCTTTATACAACCTCCAATACTATGTTACTTGTAACTGTTTAACAGACATATGGGTAGGGTATATTGCAATATTGGTTTTGTATTTAGCTAGTTGGAATTTCTGTAATATAATAAATACAAATGGGGTTGATACATATCACTAATCTATCACTACTACATATTTTGTGACCACAATATAGTGCAGTATCCTATCACTTTACATTTCCCAAAGAATCCAAATCCTTAGAGGAGAACTAAAGCTTATTCCCATAAATAGGCTCTCTCAAAGTATGTAATATTTAATTTGCTGAATATGTCTCTTATAACAAGATCGTTTGAAATAAAAGGCATTGTTTAGCACTTGTCCACATATGACACCAATAGTACAACCCACAGGACCCTAATGGCCATGAATATTTATGTATAATTACTCCATTTTCAGTGAGCCCCTATACTTACATTCCATTTCTTGCCTTATATAAAAGTTTTCCATTAAAGGGATCTTTTTCTATGCCCTTTGTTTTTTTTTTCAATTTGAAATAATGATGTTTACTCCTGTGATGCCTGAGGCTTCCAATGTGGTAAAATGAATGCCTGAAGGCCCCATCGAGATTTGAACACGCACATAAATACATTATAATAAAGAAAGAACAGATTCCTGGCGTGAAAACGTAACCCTTCGCGCCACCAACTAAATGGTTAAGCGATTGAATATCAAATCCTAAAAGAAAGGTTATTTGTCTGCATCTGTTAGCGATGGATTGAATGACTTTTCATTGGCATAATATCATTTCCCTACATCCTTTTGTTTTTATGAGAACCCAGTAAAGCAAGCCAGGTCCATTTCGGAAAATGAAGACTGGGCCAGGCAGAAAATGTTATGCCAACCCCATCTTCAAGTCCCATCAAAGGGAAATCTGCAAAAAGATTGGTGGCACAATGGGGATCTTTGGGGAACAAGGTTCTTCTGAACTAATTTCTAATAGTTGCGGTTAACCAGAAAACATCTGCATCTTGTGTGAGCAGCAAAACTCTAGTGCTGATACAATTAAAATGGTCTCCATTTATTTGTGGCAGATATTTTTGGCTTATTGGCCTTGCTCACGTGTCTCCAGAATGGAGAATGGTTACCACCTTAAACACAACACTGATAACTAATGGTCTCCAAGAAAGTCTCCAGAAGGCACAAAACTTGCAACAATTATCAAGAAAAAAACTGTCTGAGTGTTTTAATTCCAATTTTTTTTCTTTATGCCACAAAGTTGTGAAAATTCCAGTTTATTAAGACAGGCCCCTGTGTTTCAATTTAAAGGTGTAACCCTAGACATACTATATCTGGATCTCATGTTCATACATCAAAGTGTTGTATAAATTCACTTTAAATACTTATCTTGCACTCTGCCGGAGCGACACTTCTTATCGCACCCTGACCTACACGTACAGATGTGTGACCCATTCTCACTACAAAGACAAGGTGTTAAGGGAAATCCTAAAATGTCGCCAGTGAAACACGTTAGGTTGCTCCTAAAAGCCATTTTTTTGGAAGTAGCTATAATCTGTTTTTATTGTTGTTACAATGGGCTGCATGAATGAATGGCGATAGCTTTTCTGTGTCTCTGGTGTGAGAACAGATTTTTTGTATTTCGAACCTTGTAGACCTGGAAATTCTCAAGCAATTTTTAAAGGGAAATGCTAGCTATAGAAATCGCTCCACCATAAAGTGGCAAGGTGATACAGTATCTTCCCTTCTGAGACCTTCAACCTATCCTTCAAGGAGGAACTGAAGTTACATGGTCCCTCACACCCATCGACAACTGTAACAGTACTGTTAATATTGTTTTTTAGGTTGCCCTATCCTCCCCTGTAAAGGGTAAGCGTAGTCTCTTTATGAAAAGTGCCATTCCTACCTTTAAATCAACTCTAGGATCATGATTCTGCAATCTAACCAATCTATAGCAGCATAAAGGGGGGTGTTTCCACTAGAACTGTGGGCTGTGACATTCCCAGCACCATTGCTCTGACCCTCTTGCCACAGGCACTGAGCATGCCCATTTGTATCCTACTGCTGTAACTGTCCTTAAATAGCAAATTGCTTCAGAAAAGATCGGGGGGAGGTCTTACAAAGCACATCATGTGACTGTCACACACTTCCTGGTTTATCCTGACCACCTTGTGATTGCGCTGCGTCATACCATTTGTGTGTCTAGTGGGGCCTTGCCCTATATGCAGAACGACTGTTACATCACAGAGAAATACGACCAGTGACTTCATTCTCTAAAAACCTATATAGAAATAATACCCATTACCTAATAAAGCTGAACATTCCATACATAACAGTAAATACCACTGTAAACATTCTTTTATTCATCGCGTGTGCTATTTATTCAACATGTAATATGTTATAATCCATAATTCAAAGCTAGGAATAGCCACACTCATAACCCCTCTTTCTACCATACCCTCTACACAAGGGGATAGATGACTCTTTCTAATTCTGCCCTAAGTAATCCTCCTATCCGTTAAATTAATCATACTCAAGTAATTGTCAAAAAAAGTTCAGAACCATTGACTTAAATGAGAATTACTCCTAATCCTTAATGTAGGGCATTGCCAATCATCCACATGCCGACCTTAATCTTAAGGGTTCGACAGCAGAAACGAGTAGAATACATTGTTTCCCTTTTCTGAATCACTACATCAAAGATCTCATGTATTTTTAAACACTTGATGGATACTTGAACTGGTATCTGCACCCATGAGTCTTTCTTATTGCCTGTAAGTTGTTGTGTGTGTGCGAATGGCATTTGTTTTCTAGAAATCCTATCAGCAATTAGCATTCTTAGGATAGCAATCAAACAACCCTAAATGTAAGGGCAATCCCCTGCTTGGGAGCTATGACCCAAGGCTTCCTTTAGGTGACCCTTATTAGCCTGTCTATGGAAATAAAGGGAATATATAGAGGAAGAAAAGAAAGGAGTTGCAGAGTATAAACCAACTATTTTCCGCCTCATCAAAAACGATTGATGGATTACGCTGATGTCCAAATGACCATTCAGACCCCAAGCTTTATGGGGGCAAATCGTCATTCTGTGAAATGGCCAATATAATCTGCTGTTCCCCATTTGATGGATTTTTTTTGCGATATTACTAATTAGAAACAATATCTGAAATTCTACTCTACTGAAAGTCTTTGTTGATATAATGACTAATATCTCTATGCTGTGTGTGAAGGGTTATTATAGGGATAACTGGGGGTCTTCACCTATCATGTCATGAAACAGAAATAAAGGCTGCTTTAAAGGCAATGTGGACAATTCTGTTTTTGACACTTCTCCAAAATAAAGCTTTGTAATATCTAAAATGGATTTGGGGGTTATTTACACATTCTGCCTGTTTGTTAATTTTTCCACAATGTTTCATTCTTTCTTCATATGACACATCTGATCATTATAGGAAATCTTTCTAGAACAAAGGAGTTCACAGGAAGTCAACGCAAGGAACGCTAGCCTTGTAATTGGTGTTTGGTTTAATCATATTTTATAACAGCTTTATAAAGTCTTACAAATGTTTGGCATTGCATGTGATAACTAGATGCATGTATAGGTCTAACAAAATATCTTTAAAGTTTAATATCCCAAGGTGTCTATTTATCAAAAAGGGTACATTTCACCGGAAATTTGAAAATATATGGGGATATTCAATATTGATAATCACGTTACTTACCTTAATCAGGTTACTTAAACGAGATTACATTTTGGTATTGCATCAGGGATCGGGCTGAGGTAAGTAACGTGACTTTTAAAGCCCACGCTCAGCCCGTTAATTTTCGTGCTACAAAGTAGCACAAAAATAACGAAATGGGTTTTTGGATCAGTAGCATAGTGCATTTACAAAACATTTGGAAATGGACTGTTTCTCTAAATCCATCTAAACCCACATTAACCTGAAAATATTTCGGGTTAACGTGGGTTTTAGATGGATTTGGGCCATATTGAATCTCCCCCGTTGTTCTTTTACAAATAGACCCTCTAAGAGACGATAAACACACCAAAATCATAATGACAATAACTCAAAATGAATTGATTAATGGTGTTGTGTAATGTTACAAATAATGTAGGCGGTGGTAACTTCTGCCATATAGGGAGAGAATGGGATATACTATTCAAAATATCTGGTGATAAATGTATGTAATAAAGCACTAAACCTAGCAGTGGGGTTAGGAGCAATAAATACAAGTGACCATTTTTTTTTATTTATGGTGGGCATGCCCTTTAAACAAGGAGGCATTCATTCATCACAGTGCATGTGTTTTTTGTATGGGATTACCTTTTTTGTTCTTGGCATCTAAGGATGGGTACACAAGGTCCAATTTTTCATTCCAACACCCGACTTCATGATATTTCTACGTAATTTTATGGCACTGCAGACTAACTTCGGTAAAACTTTCACCCAAATGGGTTGATTAGAGAGGTCGGTAAATTTCATCCGATCATGCAGACTACATATTTGGGTTCAAAGAGAGATAAGTGCGTATAAATTTTTTCAAAAACAATTAAAATGAAAGTACCTGAGCAGGGAGGTCGGATTGGTACTTTCTACCTCCAAATATCATTTCTATGAGGAGCGACAGCACAAAGAAAGCTGCTTCTGCCAGGCTTCCTGAGTGCTTCATCACTATACAATAACAACTAACATATTGGGAGGTAGAATAATCAATCCTACCCTCCCTGCCCCAAGTTCTTTTCAAAAAATAGTTTTTACTATAGTTTTCCTTTAAGTTGAAATGTCAACAGTGCTAGTCAATCTGGTAAGTGGCCATACACCACTAATGATAATGGGTAAATTTTCCCATAAAACACCAACCGCAGTGCCTACAAATGACCATAGTTGGCATTACCATTGGTCAGGAAAGGAGGAAAATATCCGTCGTCTGTATCGGCTCCCTTCACTTTAGTAGAGGGAGCTGATCCAATTGTTCTGTGTATGGCTGCACAGCCAACAGATCCCCCATACCGCATATGGGGATCAGTCGGGTCCATTTGTATGGTTCCCACCGCATGTGGCCTACTGTACCAATGTGTTTCTGTCGGCATGTTTAGGGCCACCGAATGTGGTCAAAGACACTGATAAACAAGAAGAAATTTGGTAGGATTTCATAAGGACATGTCCATCAACAAGCTGTGGGAAACCAGAACGTGACCTTCATACTCTACTGGACACCCCAGGACTTGGTATGTTTGTCTGGTTTTCCAACAGAATTCCCAATTACTACTGTACTGCCTGATAAAGGTCAGTGATGTGCTGAAGGGCTGAAAACAGCATGGCCTTCCATTCAAATAATAAAATACCTTTAAAGCAATTAACACATATTGATTTTTATAAATGTGAAAATGTTTACATATCCGATATTTCTGTTGATGATCAATTAATTTTTGGACTGGTGCAAATTAGAAGTATAACAAGATCATATTGAGAATATTGCGAAATCTAAACTGTTCTAATAGGTCCTGTAGAAAATCTAGATGTGAATACATACTCTATAAAGTCATTAAGTGAGTTAGAAATAGGAGATGGAGCTGAAGATGGACGTGTCCACTATGCTAGTAATCTTCAAGGTTCTACAAGGTTCATACAGGACACAACATACAAATAAATGTTTCCATTGCTAAACTTTCACAGGGCAGCACAGTGGCTCGGTGGTTAGCACATGTGCCTTGCACCGCTGAAAGGGGAACTGTGCTCCAAAATTACTTTAGGTAAATTGATACGAATTGTTCTCCTGAGAATTTTTGCAATTTATTTTCACTTGTTATTTTGCATAGTTTTGAAGAATTTTACATTTTTGTGTGTGATATGGCAGAAGCATCACAAGGTCCCCTGCACTTCCTGCTTCCTGCTCTGAAACCATGTCAGTCAATCTGCCCTTGTCTCCTCCTACCCTTTGCTGCCCCCCCTGGTCCCTCCACTCATGGACCCCATGGTCCCTCCAGTTGCAGGCCCCTCTTGATAATTCTCTTACAGCCCCATGTGGCCTGCCCACTCGTTGGGTGCCTAGCCCCGTCCACCAGGGATGCACAAGCCACACCCCTCACAGGTGCATAAGCCGCACCCCTCAACCGCACCATACGCCCCCCGCCCCACTCTGTGGCGCATACGCCCCGTCCACTCGCGGTGCCGTGGGACACTCAGACCCCCCCTACAGAAAATCTGTGGAAACAGCCCTTTTAGGCCGAGTGAGTTTTTTTTACATAGTGGGAAAGAAGGGCTGTAGATTCCCTTACCTACTCTGTTTAGGACTTCACACAGTAGAAGAGAGGAGGGGACTTTCCTGTCTCCCTCCACACTGAGGAGTCTGAGGCTGTGCTCGCCAGCCGGCACTGTAAAGGAGAAGCCTTAGGAATGTCAAATGTAGCCTCCCACCCATTAACCTTTTTGGTCAGTCATTCTGTATATCTTGGCTGTGGACACCTAGAGAGGTGGTTGATGGCTCGTTTTTAATGTAGGAAACTGCCTTTCATTTAAACCACTTGTTTTGGAGACCACATTCCCTTTTTTAAGCGATGCCATGGTCGTGGTTTAAACACCAGTGTCCAGTTGAATTAGAAATAACATTTTAAAATCCATATTGTGCGTGGGGGGTTTGCTTAATATTAAAGTAAAACTACACCCAAATTTTGTACACTTTAGAATCTGAAAACAACATCCCTCTAATAACACCAATACACAAAGTGAAAAATCCCACTAAACAGATAGGGCATTAAAGTAAATCTAGCCCCTTGAAAACCGATGGATATACGGAATATACGGTGTGTATGTACAGTGACTGGCCACACCCCCTGACCTCAGTCACATTGCTACCATTTCCTTATTTGTCCTGTAAAAGGATGGATGTAGGCGACTAGTGGTGACCAACTGTAACCACCTTCATGTTGTATCTTAGGACTGCGCATGTGTAAAGAACACAATGGTCATAACACATGGTGTGATACTGGTATTGGGAATATACAACCCCATTAGAAAGGTATTTTTTCCAAAACCATATCAAATGAGTGGTGAGACACAGATTACTGCTTTTATATATGGTGCTCTTCCTTCTGAAAGAGCCTTCTGAGGCTTTAGTTGTCGTTTAATTAGCCACATGCACTAACACTATAGATATCTGTATCACGTGCCACACATGGGTTGTTCTTACTTTACAGGTGGGCCTATATATATGAATATTTTATTTCTTTAATTTTAAAGTTATTATAATCTATGACTTTGGGTACTGGCTATCCTCTACATATATTACTGGTAGAGGTGGATGTTTTCGCATTGAAGTTGGCAAATTTGGATTTTATTTTTAAAAAGGTCTTGCCCATTGACAAGTTCCCAATTTCCTTTCCATTTAACCAAAGTTTTTTTCACTCTATCATTAAAAAATCCACAGACTTGATCTAGATACAATGTTTGTTCCATCTCGGTCACTTGGCCATACATATGGTGGTGAAGGTATATTTTAACCAGATCTAGATACAAATGTTTGTTTCCATCTCTGGTCACTTGGCCATACATTGGTGTGAGATATATTTTTAATCAGATCTAGATACAAATGTTTGTTCCCTCTCTGGTCACTGGGCCATACATATGGTGGTGAAGGTATATTTTAACCAGATCTAGATCAAATGTTTTTTCCATCTCTGGTCACTTGCCATACACATGGTGGTGAAGGTATATTTTAACCAGATCTAGATACAAATGTTTGTTTCCATCTCTGGTCACTTGGCCTACATATGGTGTGAAGGTATATTTTAATCAGATCTAGATACAAATGTTTGTTCCATCTCTGTCACTTGGCCATACATATGGGTGGTGAAGGTATATTGAATTGTCAGATCATAGATATCAATGTTTTGTTCCATCTCTGGTCACTTGGCCATACATATGGTGGTGAAGGTAATTTTTAATCAGATCTAGATACAAATGTTTGTTCCATCTCTGTCACTTGGCCATACTATGGTGGTGAAGATTTATATTTTAATCAGATCTAGATACAAATGTTTGTTCCATCTCTGTTCACTTGGCCATACATATGGTGGTGAAGATATATTTTAACCAATTCTAGATACAATGTTTGTTCCATCTCGGTCACTTGGGCCATACTATGTGGTGAAGGTATATTTAATCAATCTAGATACAATGTTTGTTCCATCCTGGTCCACTTGGCCATACATATGGTGTGAAGGTATATTTTAATCAGATCTAGATACAATGTTTGTTCCTCTCTGGTCACTTGGCATCATATGGTGGTGAAGGTATATTTTAATCAGATCTAGATACAAATGTTTTGTTCCATCTCTGGTCACTGGGCCATACATATGTGGTGAAGGTATATTTTAATCCAGAATCTAGATACAAATGTTTGTTCCATCTCTGGTCATTGGCCATACATATGGTGGTGAAGATATATTTTAATCATATCCACATTTTGTTCCTCTCTGGTCACTGCCATCCATAGGTGTGAAGTATATTTTATCAGATCTAATCAAGTTTTGTTCCATCTCTGGTCTCTTGGCCATACATATGGTGGTGAAGGTATATTTTAATCAGATCTAGATACACAATGTTTGTTCCATCTCTGGTCACTTGGCCTACATATGTGGTGAAGATATTTTTTAATCAGATCTAGATACAAATGTTTGTTTCCATCTCTGGTCACTTGCCACCATATGGTGGTGAAGATATATTTAACCAGATCTAGATACAAATGTTGTTCCATCTCTGGTCACTTGGCCATACACATGGTGGTGAAGGTATATTTTAATCAGATCTAGATACAAATGTTTGTCCATCCCGGTCACTTGGCATACATATGGTTGTGAAGGTAATTTTTAATCAGATCTAGATCACAATGTTTGTTCCATCTCTGGTCCTTGGCCATACATATGGTGGTGAAGATATTTTTAATCAGATCTAGATACAAATGTTTGTTCCATCTCTGGTCACATTGGCCATACAAGGCGTGGTGAAGGTATATTTTAACCAGATCTAGCTACAAATTTTGTTCCATCTCTGGTCACTTGGCCATACAAGGGTGGTGAAGGTATATTTTAAACCAGATCTAGATACAATGTTTGTTTCCATCTCTGGTCACTTGGCCAGACTGGAGGTGAGGATATATTTTAATCAGTCTAGATACAAATGTTTGTTCCATCTCTGGTCACTTGGCATACATTGGTGGTGAAAGGTTTATTTAATCAGATCTAGATACAAATGTTTGTTCCTCTCTGGTCACTTGGCCATACTATGGTTGAGAAATATTTTAGCAAGATCTAGATACAAATGTTTGTTCCATCTCTGGTCCACTTGGCCATACATATGGTGGTGAACATATATTTTAATCATGAATCTAGATACAAATGTTTTTCCATCTCTGGTCACTTGGCCATACATATGGTGGTGAAGGTATATTTAACCAGATCTAGATCAACATGTTTTTCCATCTCTGGTCACTTTGGGCCATACATATGGTGTGAAGATATCTTTTAATCAGATCTAGATAAATGTTTGTTCCATCTCTGGTCACTTGGCCATACATTGGTGGTTGAGATTATTTTAATCAGATCTAGATACAAATGTTGTTCCATCTCTGGTCACTTGCCATACACATGGTGGTGAGGTATATTTTAAACCGATCTAGATACAAATGTTTGTTCCATCTCTGGTCGCTTGGCTGTCCATATGGTGGTGAGGTATATTTTAAACCAGATCTAGATTAATGTTTGGACCATCCCTGGTGATCTGGCCACCCATGCAAGCTATCCTTCCTTCTATGAAAACTGCTGAGTATAAATTGACATCCATTCATTTAAACTATAATAAACTGTTGCAGAGAGATTCCAGGATGAGAGAATGTAATGTAAAAAATGCCTTTGTGTTTCCATAATTACTGCTACTCCAATGACCTTTTAAATCACACCTTTGAGCATTTACACCAAGTCAGCCAATGTTAACAGCACAACACAAGCACAAATCACAATTTACTAACTTCAATATTATCCTTGAACATCTTCATAATTAATAAATGAAAATGTTATTGCATCTAATCAATATGATGTTGGGAAGATTGATCTAATAGGGAATCTTTTGAGGTCCATTTTTTTTCACCTTTAAAGTACAAATAACTCCCCGGGGCGCAATCTAACTGATAGGTCACTTATTACTGGAAAGAAAACTAGAAAGAGAAAAAAAAAAAATATGAAAGCCAATTAATTAATTCTCAGCATGACATTCACTGCCATTTGCACGCAAAAGCAGAAATGTAAGCAGCGAGGCTGTTCGTCAGATGGATTGGTTTTGGGCAAATATATCATCGTTGTGTTATTTTAGCTTCTTGTAAATATGAACAGAATTCTCTGGTTAATCTTTTTCCAGCAGGTTGAAGAAATTTACCGTGTATGGGTATCGTGGGTTTTGTGGTTGTGTCAGATTCACGTTGACAAGGACCCAGCTTCTAAAATAACTGCTTATTTTCAACAACATATTTTTTGTGATGAAATCTTTTAAATTCTCTCTGTGTGTAGTGTCCGAATTTAGATGATTTTACACTTAGGGACACTGTACCACTCATACCCCATTAATCTCTACCATTACGCACTTGCACACCATGGTAGAGGTGGGAGGAACTATTGGGCGGGAAAGAATGGGAGGACTGTTGGTGGGGTAGCTGTCACACATGCTTGTAAAGGTTCTCATTCACTCCAGGTCAGGTATATCTGTTGTATTCATTAGATCAACTGGACTTGAAGTTTAGTTCTTAAGACCGTTTCACTATCATCCGACTGGCTTCTCAATTCAGAATGACTTGTACAAGAATCTGTGGCAATTATGTACCATGCAAATCCCAGTTAGCATCACAAGCCAGGTGTTAAGGGCGTGATTGGATAGTGGCTAAGAGGTGTTTCGGACGCCCAGAGTAAGGTGTCAAACAGCATTGTACATGCAGGCAGTTGGTGTCAACCCCCCCAACTCTATTTAGGCTTGGTTTTTATTTCCTAATGGCCTCCTTACACCTCTCTTGACCAGTCATGTTCCTTTGCCAATATGTTTAACATTACAATCTTCAAGGTATGTCCTTAATCCTTAAGAGCAGGTACACGGCTGAGTCCTTACCGAGGAATTAGCTCTTCTGTGCTGGGCCCATACGTTGATGCAGTTTTGCTGTTTGGTCTCCCCCCACATACAAATCAGAGCATCTTCACTGCACTGCACTGCGTATATGATTCACTTTTTCTTGTGTTTCGGTATTGGGTCTTTCGGATGTACCAATTGCTGCCTCATGTGCTGTTCGTTTAAAGCAGACCGGGATACGGTATTTTTTGAAATTCCTTCTTAATTTCTTCTCGGAACCCCTGCTACGATGGGATGACCATGTTGTCTTTCTCCTTCCCTTGCTTGTTACCCTTCACTGTGTGGTATTCCGTGTTTTCTTTTCTTCCTTCTACTTCTTTTGACAAAGCCCACGCTGATATCCACAAGTTTTAAGGGCTCCTCGAGATGTTTCATTTCTTTAGCCTTCACTCTGTGCTAGTGGGGATGTTCTTCAGCTCTGTGTTGCAGGTTTCCTGATGACACCAGCTTGTGATCTTAAGGGTGGTGGGAGTCAAACACTCAATACTGATCTGTGTGTGTTGGGTTTTCTGTAAACCTCTACTTCCAGTTTACCATTCTCCCTGACTTCCACCAAGCATCCAAGAAAGCCAGTTTGTTGTTTGGTACCTCTTCCCTTGTACATTTGAGTTTGGTCTACCGATTAATGTGTTCTGTGAAAGCTTGTACTTCCTTCTGTGGATTTTAACCCGGTGTCATCCACATAACCTGAAACCAGTGGCTGGTGCTATGCCCTTACGGTATTAAGCGCCTGTTTTTCACCTCATCCATGGTAAAGGTTGGCCACAATAGGTGAACAGGAGATCCCATAGCACATCCATGTTTTGCTTATAAAACATATCCCTGTATTTGAAATAGGTGGTAATTCATGCACAAGTCCATAGGAACCACCTGTTCTGGGTTGAGATCAGTTCTGCTGGTAAGAGTGCTGGTCTTGGCCTATTTTTTTCTCACCATGTCAACAGCCTCCTTAGTGTGGTATACAGGTATAGAGAGATGTCACATCACGGACATTGATTTATTACTCTTAACCAACCTTTATGTGGGCATAAATGTGAATCCTATTATTTAAAGGTTAAATTGCTGCCCTAACCACCACACCCTCAAAATAATTATACCCAAGGTGAAGCCCTTAACCACTAGGTTCTCACCATGGTGCTTGCTCTAGATGCCTAGATGCCCCAAACCACTGTCAAAGTATGCTGGCCTGGCCCCACCCTCTGTCCCAGTCTGGGACTGTTCTTTGACTGGCCTATGGAAGATCTGACATGCATTCCATCTGAAAGGTCACATATAAAATATAATCAATAGCAGGGCCATAAAATATACCAATGTTCCCCCATTAACGCCACCCCCATATCCCATAATAACATTGTTATGTGTAATAAATGAACCGTGACATTAAGTAAAATCTCCCACCAAAGAGAATATTACATTTAAGAAGTAAAGCCAATAAAAGTCATCATAACGGAAATTCCAAATACCCACACAGTAGAAATACAATGGACAAGCAGATGATTTATTGTCCCTTTAACTACATGACTGGACCTAATAGTAACAGAGAGATTCCACTAATACAGCATAATAATATCCGTCCTTCATAGACCTTGCTTGAGGGCATCTAGAAATGTGTGTCTGTGTGTATTTTATATATAGAGAGAGAACGAGGAGATTAATGGATAATAATGTAGATGGACCTTCTATTTCTGGTGCACAAAACACATTGTGTACATTAATAGAGGGTTATGGGCCACCATGACAAATTTCCAAAATGTGATCTCTGCCTGTTTGTTCCATAATGTGTCTACAATAATCACATAGGGCGTCTATGGTTGAGCAATACGGCAACTCAAAGGCTGACATTGAATAAATCTGTAGTTCCCAAGGTTTCATTCTCTTTCTCTAACTTAGATGGAAAATGTTCCAGTTTTTTATCATCTCCAGCTATAGGGGTGATTAATCTATGATCAGCCTAACATCGAATTTAAGACCGAATAGGAATAGAACCCACCATTAGTCACCAGTCTACATACAGAACTTGACTTGAACAAAAAGCTCTTGGAATAGTTTCTACTTACATTGTATAACATTGTGTAATGTAACTAGAACTCTAGACCAATAGCATAAGACCAAAGCAGGGGCATTGCATTCTCAATAACCTATGGCTTTTTTCATTAACTTGTGTTTGGTTGGGTAATTAGGCTTCTTCTGGCCTTCCAACTCTAAATTCTTCTACTAAATGGCTAATGACACAATGAGTTAATACATCCTAATGTTTGATTTTTCTAATTCTTGAAGTAAATTAAATTGCAATTAAATAAATTCAGCCAGAATGGAATCTGGCAATAAGCAGAAAGGTGGACTGAGTCTTCCATGCTGTGCTATATTTATAATTAGAGATTAGCTCATTATTTACAATTATGGATCAACCAAACTTAATAAACTCTTTATTGTCATTGTGCAATATACACAATGAAATTCATTCACATGTACAATATACATAAAAATAAAAACATAAAGAATTTGACAGTGCATACAGCAAAAACGGATCTACGAGGCAAAAAATACATATCTCCTTATCCCCTAATATTATCATTCAATAGAGGCCCAGTATTAAATAAATCTAAAGAGAACAGAACTAACGTTCAAGTCCACTTGATCTAACTGAATACCACAGATATACCATGACCTGGATGAATGAGAACCAGTCCAGTTGATCTACTGAATATAACAGTATTACATGACCTGGATAATGAGAACCAGTCTCTTAATCTAACTGAATCCCCACAGATATACCATGACTGGATGAAGAAGAACCAGTCCAGTTAATCTAACTGAATACCACCGATATACCCATCTTATACCCTACCCAAATGTCTCTCCTAAACAGTTTACCTAGGGTAACAGAGTATTGGAGGTTATATAAAGACATACGTCCCACCTTTATACCCTACCCATATGTCTGTATAACAGTTACATAGTAATATAGTATTGGAGGTTGTATAAAGACATACGTCCATCTAGCCAACCTTATACCCTACTACCATAATGTCTGTATACAGTTACATAGTAACATGTATTGGAGGTTGTAAAAGACATAGTTCCATCTATCCAACATTCTTACCCATAATGTTCCTGCAACAGTTACATATACATAGTATGGAGGTTATAAACATACGCCCATCTAGTTCAACCTTTATAACGAACAGGTACGGATGGGACGGCACTGCTTCATTAAAAAATCTCAAACTTTATTTCACAATGGTTAAAACCAGAGGCTTTCTTTAGCCTGAACGCTCTTAGGCAATGTACACAGATCAGATATGAACGGCAGGATGGGTGAGATAGTGAGTGCCGCGCTAACTTCCTTGTTTGTCTAGTCCAACCTTTATACCCTACCCATATGTCTTGTATAACAGTTATAGTATTGGAGGTTGTATAAGACATACGTCCATCTAGTCCGACTTTACCCTACCCATAATGTCTCTCTAACAGTTACATAGTACATAGTATTGGAGGTTATATAAACATAAGTCCCACCTTTATACCCTACCCAAGTGTCTGATAACAGTTACATAGTAACATGTATTGGAGGTTGTATAAAGACATACGTCCATCAGTCCAACCTTTATACCCTACCCATATGTCGATAACAGTTACATAGTAACATAGATTGGAGGTTGTATAAGACATACGTCCATCTATTCCAACCTTTATACCCTACCCATAATGTCTGTATAACAGTTACATAGTAACATAAAATTGAAGGTTGGTATAAAGACATACTCCCATCTAGTCCAACCTTTATACCCTACCCATAATGTCTGTTATACCGGTTACATTATAACATAGTATTGGAGGTTTTATAAACATGCGTTCCATCTAGTCCAACCTTTATACCCACCCATAGTGTCTGTATAACAGTTACATAGTAACATAGTATGGAGGTTGTATAAAGACATACGTCCATCTAGTCAACCTTTATACCCTACCCATAATGTCTGTATAACAGTTACATGTAACATAGTATTGGAGGTTGTAAAAGACGATACGTCCCTACTAGTCCCTTTATACCCCTACCATAATGTCTGTAAACAGTTACATAGTACACATAGTATTGGAGGTTGTAAAAGACTACGCCATCTAGTCCAACCTTTATACCCTACCCATAATGTCTGTATACACAGTTACATAGTAACATAGTATTGGAGTTTGTATAAAGACATACGTCCATCTAGTCCCACTTTATACCCTACCCATAATGTCTGTATAACAGTTACATAGTAACATAAATTGGAGGTTGTATAAAGACATACATCCATCTAGTCCAACCTTTATACCCTACCATAATGTCTGATAACAGTTACATAGTAACATAGTATTGGAGGTTGTAAGACATGCTTCCATCTAGTCCAACCTTATATCCTAACCCTATGTCTGTATAACAGTTACATAGTAACATAGTATTGGAGGTGTATAAAGACTGCGTCCTCTAGTCCAACCTTATCCCTACCCTAATGCTGTATAACAGTTACATAGTAACATAGTATTGGAGTTGTAAAGACTACGTCATCTAGTCCAACCTTTATACGAACAGGTACGGATGGGACGGCACTTGCTTCATTAAAAAATCTCAAACTTTATTTCACAATGGTTAAAACAGAGGCTTTCTTTAGCTGAACGCTCTAGGCAATGTCACACAGATCAATATGACGGCAAGGATCGGGTGAGATAGTGAGTGCCGCGCTACTTCCTTGTTTGTCTAGTCCAACCTTTATACCCTACCCATAGTGTCTGTATAACAGTTACATAGTAAGATAGTATTGGAGGTTGTATAAAGACATACGTCCATCTAGTCCGACCTTTATACCCTACCCATAATGTCTCTCTAACAGTTACATAGTAACATAGTATTGGAGGTTATATAAAGACATACGTCCCACCTTTATACCCTACCCATAATGTCTGTATAACAGTTACATTAAAGATAGTATTGGAGGTTGTATAAAGACATACGTCCATCTAGTCCAACCTTTATACCCTATCCATAATGTCTGTATAACAGTTACATAGTAACATAGTATTGGAGGTTGTATAAGACATACGTCCATCTAGTCCACATTTATACCCCCCATAATGTCTGTCTAACAGTTACATAGTAACATAGTATTGGAGGTTGTATAAAGACATACTTCCATCTAGTTCAACCTTTATAACGAACAGGTACGGATGGACGGCACTTGCTTCATTAAAAAATCTCAAACTTTTTCACAATGGTTAAAACAGAGGCTTCTTTAGCCTGAACGCTCTTAGGCAATGTACACAGATCAGATATGACGGCAAGGATCGTGAATGTGAGTGCCGGCGCTACTTCCTTGTTTGTCTAGTCCAACCTTTATACCCTACCCATAGTGTCTGATAACAGTTACATAGTATTGGAGGTTTGTATAAAGACTACGTCCATCTAGTCCGACCTTTATACCCTACCCTAATGTCTCTCTAACAGTTACATAGTAACATAGTATTGGAGGTTATATAAAGACATAAGTCCCACCTTTATACCCTACCCATAGTGTCTGTATAACAGTTACATAGTAACATAGTATTGGAGGTTGTATAAAGACATACGTCCATCTAGTCCAACCTTTATACCCTACCCATAATGTCTGTATAACAGTTACATAGTAACTAGTATTGGAGGTTGTAAAAGACATACGTCCATCTAGTCCAACTTTATACCCTACCCATAATGTCTGTATAACATTACATAGTAACATAAAATTGAAGGTTGTATAAACATACTCCATCTAGTCCAACCTTTATACCCTACCCTATAATGTCTGTATAACAGTTACATAGTAACATAGTATTGGAGGTTGTATAAAGACATCGTTCCATCTAGTCCAACCTTTATACCTACCCATAATGTCTGTATAACAGTTACATATAACATAGTATTGGAGTTGTTAAAGACATAGTCCATCTATCCAACCTTTATACCCTACCCATAATGTCTGTATAAGTTCATAGTAACATAGTATTGGAGGTTGTATAAAGACATACTCCATCTAGTCCAACCTTTATACCTACCCATAATGTCTGTATACAGTTACATAGTAACATAGTATTGGAGTTGTTAAAGACATCGTCCATCTAGTCAACCTTTATACCCCCCATAATGTCTGTTAACAGTTACATAGTAACATAGTAATTGAGGTTTATATAAAGACATACGTCTATCGCGTCCAACCTTTATACTACCCATAATGTCTGTATAACAGTTACATAGTACATAGAATTGGAGTTGTATAAAGACATACGTCCATCTCCACCTTTATACCTACCCATAGTGTCTGTATAAAATTACATGTAACATAGTATTGGAGGTTGTAAAAGACATCCGTCTATCTAGTCCACCTTATACTACCCATAATGTCTGTATCATACAGTTACAAGTAACATAGTATTGAGGTTGTATAAAGCATACGTCCATCCAGTCCAACCTTTATACCTTACCCATAATGTCTGTTAACAGTTTACATAGTAACATAGATTGGGGGTTGTATAAAGACTACATCCATCTAGTCCAACCTTTATACCCTACCATAATGTCTGTATACAGTTACATAGTAACATAGTATTGGGGGTTGTATAAAGACACTCCATCCAGTCCAACCTTTATCCTACCCATATGTCTGTCTAACAGTTACATTAACATAGTATTGGAGGTGTATAAGACATACGTCTCTAGTCCAACCTTATATACCTACCCATAATGTCTGTATAACAGTACATAGTAACATAGATTGGAGGTTGTATAAAGACATACGTCTATCTAGTCCAACCTTATATCTACCCATAATGTCTGTATAACAGTTTACATAGTAACATAGAATTGAAGGTTGTATAAAGACAAGGTCCTCTAATGCACTAGAGTCAAAACTATTGCAAGATTTATACTGTATAAGCAATATTGGTGTCTGGACTTTTGCCACAGTTTAAGCTGTATACCTTGTTGGTATTTACAAATGGTTTGACTGAGTCAAGTAGAAATTCTATAAGGTTTGCAGACTTTCCAATACCATCCACAACGATTTATCTATTTCTAGCTGAAATCTGCCCAAAGATAGGTACAAGGTGTTGAAATTCGATCAATTGTGCACCATCTGGTAAGCATTATGGGCTTCTTAATGCTAATGGGAAGTATGTAGCTTATTCTATATTACTTGAGGCTTTGATGAGAACATACTTTAATATATTTATTATAATAAGTTATGAGACGTGATGGGTGAGGATGGAAATGTTCTAATGTCTGTCTATTCTGTCAATAATCTGCAACACTGCTATGTAGCCATTTGTACTTGCATATAAAGGCATAAATATCACAGAGATGAGAACTTATCTAATAAGATTGAGAGTGAAATAAGCACAGTAGCATTTTTCTATTTATAAATTCAAGGGAGAAAAATTTAATTCTCCCTCTTTACAAACATTGGTAAGGCCATGTTTGGAATATGCAGTGCAATTTTGGAATCCTGTGTACAAAAAGGACATCTTTGAAATGGAAGGGTTCAGAGAAGGGCAACTAAATTAAAGGGGATGGGGAGCTTGATATGAAGGAGATTGGTAAGTTACATTATGTACAATAGAGAAAAGGCTCTTGTGTGAGGATATAATTACTGTGTATAAATACATTAACGGGCCATACAATAACCTAGCTGGGCATTGTTCACCAATAGAACATGTCAGAGGACCCGTGGACATCCCTTAAGACTTGAAGGAAAGAAGTTTAGTCTTCAAGTTCAAAAGTTTTTTTTTTTTTACTGTAAGAACAGTAAAACTATGGAACTGTCTTCCATTGGACATTGTGAGGCAGGTTCTTGGATAGCTTTAAAAGAAAGCTGGATAGGTTTCGAAAACACGGATATTGCAGGTTACTGGTATGTATACATAAAGTAGAGTTGATCCAGGGATATTTTCGATTGCCACTTCGGAGTCAGGAAGGAATTTTCCCCTTCATAATTCTGGTGTTTTTTCTCCCTTCTACTGATCAACAGTTGGCAGGAAATGTTGGTATTGCTGAGTAGGTTGGACTGGATGGACACTTATATTTTCAAGCTCAAATTCTATACTATACTATAATATTATATCTTAATAATGGACACATATACAGTCATGTGTTATGGAGCATGTTTGCCCTTGTATTGGTTGAATTCCAATAGATGTTTCCTTTTAATAATGCCGACCATACACTTGGCTAACGTTCCACGGAATGGATGTCCGAATGTTGAATTGTGTAACATCAGGCCTGCATCTGCAGACTTACCTACGTTGCTTTATGACGATGTTATGTATGGTAAAGCCAGTCACAAAGTAATCTGAACTTTTTCAGAACGCCTCAGTAATGTTGCAGATGAGTCTTATAAGGAATTGTCTGCCATTACTGTCAATGTTTATGCAGTTTTCCCAACTGGGCCAACACCAAGTACACCTATTTAGCGGATCCAATCCTATTATTGAGCTGTTGACTATCATTTAATTTGTTACAACCTCCCTGTTCATAATTCAACATATACTAACGATAATGGACCAGTCTTCTCTGCAGAATGAATTTCTTCTATTTCTCCCTTTTGTTTTTCTGCATATTTCAATCCATGGGAATCGGATAAAGGAATTCAAATCCTTTTTATATTACTGGATTGATATTAACCTGTCGGTATGGAAGTGAACATATTAGAAGACATAATCCATCCTCTGCCTTTACTTTAAAGTTAATAACTGTATGTAACAGTGCTAAATTCTACTTGTCCAGGTAGAATACACGTGATGGTGTAGGGACACTGATTCTCCATGTGGGTCAATCAATTAAGGTGGCCTGGTTCAAAATCTCTACACAGAGATGTGCTGAGTTTTCCCCAAACCTTTTTTAGGGGAGGAATTCTGGTTTTGGACCTGTAATTTTAACAGTCAAACTGAACTGAACTGCCACTGAAATTTGTCTGTCAACCCCAGATTTTTCAGGTTTTAATGTAGAATTTTCAAGTTTATATGTAAAATTTTCAGTTTTCGATGTAGAATCTTCAAGGTTTCAGTGTAGAATTTTCAGTTTTCCATACAGAATTTCAAGGTTTTATGTAGAATTTTCAAGGTTTTGATGTAGAATTTCCAAGGCTTTGATGTATGATTTTCAAAGTTTCATGTAGAATTTTCAAAGTTTCAATTTAGAATTTCAAGGTTTCGATGTATAGATTTTCCAAGGTTTCGATGTAGAATTTTCAAGAAAAAAATCCCATGTTCCAGTCTCTCTAAAGCATACACAGGATCAACATTTGTATCACCCTGATCAAATTTATTATTATAATCGGATCTCCCAAATGTCGAAAAACCATTTTCCAGATTGACCGATGGACAAAAAAAGATCAGGCCGGCAGAAAACTTATCTACTTGAAACCTGCAGAAAGGTGGGAGTGGTTGTAACCTGGTCGGAAATCTGATCAAGGAACATCTGCCCTGTATGGGCTGCTTTAGACCTCCATGAAGAGCTCCCATATTGTAGAGTATAGTATTTGAGGTTAAATAAAGACATACGTCCATCCAGTTCAACCCATCCTGCAATATCCTCATTTCCTGATTTCCTGCCTAACTGTTGATCCAGGGAAGGCAAAAAACCCACCAAATTTATAAGGGGAAAAAAATCCTTCCTGACTAAGTGGCAATCGAAAATATCCCTGTATCAACTCTACTTTATGTATCAATACCAGTACTTGAACATCCTTGTTTGCAGAAACTCTCCAGCTTTTTTTTTAATAACTGAGGTCGGACTAGATGGACGTATGTCTTTATACAACCTCCAATACTATCTTACTATGTAACTGTTATACAGACACTATGGGTAGGGTATAAAGGTTGTGGACGGGCGAGGGGAGGGGGCGGAAGCCAGCGGGGAGGGGCGGAAAAAAAAAAAAGGCAGGAAGTGAAAAAAAAAGCGGTACGATCCAATATATGTTACTATGTAACTGTTATACAGACATTATGGGTAGGATATAAGGTTGGATAGATGGACGTCTTTATACAACCTCAATACTATGTTACTAGTACTGTTATACAGACATTATGGGTAGGGTATAAAGGTTGGACTAGATGGATTTAGGTCTTTATACAACCTCAATTTTATGTACATTACTGTTAACAGCATTATGGGTAGGGTATAAAGGTTGGACTAGATGGACGTATGTCTTTATACAACCTCCATACTATGTTCTATGTAACTGTTTACCAGACATTATGGGTAGGGTATAAGGTTGGACTAGATGACGTAGTCTTTTACAACCTCCAATACTATGTTACTATGTAACTGTTATACAGACATTATGGGTAGGGTATAAAGGTTGGGACTGTATGGGACGTAGCTTTTTACAAACTCTACTATGTACTATGTAACTGTATACAGACATTATGGGTAGGGTATAAAGGTTGACTAGATGGACGTCATGTCTTTATCACTACTTCATACATACTATGTTCATTATGTAACTGTTGGACAGACACTATGTGATTAAAGGTGTGGACTAGATGGACGCATGTCTTTATACAACCTCCAATACTGTTTACTATGTAACTGTTATAAGACATTATGGGTAGGGTATAAAGGTTGGACTAGATGGATGTATGTCTTTATACAACCTTCAATTTTATGTTACTATGTAACTGTTATACAGACATTATGGGTAGGGTATAAAGGTTGGACTAGATGGACGTATGTCTTTATACAACCTCCAATACTATGTTACTATGTAACTGTATACAGACATTATGGGTAGGGTATAAGGTGGACAGTGGCGTATGTCTTTATACAACCTCCAATACTATGTTACTATGTAACTGTTATACAGACACTATGGGTAGGGTATAAAGGTGGGACTTATGTCTTATATAACCTCCAATACTATGTTACTATGTAACTGTTAGAGAGACATTATGGGTAGGGTATAAAGGTCGGACTAGATGGACGTATGTCTTTATACAACCTCCAATACTATGTAACTGTTATACAGACACTATGGGTAGGGTATAAAGGTTGGACTAGACAAACAAGGAAGTAGCGCCGGCACTCACTATCTCACCCGATCCTTGCCGTCATATCTGATCTGTGTACATTGCCTAAGAGCTTTCAGGCTAAAGAAAGCCTCTGTTTTAACCATTGTGAAATAAAGTTTGAGATTTTTTATGAACAATTGCCGTCCCATCCGTACCTGTTCGTTATAAAGGTTGAACTAGATGGCGTATGTCTTTATACAACCTCCAATCATGTTACTATGTAACTGTTAGACAGACATTATGGTAGTGAGATAAATGTTGGACTAGATGGACGTATGTCTTTATACAACCTCCAATACTATGTTACTATGTAACTGTTATACAGACATTATGGATAGGGTATAAGTTGGACTAGATGGACGTAGTCTTTATACAACCCAATACTATCTTACTATGTAACTGTTATACAGACATTATGGGTAGGGTATAAAGGTGGGACGTATGTCTTTTAAACCTCCATACTATGTTACTTGTAACTGTTAGAGAGACATTATGGGTAGGGTATAAAGGTCGGACTAGATGGACGTATGTCTTTATACAACCTCCAATACTATCTACATGTAACGTTATACAGACACTATGGGTGGGTATAAAGGTTGGACTAGACAAACAGGAATTAGCGCCGGCACTCACTATCTCACCCACCTTGCCGTCATATCTGATCTGTGTACATTGCCTAAGAGCGTTCAGGCTAAAGAAAGCCTCTGTTTTAACCATTGTGATAAAGTTTGAGATTTTTAATGAAGCAAGTGCCGTCCCATCCGTACCTGTTCGTTATAAAGGTTGGACTAGATGGACGTATGTCTTTATACAACCTCCAATACTATGTTACTATGTAACTGTTATACAGACATTATGGGTAGGGTATAAAGGTTGGACTAGATGGACGTATGTCTTTATACAACCTCCAATACTATGTTACTATGTAACTGTTATACAGACACTATGGGTAGGTATAAAGGTTGGACTAGATGGGCGTATGGCTAAGTTTGCCCCTACATATGCCAACCTGTACATGGGTTGGTGGGAGGAAGTTACCCTGGACCCTATATTAAAGGACATGCCTGCTACGTATAAGGTTGTCCAACATTTGAGATTTATTGATGATATTTTGTGGATATGGAAAGGTACAGACCTAGAGTAAGGTAAAATCATGGAGGATATCAATCATAATCCATAAACCCACCAGTAAGAAAACGATATTCAGGGCTGATTCTAGCCATCCTTACCATTGTATAAAAGGCATTCCATATGGCCAATGGGTGAGAATTAAAAAAAATTGTAGTAGGGATGAGGATTTTGTTAAAGCGTCTAAGGAACTTTTTGGTACATTAAGTTCTAGGGAGGACATTCTAAGGGAAGCACAAGGTAAAGCATTTAATTTAAATAGGTCCGAAATGTTAGTCAAATCCACCCCTGTTTCATATAAACACAAGACAAAAAAAGAATTTGATAATGGGTAAAAGGTATATTTTACCACTCCGTACAGCCCACAGTACCACAAGATTGTCAATATCATTAAAAAGCATATGGATATACTGGAAGGAGACGAAGGTTTGGGAGGGGAAATCCTCTCAGAATGTAGATTTGTTCCTAAGAGAGCACAGTCACTGAGAGACATCCTGAGCCCGAGTGTTATAAGGAGGAGAGTCAATAAGACACCTGTTCCCCTGAAATACAAGGGTACATACAGGTGTGGTTCTAGGAAATGCCTCACATGTAAATATATTAGTCAGGAACAGAAGGTGAGGAGTACGGTTACCCAAAAAGAGTTTCCCAGTAAACAGTACTTTAACTGTAGGTGCACTGATGTAGTCTACTTACTTACATGTCAGTCATGCAAAAAGCAATATCTGGGATGCACTACTAGAACCCTAAAAGAAAGGGTTAGAGAGCATGTGAGGGACATAAATTAAAAACTAGATAAAACTCCAGTGGGGAGACATTTCCTGGAATGTAACTACGGGATATGTCCCAACTTAAGGTTCAATGTGTAGAACAGGTTTGGCAGGATATTAGAGGTGGAGATATAAGAGCCAGGTTATTGAAAGCAGAGGCTAGGTGGGTCTGGGTGTTAGACACTAGGTCCCCAAAGGGTTAAATGCTAAGTGGGACATAGCTTGCCATAGATAGGCTCTATATCTATTTATATATACATTCATTCTCCAATTTTCGGAATACATCACTGCTGTTTGGTCCCTATTTAATGTTTAGTATTTAATGTTTAATATTTAATATTTAGCATTCAATATGTAATATTTAATAATTAACATTTAACATTTTACTTCCTGTAATCCCTCCCATTGTGGGTGGTTCTAAAGGCAGAGCGGGCCACTTAATCTGCAGAATGAAGGACGCCAGGCTGAACCTATGACTAAGGGTCTGCTCGGCCCGAAACGCGTCAGGTATAGAATGTTAACGCTGCTTCCTAACTTGTAATAAAGAAGTTTTTAATGAGTCTGCGGTAATCCAGTGTTATATGTGGGGCCGGAGACCTCCTGGTGTGCGCTACCTACCAGATCGGCATCTTCCATTATGTCTTTATTGAACCTCCAATACTATGTTACTATGTAACTGTTAGACAGACATTATGGTTAGGGTACAAAGGTTGAACTAGATGGACGTATGTCTTTATACAACCTCCAATACTATGTTACTATGTAACTGCTAGACAGACATTATGGGTAGGGTATAAATGTTGGACTAGATGGACGTATGTCTTTATACAACCTCCAATACTATGTTACTATGTAACTGTTAGACAGACATTATGGGTAGGGTATAAAGGTTGGACTAGATGGATGTATGTCTTTATACAACCTCCAATACTATGTTATTATGTAACTGTTTGACAGACTTTATGGGTAGGGTATGAAGATTGGACTAGATGGACGTATGTCTTTATACAACCTCCAATACTATGTTACTATGTAACTGTTATACAGACATTATGGGTAAGGTATAAAGGTTGGACTAGATGGATGTATGTCTTTATACAACCTCCAATACTATGTTACTATGTAACTGTTATACAGACATTATGGGTAGGGTATAAAGGTTGGACTAGATGGACGTATGTCTTTGTACAACCTCCAATACTATGTTACTATGTAACTGTTATACAGACATTATGGGTAGGGTGTTTGCAATATTGGTATTTTGATTTGCGGTTGGAAATTTGCTGTAATTAGCAATTAAATACAAATGGGGTTGATAAAATATCACTACTATCAGTATTTTGTGACCACAATAAAAGTGCAGTATCCTAATCTACCTTTACATTTTCCCCAAAGAATCCAAAAATCCTTTAGAGGAGAACTAAAGCTTATTCACCATAGAATGAGGCTCTCAAAGTATGTATATTTAATTGCTGAATAATGGTCTCTTTAATACAAGATCGATTTAGAAATAAAAGGCATTGTTTAGCACTTGTTCCACATATGACACCAATAGTACAACCACAGGACCCTAATGGCCATGAATATTTATGTATAATTACTCCATTTTCATGTAGAGCCCCCTATACTTTACATTCCATTTCTGCCTTATATAAAAAGTTTTCCATTAAAGGGATCATTTTTCTATGCCCTTGTTTTTTTTTTCAATTTGAAATGAATGATGTTTACTCCTGTGATGCCTGAGGCTTCCAATGGATGGTAAATGAATGCCTGAAGGCCCCATCGAGATTTGACACGCAACATAAATACATTATAAATAAAAGAAAAGAACAGATTCCTGGCTGAAAACGTTAACCCTTGCGCCGCCAAACAATAAATGGTTAAGCGATTGAATATCAAATCCTAAAAGAGAAGGTTATTTGTCTGCAGTCTTGTTAGCGATAGATTGATGATCTTTTCATTGGCATAATATCATTTCCCTACATCCTTTTGTTTTTATGAGACCCAGTAAAGCAAGCCAGGTCCATTTCGGAAAAATGAAGACTGGGCCAGGCAGAAAATGTTATGCCAACCCCATCTTCAAGTCCCCATCAAAGGGAAATCTGCAAAAAGATTGGTGGCACAAGGTGGGGATCTTTGGGGAACAAGGTTCTTCTGAACTAATTTCTAATAGTTGCGGTTAACCAGAAAAACATCTGCATCTGTGTGAGCAGCAAAACTCTAGTGCTGATACAATTAAATGGTCTCCATTTATTTGTGCAGATATTTTTGGCTTATTGGCCTTGCTCACGTGTCTCCAGAATGGAGAATGGTTACCACCTTAAACACAAACCTGATAACTAATGGTCTCCAAGAAAGTCTCCAGAAGGCACAAAAACTTGCAACAATTATCAAAGAAAAAAACTGTCTGAGTGTTTTAATTCCAATTTTTTTTCTTTATGCCACAAAGTTGTGAAAATTCCAGTTTATTAAAGACAGGCCCCTTGTTTCAATTTAAAGAGGTAACCCTAGACAATAACTATATCTGGATCTCATGTTCATACATCAAAGTATTTGTATAAATTCACTTTAAATACTTGATCTTGCACTCTGCCGGAGCGACACTTCTTATCGCACCCTGACCTACACGTACAGATGTGTGACTCCATTCTCACTACAAAGACAAGGTGTTAAGGCGAAATCGTGCGCTGTCGCCAGTGAAAACACGTTAGGTTGCTCCTAAAAGCCATTTTTTTGGAAGATAGCTATTAAATCTGTTTTTATTGTTGTTACAATGGGCTGCATGAATGAATGGCGATAGCTTTTCTGTGTCTAATGGTGTGAGAACAAGATTTTTGTATTTCGAACCTTGTAGACCTGGAAATTCTCAAGACAATTTTTAAAGGGAAATGCTAGCTATAGAAATGCGCTCACCATAAAGTGGCAAGGTGATACAGTATCTTCCCTTCTGAGACCTTCAACCTATCCTTCAAGGAGGAACTGAAGTTACATGGTCCCTCAACACCCATCGACAACTGTAACAGTACTGTTAATATTGTTTTTAGGTTGCCCTATCCTCCCCTGTAAAGGGTAAGCGTAGTCTCTTTATGAAAAAGTGCACATTCCTACCTTTAAAATAACTCTAGGATCATGATTCTGCAATCTAACCAAATCTATAGCAGCATAAAGGGTGGTGTTTCCAGCTAGAACTGTGAGCTGTGACATTCCCAGCACCATTGCTCTGACCCTCTTGCCACAGGCACTGAGCATGCCCATTTGTATCCTACTGCTGTAACTGTCCTTAAATAGCAAATTGCTTCAGAAAAGATCGGGGGGGAGGTCTTACAAAGCACATCATGTGACTGTCACACACTTCCTGGTTTATCCTGACCACCTTTGTGATTGCGCTGCGTCATACCATTTATGTGTCTAGTGGGGCCTTGCCCTATATGCAGAACGACTGTTACATCACAGAGAAATACGACCAGTGACTTCATTCTCTAAAAACCTATATAGAAATAATACCCATTACCTAATATAAAGCTGAACATTCCATACATAACAGTAAATACCACTGTAAACATTCTTTTATTCATCGCGTGTGCTATTTATTCAACATGTAATATGTTATATCCATAATTCAAAGCTAGGAATAGCCCATAAACCCCTCTTTCTACCATACCCTCTACACAAGGGGATAGATGACTCTTTCTAGATTTCTGCCCTAAGTAATCCTCCTATCCGTTAAATTAATCATACTCAATGTAATTGTCAAAAAAAAAGTTCAGAACCATTGACTTAAATGAGAATTACTCCTAATCCTTAATGTAGGGCATTGCCAATCCATCCACATGCCGACCTTTAATCTTAAGGGTTCGACAGCAGGAAACGGAGTAGAAAATACATTGTTTCCCTTTTCTGAATCACTACATCAAAGATCTCAATGTATTTTTATAACATTGATGGATACTTGAACTGGTATCGGCCCCCATGGAGTCTTTCTTATTGCCTGTAAGTGTTGTGTTGTGCGAATGGCATTTGTTTTCTAGAAATCCTATCAGCAATTAGCATTCTTAGGATAGCAATCAAACAACCCTAAATGTAAGGCAATCCCTGCTGTGGGAGCTATGACCCAAGGCTATCCTTTAAGGTGACCCTTATTAAGCCTGTCTATGGAAATAAAGGGAATATATAGAGGAAGAAAAGAAAGGAGGTTGCAGAGTATAAACCAACTATTTCCGCCTCATCAAAACGATTGATGGATTACGCTGATGTCCAAATGACCATCAGACCCCAAGCTTTTGGGGGCAAATCGTCATTCTGTGAAATGGCCAATATAATCTGCTGTTCCCATTTGATGGATTTTTTTGCGAATATTACTAATTGAAACAATATCTGAAATTCTACTCTACTGAAAGTCTTTGTTGATATAATGACTAATATCTCTAGTGCGGTGGTGAAGGGTATTATAGGGATAAACTGGGGGTCTTCACCCCATGTCATGATACTAACGAAATAAAGGCTGCTTTAAAGGCAATGTCACAATTCTGTTTTTGACACTTCTCAAAATCAAAGCTTTGTAAATATCTAAAATGGATTTGGGGGGTTATTTACACCTTTCTGCCTGTTTGTTAATTTATTTCCACAATGTTTCATTCTTGCATTATGGACACATCTGAATCATTATAGGAAATCTTTCTAGAACAAAAGGAGTTCACAGGAAGTCAGACACAAGGAACGCTAGCCTTGTAATTGGTGTTGGTTTATCATATTTTATAACAGCTTTAATAAAGTCTTACAAATGTTTGGCATTGCATGTGATAACATAGATGCATGTAATAGGTCTAAACAAAATATCTTTAAAGTTTAATATCCAAGGTGTCTATTTATCAAAAAGGGTAACATTTCACCGGAAATTTGAAAATATATGGGGAGATTCAATATTGAGAATCACGTTACTTACCTTAATCAGGTTACTTAAACGAGATTACATTTGGTATTGCATCACGGGATCGGGCTGAGGTAAGTAACGTGACTTTAAAGCCACACGCTCAGTCCCGTTAAGTTTCGTGCTACAAAGTAGCACAAAAATAACGAAATGGGTTTTGGATCAGTAGCATAGTGCTATTTACAAAAACATTTGGAAATGGAGCTGTTCTCTAAAATCCATCTAAAACCCACATTAACCTGAAAATATTTCGGGTTAACGTGGGTTTTAGATGGATTTGGGCCATATTGAATCTCCCCCGTTGTTCTTTTACAAATAGACCCTCTAAGAGACAGATAAGACACCAAAATCATAATGACAATAACTCAAAATGAATTGATTAATGGTTGTTGTTAATGTTACAAATAATGTAGGCGGTGGTAACTTCTGCCATATAGGGAGAGAATGGGATAATACTTATCATGAAATATCTGGTGAGAAATGTATGTAATAAAGCACTAAACCTAGCAGTGGGGGTTAGGAGCAAATAAATGACAAGTGACCATTTTTTTTATTTATGGGTGGGCATGCCCTTTAAACAAGGAGGCATTCATTCATCACAGTGCATGTGTTATTTTGTATGGATTACCTTTTTTGTTCTTGGCATCTAAGGATGGGTACACAAGGTCCAATTTTTCATTCCAAACTACCAGACTTCATGATATTTCTACGGTAATTTTAGGCACTGCAGACTAACTTCGGTAAAACTTTCACCCAAATGGGTTGATTAGAGAGGTCGGTAAATTTCATCCGATCATGCAGACTACATATTTGGGTTCAAAGAGAGATAAAGTGCGTATAAAGTTTTTTCAAAAACAATTAAAATGAAAAGTACCTGGAGCAGGGAGGTCGGATTGGTACTTTCTACCTCCAAATATCATTTCTATGAGGAGTGACAGCACAAAGAAAGCTGCTTCTGCCAGGCTTCCTGAGTGCTTCATCACTATACAATAACAACTAACAATATTGGGAGGTAGAAATAATCAATCCTACCTCCCTGCCCCAAGTTCTTTTCAAAAAAGTAAGTTTTTACAGTATAGTTTTCCTTTAAGTTGAAATGTCAACAGTGGCTAGTCAATCTGGTAAGGTGGCCATACACACTAATGATAATGGGTAAATTTTCCCATAAAACACCAACCGCAGTGCCTACAAATGACCATAGTTGGCATTACCATTGGTCAGGAAAGGAGGAAAATATCCGTCGGTCTGTATCGGCTCCCTTCACTTTAGTAGAGGGAGCTGATCCAATTGTTCTGTGTATGGCTGCACAGCCAACAGATCCCCATACCGCATATGGGGATCAGTCGGGTCCATATGTATGGTTCCCACCGCATGTGTGCCTACTGTACCAATGTGTTCTGTCGGCATGTGTAGGGCCACCAGAATGTGTGTACAAAGACACTGATAAACAGAGAAGAAATTTGGTAGGATTTCATAAGGACATGTCCATCAACAAGCTGTGGGAAACCAGAACGTGACCTTCAGATACTCTACTGGACACCCCAGGACTTGGTATGTTTGTCTGGTTTTCCAAACAGAATTCCCAATTACTACTGTACTGCCTGATAAAGGTCAGTGATGTGCTGAAGGGCTGAAAACAGCATGGCCTTCCATTCAAATAATAAAATACCTTTAAAGCAATTACACATATTGATTTTTATTAAATGTGAAAATGTGTTACATATCCGATATTTCTGTTGATGATCAATTAATTTTTGGACTGGTGCAAATTAGAAGTAATAACAAGATCATATTGATAAAATATTGCGAAATCTAAACTGGTTCTAATAGGTCCTGTAGGAAAATCTAGATGTAATACATACTCTATAAAAGTCAATTAAAGTGAGTTAGAAATAGGAGAATGGAGCTGAAGATGGACGGCCACTATGCTAGTATCTTCCAAGGTTCTAAAGGTTCATACAGGACACAACTACAAAATAAAATGTTTCCATTGCTAAACTTCACAGGGGCAGCACAGTGGCTCGGTGGTTAGCACATGTGCCTTGCACCGCTGAAAGGGGAACTGTGCTCCAAAAATTACTTTAGGTAAATTGATACGAATTGTTCTCCTGAGAATTTTTGCAATTTATTTTCATTGTTTATTTTGCATAGTTTTGAAGATATTTACATTTTTGTGTGTGATATGGCAGAAGCATCACAAGGTCCCCTGCACTTCCTGCTTCCTGCTCTGAAACCATGTCAGTCAATCTGCCCTGTGTCTCCTCCTACCCTTTGCAGCCCCCCTGGTCCCTCCCACTCATGGACCCCATGGTCCCTCCAGTTGCAGGCCCCTCTTGGATAATTCTCTTACAGCCCCATGTGGCCTGCCCACTCGTGGGTGCCTAAGCCCCGTCCACCAGGGGATGCACAAGCCACACCCACTCACAGGTGCATAAGCCGCACCCACTCACAGGCACATACGCCCCCGCCCACTCGTGGGCGCATACGCCCCGTCCACTCGCGGGTGCCGTGGGACACTCAGACCCCCCCTACAGAAAACTCTGTGGAAACAGCCTTTTCAGGCCGAGTGAGTTTTTTACATAGTGGGAAAGAAGGGCTGTAGATTCCCTTACCTACTCTGTTAGGACTTCACACAGTAGAGAGGAGGAGGGACTTCCTGTCTCCCTCACACACTGAGGGAGTCTGAGGCTGTGCTCGCCAGCGGCACTGTAAAGGAGAAGCCTTAGGAATGTCAAATGTCAGCCTCCCACCCATTAACTTTTTGGTCAGTCATTTCTGTATATCTTGGGCTGTGGAGCACGTAGAGAGGTGGTTGATGGCTCGTTTTTAATGTAGGAAACTGGCCTTTCATTTAAACTCAACTTGTTTGGAGACCACAGTTCCCTTTTTTAAGCGATGCCATGTCGTGGTTTAATACACCAGTTCCAGTTGAATTAGAAATAACATTTTAAAATCCATATTGTGCTGTGGGGGGTTTGCTTAATATTAAAGTAAAACTAAACCCAAATTTGTACACTTTAGAATCTGAAAACATCCCTCTAATAACACCAATACACAAAGTGAAAAATCCCACTACAGTAAATGGCATTAAAGTAAATCTAGCCCCTTGAAAACCGGATGGAATATACGGAATATACGGTGTGTATGTACAGTGACTGGCCACACCCCTGACCTCAGTCACATGCTACCTTTCCTTATTTGTCCTGTAAAAGGATTGGATGTAGGCGACTAGTGGGTGGGACCAACTGTAACACCTTCATGTTGTATCTTAGGACTGAGCATGTGTAAAGAACACAATGGTCAATAACAACATGGTGTGATACTGGTATGTTGGGAAATATACAAACCCCATGTTAGAAAGGTATTTTTTCCAAAAACCATATCAAAATGAGTGGTGAGACACAGATTACTGCTTTTATATTATGGTGCTCTTCCTTCTGAAAGAGCCTTCTGAGGCTTTAGTTGTCGTTTAAATTAGCCACATACACTAACACATGAGAGATATCTGTATCACGTGCCACACATGGGTTGTTCTTACTTTACAGGTGGGCCTATATATATGAATATTCTTTATTTCTGTAATTTTAAAGTTATTATATCTAATGACTTTGGGTACTGGCTATCCTCTACATATATTACTGGTAGAGGTGGCAATGTTTCGCATTGAAGTTGGCAAAATTTGGATTTTATTTTTAAAAAAGGTCTTGCCCATTGACAAAGGTTCCCAATTTCCTTTCCCATTTTACCAAAGTGTTTTTTCACTCTTATCATTAAAAAAATCCACAGACTTGATCTAGATACAAATGTTTGTTCCATCTCTGGTCACTTGGCCATACATATGGTGGTGAAGGTATATTTTAACCAGATCTAGATACAAATGTTTGTTCCATCTCTGGTCACTTGGCCATACATATGGTGGTGAAGGTATATTTTAATCAGATCTAGATACAAATGTTTGTTCCATCTCTGGTCACTTGGCCAACATAGGGGTGAGGTATATTTTTACCCAGATCTAGATACAAATGTTTGTTCCATCTCTGGTCACTTGCCATACACATGGTGTGAAGGTATATTTTAACCAGATCTAGATACATGTTTGTTCCATCTCTGGTCACTTGGCCATACATATGGTGGTGAAGGTATATTTTAATCAGATCTAGATACAAATGTTTGTTCCATCTCTGGTCACTTGGCCATACATATGGTGGTGAAGGTATATTTTAATCAGATCTAGATACAAATGTTTGTTCCATCTCTGGTCACTTGGCCATACATATGGTGAAGGTATTTTTTAATCAGATCTAGATACAAATGTTGTTCCTCTCTGGTCACTTGGCCATACATGGTTGAAGGTATATTTTAATCAGATCTAGATACAAATGTTTGTTCCATCTCTGGTCACTTGGCCATACATATGGTGGTGAAGATATTTTAACAATCTAGATACAAATGTTTGTTCCATCTCTGGTCACTTGGCCATACATATGGTGGTGAAGGTATATTTAATACAGATCTAGATACAAATGTTTGTTCCATCTCTGGTCACTTGGCCATACATATGGTGGTGAAGGTATATTTTAATCAGATCTAGATACAAAGTTTGTTCCATCTCTGGTCACTTGGCCATACATATGTGGTGAAGGTATATTTTAATATCAGTCATACAAATGTTTGTTCCATCTCTGGTCACTTGGCCATACATATGGTGGTGAAGGTATATTTTAACCAGATCTAGATCAATGTTTGTTCCATCTCTGGCACTTGGCCATACATATGGTGGTGAAGATATATTTTAATCAGATCTAGATACAAATGTTTGTTCCTCTCTGGTCACTTGGCCATACATATGGTGGTGAAGGTATATTTTAACAGATCTAGATACAAATGTTTGTTCCATCTCTGGTCGCTTGGCCATACATATGGTGGTGAAGGTTATTTTAATCAGATCTAGATACAAATGTTTGTTCCATCTCTGGTCACTTGGCCATACATATGGGGGTGAAGATATATTTTAATCAGATCTAGAACAAATGTTTGTTCCATCTCTGGTCACTTGGCCACACATATGGTGGTGAAGATATATTTTAACCAGATCTAGATACAAATGTTGTTCCATCTCTGGTCACTTGGCCACACATGGTGGTGAAGGTATATTTTATCAGATCTAGATACAAATGTTTGTTCCATCCCTGGTCACTTGGCCATACATGGTGGGGTGAAGGTATATTTTAATCAGATCTAGATACAAATGTTTGTTCCATCTCTGGTCACTTGGCCATACATATGGTGGTGAAGATATATTTAATCAGATCTAGATACAAATGTTTTTCCATCTCTGGTCACTTGGCCTACATATGGTGGTGAAGGTATATTTTAATCAGATCTAGATACAAATGTTTGTTCCATCTCTGGTCACTTGGCCATACATATGGTGGTGAAGGTATATTTTAACCAGATCTAGATACAAATGTTTGTTCCATCTCTGGTCACTTGGCCATACATATGGTGGTGAAGATATATTTTAATCAGATCTAGATACAAATGTTTGTTCCATCTCTGGTCACTTGGCCATACATATGGTGGTGAAGGTATATTTTAATCAGATCTAGATACAAATGTTTGTTCCATCTCTGGTCACTTGGCCATAACTATGGTGGTGAAGATATATTTTATCAGATCTAGATACAAATGTTTGTTCCATCTCTGGTCACTTGGCCATACATGGTGGTGAAGATTTTTTAATCAGATCTAGATCAAATGTTTGTTCCATCTCTGGTCACTTGGCCATACATATGGTGGTGAAGGTATATTAACCAGATCTAGATACAAATGTTTGTTCCATCTCTGTCACTTGCCATACATATGGTGGTGAAGAATATTTTAATCAGATCTAGATACAAATGTTTGTTCCATCTCTGGTCACTTGGCCATACATATGGTGGTGAAGATATATTTTAATCAGATCTAGATACAAATGTTTGTTCCATCTCTGGTCACTTGGCCATACACATGGTGGTGAAGGTATATTTTAACCAGATCTAGATACAAATGTTTGTTCCATCTCTGGTCGCTTGGCTGTCCATATGGTGGTGAGGGTATATTTTAACCAGATCTAGATATGAATGTTTGGACCATCCCTGGTGATCTGGCCACCCATGCAAGGCTATCCTTCCTTCCTAATGAAAGACTGCTGAGTATAAATTGACAATCCATTCATTTAAACTATAATAAACTTTTGCAGAGAGATTCCAGAGATGAGAGAATGTAATGTAAAAAATGCCTTTGTGTTTCCATAAATTACTGCTACTCCAATGACCTTTTAAAATCAGCACCTTTGAGCATTTACATCCAAGTCAGCCAATGTTAACAGCACAAACACAAGCCCAATCACAATTTACTAACTTCAATATATCCCTTGAACATCTTCATAATTAATAAATGAAAAATGTTATTGCAGCTAATCAATAATGATGTTAGGGAAGATTGATCTAATAGGGAACTCTTTTGAGGGTCCATTTTTTTTCACCTTTAAAGTACAATAACTCCCCGGGCGCGCAATCTAACTGAAGGCACTTATTACTGGAAAGAAAACTAGAAAGAGAAAAAAAAAAAATATTGAAAGCCAATTAATTAAATTCTCAGCAATGACATTCACTGCCATTTGCACGAAAAGCAGGAATGTTAAGCAGCAGAGGCTGTTCGTCAGATGGATTGGTTATGGGCAGAAATATCATCGTTGTGTTATTTAGCTTCTTGTAAATATGAACAGAATTCTCTGGTTTAATCTTTTCCAGCAGGTTGAAGAAATTTACCGTGAATATGGGTTATCGTGGGGTTTTGTGGGTTGTGTCAGATTCACGTTGACAAGGACCCAGCTATGCAAAAAATATACTGCTTATTTTCAAAAACATATTTTTGTGATGAAATCTTTAAATTCTCTCTGTTGTGTAGTGTCGAATTTAGATGATTTTACACTTAGCGGACAGCTGTACCACTCATACCCCATTAATCTCTACCATTAGCACGTGCACACCAATGGTAGAGGTGGGAGGAACTATTGGGCGGGAAAGAGATGGGAGGGACTGGTTGGTGGGTAGCTGTCAGACATGCTTGTAAAGGTTCTCATTCATCCAGGTCATGGTATATCTGTTGTATTCAATTAGATCAACTGGACTTGAAGTTTAGTTCTTAGAGACGTTTCACTAGTCATCCGACTGGCTTTCTCAATTCAGAATGACTTGTACAAGATCTGTGCAATTATGTACCCTGGAAAATCCAGTTAGCAATCACAGCCAGGTGTTAAGGCGTTGATTGGATAGTGGCTAAGAGGTGTTATAGGAACGCCCAGAGTAAGGTGTCAAACAGCATTGTACATGGCAGGCAGTTGGTGTCGAACCCCCCCACCTCTATTTAGGCTTGGTTTCTTTATTTTCCCATAAATGGCCTCCTTTACACCTCTCTTGAACCAGTCATGTTCCTTTGCCAATATGTTAACATTACAATCTTCAAAGGTATGTCCTTAATCCTTAAGATGCAGGTACACGGCTGAGTCCTTACCCGAGGAATTAGCTCTTCTGTGCTGGGCCATACGTTGATGCAGTTGCTGTTTGGTCTCCCCCACATACAAATCAGAGCATTCTTCACTGCACTGCACTGCGTATATAGATGTCACTTTCTTCTGTGTTTCGGTATTGGGTCTTTCGGATGTACCAATTGCTGCCTCAGTTGGTGTTCGGTTTAAAGCAGACCGGGATACGGATTTTTTTGAAAATTCTTCTTAATTTCTCGGAGACCCCTGCTACGTATGGGATGACCATGTTCTTTCTCCTGTCTTGCTTTTACCCTTCACTGTTGGTATTCGTGTTTCTTTCTTTCCTTCTACTTCTTTTGACAAAGGCCCAGTCTGGATTCCACAGGTAGTTGAGGGCTCCTCTGAGATGTTTCATTTCTTTAGCCTTCACCTCTGTGCTAGTGGGGATGTTCTCAGCTCTGTGTTGCAGGTTTCTGATGACACCCAGCTTGTGATCTAAAGGGTGGTGGGAGTCAAACTGAACCAGTGGCTGGGTGCTATGCCCTTAAAGGTATTAAGCGCCTGTTTTTCTACCTCCTCCATGTAAAGGTTGGCCACAATAGGTGAAACAGGAGATCCCATAGCACATCCATGTTTTTGCTTATAAAACATATCCCTGTATTTGAAATAGGTGGTATTCAGGCACAAGTCCAGTAAGGAACACACCTGTTCTGGGTTGAGATCAGTTCTGCTGGTAAGAGTGCTGTCTTGGCCTAGTTGTTTTCTCACCATGTCAACAGCCTCCTTAGTGGGTATACAGGTATAGAGAGATGTCACATCACGGACATTGTATTTATTACTCTTTAACCAACCTTTTATGGGGCATAAATGTGAATCCTATTATTTAAAGGTTAAATATGCTGCCCTAAACCACCACCACCCTCAAATAATTATACCCAAGGTGAAGCCCTTAACCACTAGGTTCTCACCAGTGTGCTTGCTCTAGATGCCTAGATGCCCCAAACCATTCTGTCAAAGTAATGCTGGCCTGGCCCCACCCTCTGTCCCAGTCTGGGACTGTTCTTTGACTGGCCTATGGGAAGATCTGACATGCATTCCATCTGAAAGGTCACAGAAATATAAAATATAATCAATAAGCAGGGCCAGTAAAATATAACCAATGTTCCCCATTAAAGCCACACCCCATATCCATAAATAACATTTTATTGTGTAAATAAATGAACCGTGACATTAAGTAAAATCTCCCACCAAAGAGAAATATTACATTTAAGAAGTAAAGCCAATAAAAGTCATCATAACTGGAAATTCCAAATACCCACACAGTAGAAATACAATGGACAAAGCAGATGATTTATGTCCCTTTAACTACATGACATGGACCTAATAGTATACAGAGAGATTCCACTAATACAGCAGTAATAATATCCGTCTTTCATAGAGCATTGCTTGAGGGCATCTAGAAATGTGTGTCTGTGTGTATATTTATATATAGAGAGAGAACGAGAGAGATTAATGGATAATAATGTAGATGGACCTTCTATTTCTGGTGCACAAACACATTTGTACATTAATAGAGGGTTATGGGCCACCATGAACAAATTCCAAAATGTGATCTCTGCCTGTTTGTTCCATAATGTGTCTACAAATAATCAGCATAGGGACGGTCTATGGTTGAGCAATACGGGCAACTCAAAGGCTGACATTGAAATAAATCTGTAGTTCCCAAGGTTTCATTCTCTTTCTCTAACTTAAGAATGGAAAATGTTCCAGTTTTTTATCATCTCCAGCTATAGGGGTGATTAATCTATGATCAGCCTAACATGCGAATTTAAGAACCGAATAGGAATAGAACCCACCATTAGTCACCAGTCTACATACAGGAACTTGACTTGAACGAGAAAGCTCTTGGTAATAGTTCTACTTACATTGTATAACATTGTGTAATGGACTAGAAACTCTAGACCAATAGCAATAGACCAAAAGCAGGGGCATTGCATTCTCAATAACCTATGGCTTTTTTCATTAACTTGGGTGTTGGGTTGGGTACATTTAGGCTTCTTCGGCCTTCACATACTCTAAATTCTTCTTACAGTAAATGGCTAATGACACAATGGAGTTAATAATCCTAATGTTTGTATTTTTCTAATTCTTGAAGTAAATTAAATGCAATTAAATAAATATCAGCCAGAATGGAATCTGCAATAAGCAGAAAGGTGGACTGAGTCTTCCATGCTGTGCTATATTTATAATTAGAGATTAGCTCATTATATTACAATTATGGATCAACCAAACTTAATAAACTCTTTATTGTCATTGTGCAATATACACAATGAAATTCATTCACAATGTACAATATACATAAAAAGAATAACAACAGTAAAGAATTTGACAGTGCATACATCAAAAACTGATCTACAGAGCAAAAAAGTACATATCTCCTTATCCCCTAATAGTATCATTCAATAGAGGCCAGTATTAAATAATCTAAAGAGAACAAGAACTAAAGTTCAAGTCCACTTGATCTAACTGAATACCACAGATATACCATGACCTGGATGAATGAGAACCAGTCCAGTTGATCTAACTGAATATAACAGATATACCATGACCTGGATGAATGAGAACCAGTCCAGTTAATCTAACTGAATCCCACAGATATACCATGACCTGGATGAATGAGAACCAGTCCAGTAGTCTAACTGAATACCACAGATATACCATGCACCTGGATGAATGAAGAACCAGTCCAGTATATAACTGAATACCACAGATATACCATGACCTGGATGAATGAGAACCAGTCCAGTAGATCTAACTGAATATCCACAGATATACCATGACCTGGATGAATGAGAACCAGTCCAGTTAATCTAACTGAATACCACAAGATATACCATGACCTGGATGAATGAGAACCAGTCTTTAGATCTAACTGAATACCACAGATATCCCATGACCTGGATGAATGAGAACCAGTCCAGTTAATCTAACTGAATACTACAGATATACCATGACCTGGATGAATGAGAACCAGTCCAGTAGATCTAACTGAATACCACAGATATACCATGACCTGGATGAATGAGAACCAGTCCAGTTAGATCTAACTGAATACAACAGATATACCATGACCTGGATGAATGAGAACCATCCAGTAATCTAACTGAATACCACAGATATACCATGACCTGGATGAATGAGAACCAGTCCAGTTAATCTAACTGAATACCACAGATATACCATGACCTGGATGAATGAGAACCAGTCCAGTAGATCTAACTGAATACCACAGATATACCATGACCTGGATGAATGAGAACCAGTCCAGTTAATCTAACTGAATATAACAGATATACCATGACCTGGATGAATGAGAACCAGTCCAGTTAATCTACTGAATCCACAGATATACCATGACCTGGATGAATGAGAACCATCCAGTAGATCTAACTGAATACCACAGATATACCATGACCTGGATGAATGAGAACCAGTCCAGTTATCTAACTGAATCCACAGATTACCATGACCTGGTGAATGAGAACCATCCAGTTGATCTAATGCATTACAGATCTCCATGACCTGGATGAATGAGAACCAGTCCAGTTGATATAACTGAATCCCACAGATATACCATGACCTGGATGAATGAGAACCAGTCCAGTTGATCTAACTGAATACCACAGATATACCATGACCTGGATGAATGAGAACCAGTCCAGTTGATCTAACTGAATACCACAGATCACAGATCATCTAGGCGCGAACGTGAGCATCGAATCCGCGAGTAAAATGTCCATCAAAACCTATACGCTAGCAGCGAATCCGCAAGTAAAATGTCCATGGTATCTAGGTGCGAAAATCGAATCTACGAGTAAAGTGTCCATTAAAACCTATACGCGAGCATCGAATCCGCAAGTAAAATGTCCATGGTATCTAGGCGCGAACATCGAACCTACGAGTAAAGTGTCCATTAAAGCCTATACGCGAGCATCGAATCTGCGAGTAAAATGTCCATGGTATCTAGGCGCGAACATCGAACCTACGAGTAAAGTGTCCATTAAAGCCTATACGTGAGCATCGAATCCGCTAATAAAATGTACATGGTATCTAGGCGTGAACGAACTCGAAAATAGCGCGTGTGAGAGTAAAATTGATTTTTGGAAAGTCCTGGATATTTGAACATGTTCCCCAGACCATTTCCCAGGTCCCACAGCCATTTACATTAAGTTACCATTGATGTTTTAATTGTATTTCATTCAAACGTTTCGAACTATTTGACTCCCATTGACTTTAATGGGTCTGTTTTCGAACTTTCCATATAGTTCGAAAGTTCGAAAACGAACCGAACTTTCGAAATTTCGGCCATCGCTAGCTGTGATGTCACCAGAATTTAGGGGTTTGCCTCGAAGTTTAAGATGGAGCAATGCCCTTTGCTAGGACAGCATCAGCAGCTGCATCATAAGCCTTGCCCCATCTTTTAATCTAGCCAAAAGTCTGAAAATATTTTTTTCCCTAATGTGTCCATAAGTAGAGAAATGGACAGTGAATGGTTAGACTTGAAAAGGGTGATTGTACCCGAAAAACATGTCATGTACCAGGTCTCAATAAACCTCACTTTGAGCACATTGCTTTGGTTCCAGTCCTTATCTTTACCTTGAATGGTAACAGAGCTGTAACTTGCTTCAGAAAAATATATAATTGATTTTAAGGGTTGGGGCTTCTGACAGCTTATAACACATGTCTGTCACAGAGACACAGAGACGGGCATTCTGGAAAGTGGAACTTTACAAGCCTTTAACCTAACATCCAGACAAGCTAAATAGATCATCCTAAACCTTTTTTTGGAAGGTACGTTTGAGTTATTTTCAATTTAGGGCACTTGTATGGAGATCAGTTACCCTTTAAGTTTGAACTTTTACCATTAGGTACATACAGGAAGATTCAATAAAAGTTCTTATCATTTAAAATGGTGCTAATTTTGCTCCAACCTATCAGATCTTATTTAACATTTGAAAGCTTACATCTGATTGGTTGGAGCAAAATTAGCACCATTTTAAAGGATAAGACCTTTTATTGAATAACCCTTATACTCTTTTACCATGTATGTTGGAGGTCACCTTAAGCCATAAAAATTATTATTGAAAATAACATTTATTTTTTTTAATTATTGAAATATATTGTAGCTATTCTGTAAGTGGCTTATCTCATCCGAAAATCACTAAAATATTATTGCAACATAACAATTGTAATTTCGAGACGCTTCCCCAATCCGTTTCTTAGCGTTAAAGGATTGATTTAGAATATTTTTGGAAGATTTAATGGCTTGGCTCTTAGAAAGGGAAGATTAATTTCCCTGTAGTATTTGGTCTTAAATTACTTGAGTTCCCCCCATCAAAAGAATATTGCTTTGTAGAATTAGATTTCCCTACTATGTTTAAACGCTCGGCTTTATGTAATCACGGAATATGACAATATGAAATCAGGCTTCCGCTCAGAGGCACTTAGAAATTATAATGTGAATACGAATTCCACCGAACAGAGCTGCGCTGCTTATATTAACCATCCTATTGTGTACCATGGAAACCCAATCTAAGGCAAACTTTGTATAACACAAACGAAAAACTTTGACAAGATTTAGATTTGATTATGTTAAAATCTACACCCACGTCTTACGTAATGGCGCCTGTTATGTTATGGTCTTTCAGGTCTTAAATGAACTTAAAACGACAGCCAAAAAACTATTTATCTGCAGAAAACAATCAGATATTAACACTGCAGTAACCTAGTTAAAAGCTAACGTATAATTGGTTGTTGCAAATTATTATTGGGCAACGGTGCGCACATAGTTTTGTGGTGTCTCTAGGGGTGCCCCTACCATGAAGCAAAGTGAAACATTTGCTCAGGGCGCACACCCGTGGAACACTGAAAATGCGCCAGTTAAAAAAATTCTCCTTCATGCAACTCAGCTCCAGTCCACCAGTCGGTGTTAATTCAGCCCTCCAGTCCACCAGCCAGTGTTAAGTCAGCCCTCCAGTTCACCAGTAAGTGTTATTTATCCACCTCCACAAGCCACACCTATGTTCCCTGATGAAGCCATGCCTGCTTCACGTGCCCCCCACCCCCGCCTGCCGGTAGGCGGCATTTAAAAGTTGTTTTAGGTGTCAAAACCCCTAGGAACACCCCTGGGTGTCTCCATGGAATAGAAACCTCTGGGTTTTCCTTAAATATCAAACCGAATCATACTGCCACTCTTATCCTGCCCCCTCTCAGAGTCCAGGACTCTATGGGAAGACACATTCCTAGTGTTTTAGAATAAGGAGATCATTCACAATTGCCACACACCCAATGATCACAGGCAACTCCATATTCTACAGTACAGAGAGCCAACCGAGACCGAGGGAAACTTTCTGTTGTTTCCGATGCTGTTGCTGAACGTTTACCGGCATCATAAATGGTAGCTGAAGGACTAAAGACCATCTTGAATGGAATCTTGTGGCTCATCAGACCCTGAACCCCCATCAGTGTGTGCCATCATTGACACTGGATAATGCTCAGCTGGCCCTCTTGATGTGTTCCTCTATACATAGGCAGGCTATAGCAGACGACACATTTGCATTCTCTTGGCTGATGACCCCAGATTCTCCTTAACTACACCTAATTATAAACAGTAACACTGATTGAACAAGACGCTCACAATGCACCTTCCTTACGAATCCTGCAGCTCTAAATATCAGGATCTAAAAATAACAAACACCTAAACCAACAAGAAAAACAGCCTGACCACGATTGTGGATGTTCTGAGAGACTTTCCCACCCGAATCCTTAACATTGGTGCCCTACGCTTGAACAATGGGCTTTAACAGTAACAGGTATTGCAAGCACCAATAAAAGGTGGCGGAAACACCTAAAACCTGTCCTAAAGGGTCAGCACTACCCATAGGATGAGATGACCAATGGAAGCACTGCAATATTTTTGGGACAGCCAATCATGGCAAGCCTACTGACAGCCCATTTATAAAACAGGACACTTCCTCATCACATTCAAGTCATGCTTATGCACTAAGAAGGACAAACATTGACCAAGGCTTCCTACTGCAGTTAGAAAACATTTGGTTATTACAGTATGTCACAGCAGGTGCAAACGTTGGCTTTTACGTTACATAAGCCCATATTGTTTTCCAAAACAAGCGAAGTATTCATGCACATCCTTTAATCCAACAGTCTAAAAGAACATTTTGGGAAATATATTTTATATGAAATAAAGTTCTCCTCCTTGCAAATTATCTCTTTGTCTGTCTCAATAAGCCAATTTCTCGAAAGTGTCCAATTAACTGTTTTATCCGCTCACCAACGCGCATCTTGCCGTGGCTCTGATGTAACCCAATCACCTTTATTAGCGCATGTTGTCAGCGGATCAATGGACTCAACTTTGTAAAGCACAAAGTGTCTGATCTGAGAACTGCAACATAAACATGAATGATGAATAATAAATGACACAACACTAATCAGTAAAATGATAGGGATTTAGTTCAAAGCGCCGCATTTCGCACATCCAAGGATGAAAGACCCTAAGTGCTAAGTATCCACGATGGCTATCAGCACTCAACAGACTCTAATAGATAGATGAAAAGCCTTAACACTGATAAAATATTAAACACATACGGAAATGGTGAATTGTGTGTTGCAAGACTGGGGACTTTTTGACCCAAGTCTGATGGGTTCAAGTATCTGTCACAATCAGTGGTAATGATCAGAGGAGTATTGAAGGGGAACTAAAGCCCCCCAACTCACCCTGGGTTTACCTTAGGTCAGGCAAACTTTATAGATCATGTTGCACTCCTGTTTGCTGGCCATACCCCCAGAGTTTGTGATGTTTTACCTATGTAAGGGTTTGGCTAACCCGGTGCAAACTTGCCAGCGATGGTATATGCTGATAGAGGCTCTCAATGCTCCGCAGAGTGTCGGTATCTATTTCAGCACTTTAAACGCCAGCTTATAAAGTGCCAGAATAAAATGCCACTATTGGCATAAAAAACCATCGCTTGCAGGCAGCTGCATTGTCAACTTCTACGTTAGCCATGTAGCTGCCGCGCTAAGTGATATAGTATCCAGGACAGGAGCTGTGGCCTGCTAGTGTTTTAGATCCTTACCCTGGGTACTTTAAAAAGGAAGCGGGTGGGTTTTGGAGCTTTAACGGTCCTTTAAGACTGAACAGGGCACTTGGCCATGTTGTGATGTGAGACCCTCCTGCAAGTGTATAAAGAGAGAAGCAATGATTTTATTTTTTTGAACATAAAGTAAACACATGAGGACTAAATGAGGCTACTGCAGCTTTAAGTGGCCCCATTACTGTAGGTAACAATAGCCCAGCAAAAAGGGGGGAATTCTAGGCCCCTTTTGATTGCCCATGCAAGTTTGGATGTAGCAATAGGAGGCAGCCTGTCATTCTGTCAGGATTGGAAGCCCTGATCAGGCCCCCAGAGGACGCATAATTTAAAGGTCAGACCGTCAAAAAAATTTTTTTATCAAGGCAGAGCCGGATTGTCATACAGCCATACCGGGCCCCAGGATGGCACAGATGGGCCCCTCTGGCATCCGGGCCCCAGGCAGTTGCCTTGGGTGCCTTGTGCATAATCCGGCCCTGGATTTTTTCAATAACTGTCTTTGTAGCATTATGTCTATGCACACCACACTGTACCCACAATTGCATTATCTTTCAGCCGTGTTGCACAAACGTTGTCAATGTTGTTCCTTGTGTGAGCTGTACCAAGAATTAAAAAAGTGAATTCTTGTAGCTTTAAGCAGAGTAATGGAACCATAATTACGGGGTGATTAACTTTTCACATAGTGAATGATAAGAGCCAAACTTGTTCAAGGTCTGTCTCTCACCTTTGGAGAGTTGATGTTTCATTGCGTATGCAATACGGCCAACGCTTGTTAGAACGGACATCCTGCTCCTTCCAAAACAATTCATCTTCCTGGGAGAGAAACTCTGACCAAACCGTTTATCAAGAAAGGTGAAGAATAACTTGATGTTTATCAGGGCTCCTTCTCTGATTAATGTCCCTCTGTCCCATATCTACAGATTGAACATTAATGAACTGATATGCCCAGAGACATAGTAAAGTGACACTGCTAATATGACTGTGTTACCTTTTCTGTCTCCAAGATAAGTCAGTTATTGTTGACAGAAGTCAGCAGTGTCTAGCCTCGGCTGGTAATCTCACCTGGAAGTGTTGATTTAGACTTAAGTCAACATGTTATTACTTAAGAGGACAATAGGGTAAGCCAGGGCCCTGACACTCATTCTTTCCCTGCTCGTAATGGCTTAAGAAAATGATTCTTTGTTATTATCCTCATCAAACAAACGAGGCTTGTAAAGCCATCAACCTTGGCTAATAAATAAAAATCCAATCAGCTACTATCTTGCAAAATATGATCACGAGGTTGTTTCCTGGCCTAAACTTTGGCTCTGTTTTCTCTCCCTTTGGCAGGAGATCAGAGATAAATGATATTAAAATATCCTCTTTGCTTCCCCTTAGGATTATCTGAAAACTAGAAGAGGATGTGAAACATGAAGAATTCCAACAGAATGAGCCACATTGTGGGTTGTAATTAGTACGAAGTATTTTACAATATTCTTCAGTCTTGGTTCACGTTCGTGGCCACTAAGACAGATATAAAGCCGACAGGTACAGTCACAGGTAACAGCAAGCAGTTCAATATTCTCATATTTATACATAATGTGGCGTGTTTCCATTCCATGTGTCACCCGTTGTTTCTTATTGTAGGAAGATTACTAATGCATTTGATGTAAGGAACTCGCCTGCCACTGCTCTCTAGTGCCACTATGAAGGTCCGGCACATCACCTGGGGCAGCTGGCACAAAAAATGTAAAAGTCCACACTGCCCTTTTACCGGTGCAGATTTGTAGCCTACCAGTATGTCTTCCTGTGCTTTCCTGCTGGTTTCTCTATTTCCAGTACCAGTCTCCACCTACCATTTCCAGTACCAGTATCCACCTACCATTCCAGTACCAGTATCCACCTACCATTCCAGTACCAGTATCCACCTACCATTCCAGTACCAGTATCCACCTACACATTCCGTACCAGTAATCCCCCTACCATTCCATTAACCAGTATCCACTACCATTCCGTACCTATTTATCCACCTACCATTCCAGTACCAGTATCCAGCGACCATTCCAGTACCAGTATCCAGCTACCATCCCAGTACCAGTATCCAGCTACCATTCCAGTACCAGTATCCAGCTACCATTCCAGTACCAGTATCCACCTACCATTCCAGTACCAGTATCCAGCTACCATCCCAGTACCAGTATCCAGCTACCATTCCAGTACCAGTATCCACCTACCATTTCCAGTACCAGTATCCACCTACCATTCCAGTACCAGTATCCACCTACCTCTATACCAGTACCCAACGTATCCACTCTACCATTCCCCGTACCAGTATCCACCTACCTTATCCAGTAACCAGTCTCCAGTCTACCATTTCCAGTACCAGTATCCACCTACCATTCCAGTACCCGTATCCACCTACCATTCCAGTACCAGTATCCGCCTACCATTCCGTACCAGTATCCACCTAATATTCCAGTACCAGTATCCAGCTACCATTCCAGTACCACTTATCCACCTACCATTCCTACCAGTTCCACCTACCTTCCAGTACCAGTATCCACCTACCATTCCAGTTACCAGTATCCCACCTACCATTCCAGTACCAGTATCCACCTACCATTCCAGTGTCCAGTATCCCCTAACCATTCCAGTACCATTACCCCCTACATCCAGTACCAGTATCCACCTACCATTCCAGTACCAGTATCCAGCTACCATTCCAGTACCAGTATCCACATACCATTTCCAGTACCAGTATCCACCTACCATTTCCAGTACCATTATCCACCTACCATTTCCAGTACCAGTATCCCACCTACCATTCCAGTACCCAGTATCCACCTACCATTCCAGTACCAGTATCCACCTACCATTTCCAGTACCAGTATCCACCTACCATTCCAGTATCAGTATCCACCTACCATTCCAGTACCAGTATCCACCTATCATTCCAGTACCAGTATCCACCTACCATTCCAGTACTAGTATCCACCTACCATTTCCAGTACCAGTATCCACCTACCATTCCAGTACAGTATCCACCTACCATTCCAGTACCAGTATCTCCACCTACCATTCCTTACCAGTATCCCACCTACACTTCCAGTACCAGTATCCACCTACCATTCCAGTACCAGTATCCCTCCACCTATATTCCAGTACCATATTCACCTACCTTCCATACCAGTATCACCAACCATTCCAGTACCAGTATCCACCTACCATTTCCAGTACCAGTATCCCCTACCATTCCAGTACCGTATCCAGCTACCATTCCATACCAGTATCCCACTACCATTCCAGTACCAGTATCCACCTACCATTTCCAGTACCAGTATCCACCTACTATTCCATTACCAGTATCCACCTACCATTCCAGTACCAGTATCCACCTACTATTCCATACATACCAGTATCCAGCTACCATTCCAGTACAAGTATCCACCTACATTCCAGTACCAGTATCCAGCTACCATTTCCAGCACCAGTATCCAGCTACCATTCCAGTACCAGTATCCACCTACCATCCAGTACCAGTATCCACCTACTCATTCCAGTACCAGTATCCACCATACCATTCCAGTACCAGTATCCACCTACTATTCCAGTACCAGTATCCAGCTACCATTCTCCAGTACCAGTATCCACCTACTATTCCAGCACCAGTATCCACCTACCATTCCAGTACCAGTATCCACCCTACTATTCCAGTACCAATATCCACCCCTACTATTCCATTACCAGTATCCATCTACCATTCCAGTACCAGTATCCACCTACTACTCCAGTACCAATATCCACCTACTATTCCAGTACCAGTATCCAACCTACCATTCCAGTACCATATCCACCTAAACCATTTCCAGCACCAGTATCCACCTACCATTCCAGTACCACTATCCAGCTTTCATTCTCAGTACCATTATCCACCTACCATTTCCAGTACCAGTATCCAGCTACCATTCCAGTACCAGTATCCACCTACCATTCCAGTACCAGTATCCACCTACTATTCCCGTACCAGTATCCCCTATATTCCAGTACCATTATCCACCTACCATTCCAGTACCAGTATCCAGCTACCATTCCAGTACCAGTATCCACCTACCATTCCAGTACCAGTATCCACCTACTATTCCAGTACCAGTATCCACCTACTATTCCAGTACCAGTATCCACCTACCATTTCCAGTACCAGTATCCAGCTATCATTTCAAGTACCAATATCCAGCTACCATTTCCAGTACAGTATCCAACTACCATTTCGTACAGTACCAGCTACCATTCCAGTACCAGTATCCACCTACCATTCCAGTACCAGTATCCACCTACTATTCCAGTACCAGTATCCACCTACTATTCCAGTACCAGTATCCAGCTATCATTTCCAGTACCAATATCCAGCTACCATTTCCAGTACCAGTATCCACCTACCATTTCCAGTACCAGAATCCAGCTACCATTCCAGTACCAGTATCCACCTACTATTCCAGTACCAGTATCCACCTACCATTTCCAGTACCAGTATCCAGCTACCATTTCCAGTACCAGTATCCAGCTACCATTTTCAGAACCAGTATCCAGCTACCATTTTCAGTACCAGTATCCACCTACTATTCCAGTACCAGTATCCACCTACCATTTCCAGTACCAGTATCCACCTACCATTTCCAGTACCAGTATCCAGCTATCATTTCAAGTACCAATATCCAGCTACCATTTCCAGTACAAGTATCCAGCTACCATTTCCAGTACAAGTATTCAGATATAATTTCCAGTACCAGTATCCAGCTATCATTTCCAGTACCAGTATCCAGCTACTATTTCTGGTACTGGTATCCAGCCATCATTTTCAGTACCGGTATCTAGCCATCATTTCCAGTACAGGGGCATGCTTAGGGGGGATTCCTGGTGCCTGGAATCCTCCCTTTCTGTCTGCTCCAGCTACCTGTCTGTATCCAGCTACCATTTCCAGTACCGATATCCAGCTACCATTTCCAGTACCGGTATCCAGCTACCATTTCCAGTACCGGTATCCAGCTACCATTTCCATTACCGGTATCCAACTTCCATTTCCAGTATCAGTATCCAACAATCATTTCCAGTACCGGTATCCAGCTACCATTTCCAGTACCGGTATCCAGCTATCATTTACAGTACCGGTATCCAGCTACCATTTCCAGTACCGGTATCCAGCTATCATTTCCAGCACCAGTATCCAGCTATCATTTCCAGCACCGGTATCCAGCTATCATTTACAGTACCGGCATCAAGCTACCATCTCCAGTACCGGTATCCAGCTACCATTTCCAGTACCAGTATTCAGCTACTATTTCCAGTACCAGTATCCAGCTATCATTTCCAGTACCGGTCTCCAGTTATCATTTCCAGTACCGGCATCAAGCTACCATTTCCAGTACCGGTACTGGAATCCAGTTGCCATTTGAAGTACCAGTATTCAGCTATCTATTTTCTGTACCAGTATCCTGCTCCTATTTCCCTGCTAGAAGTAATGCCAACTTATTAAAGGTCGCCACTTTGGAGTCAGATCAGAATGGAGATTCAAGAACATTTTTTTTACTTAAATACAGTGACCAGAGCTAGGCTTCTATAATAGAATTTTATAATATTTATAATGTGCTTTTTTTGTGCTGTGTGTCTTTATGGGGGACATTTTTGAATGTTACTAGATATACAGATATTTATTTAGAATTGTAATTATAATATAATTAATTAGAAGGTATATAATTTTGAAGGTTTATTTTAGAGTATTGAGTTTTGTCATTTTTAATTAGAATTTGGGTCATTGTTTCTTTTTCTAATGGTAATTTTTATATGTCCTTCCTTTTCTTTTCTTAAAGGTGACTAAAGTGAAATAACAACTTGGCTAGAATCAGGTGAGCGCCAGGAAACAAATCTTGTACAGGTTGCTGTATATCCCCAAACCTTCCCTGAGTCAATTGATTACTATAATGAATATTAGCAGTTATAAGCAGATTTCACATGTTTTTCTTTCTGAATTATGAAAGAAAGTTGTTATTTTACTTTAAAGGATATTTATCATTAAAGGAATCAATTGACTACAATTATTTTTTAATAAAAATGACAAAACTCAATGCCTTCTAAATGAATTAATTATCAATTATAAATAAATACAAGTATATCTAGAAACATTCAAAAATGTCCCCCATAAAGACACACAGCACAAAAAAAGCACTTTATAAACTTTATAAAATTCTATATCTGATGTATTCAGTTAGATCAACTGGACTTGAAGTTTAGTTCTTGAAGACGTTTCGCTAGTCATCCGACTGGCTTTCTCAATTCTGAATGACTTGTAACAAGATCTGTGGCAATTATGTACCCTGGAAAATCCCATTAGCATATCACAGCCAGGTGTTAAGGGCGTGATTGGATAGTGGCTAAGAGGTGTTATAGGAACGCCCAGAGTAGGTGTCAAAACAGCATTGTACATGACAGACAGATGGTGTCGAACCCCCCCCACCTCTTTAGGCTGGTTTCTTTTTTATTTTCACATATGGCCTCCTTAACACCTCTCTTGAACCAGTCATGTTCCTTTGCCAATAGAATTTATAAAATTCTAATTAATAGCCTAGCTCTGGTCACTTGTTTAAGAAAAATGTTCTTGAATCTCCAGTCTGATCCTACTTAAGTGGACGCCTTTAATAGGTTGGCATTACCGATGGGCGTCTCGTCCCTCCTCATTGAAAGTCCATAAAGCATTGTCACCACACCTCCTCTACCCTTCTTAATCCAAATGACAAACAGTTAAGTATTTGATTAAACCATCAGCTTTTATTCACATAAATTTTAGCCGTTTCACCTGCTGCCTCCTCTGCACATGCCAGTTTTTTTGTTTTAAGGTGGGACATGCCCTTTAAATAAGAATACCCCATCTAAATAAGAATACCTCTCCTTAAATAATTCTACAGATCCTTAAATAATGATACCTAAATTACAATACTTAAATGTGTTGCTTAAAGGAAACTATCATGTGTTAAAGTTTTTTTAAATACAGTTAAAATGAAGAGTACTGTGGACAGGAAACGACGGGCCAATTCCTACCTCCCATTATTGTTTCTGTGAGGGCACCAGCCCAAAGTATACTGATTCTGCCAGTATTTAAAGGGCATGTTTACCCCTTGTAAGAGAGAACCCCCCCCCCCCCAAACCCCAGTTTCCTTTTATTCTGTTGTTGCTATGATGCTCACAGTCTGAGAAAAGAGCCTTACAAGTCCGATCCAATGGCATCACTCCATTCTACTTCCTGGTAATGCCATCAGTCCAGCCATGACCGTGATGTCACACCAATGGCTGATGCCCATTACCAAACAAGCCTCCACTGCGCTGCTTGTGCACGTAAAGGGCGTGGGCCAAGCCGCGATGGGTCGTGGACTGTAAGGCTCTCTTTTCTCAGCTTTGAGCATCGTAGCATAGGTGAGTAAAACAACCTGGGGTTTGGGGGGGTTTCTCTCTATCAGGTTACATTTTTGTACAAGGGGTGGACATGCCCTTTATGGATTGATAAATATATAAAAAAACAGTTTGTGTTTCCTTTTATTTATGTGGTTTAAACAATCAGCCATTGGGCATATTTGGGCCATATTTAAGAATGCTCGGTATCGCAATTTACCATACCGCAAGTTACGGTAATGTACGACAGTGGCCATGGATCTACGGCTGCAGTCGGACTTTTACAACTAAACGTTTATTAATTAGAACGTTCAGCAGTAGAATACCATCGGTAGTAACCGGTAAATGTTATTCTATTAAGATCGTATATCACAATCCGTTCCGTAATTTAAGAGAAATTGCAATTAACGAAAGTTAAATGATGAATTAGATCGAGAAAACAATCAGTAAGGTGCAGTATCGCTAAAAATGTACGAGTGCCTTTAGAAGTATGGCCCATTGTTTTGTGTTTTAATGGGTAGTTCTAGCTACAACCTGGTACTGTAGAAAAGTCTTCCCTTTGATTCCAAGAAGCTAATTATCACCTAAACCATAAAGCTTTTGTTTCAATCAAACTGTATTTTAAAAAAACTCTCCTTCTGTATTTATTGATAACCTTCCCATATTTTGTTTTTAATTATAAATTAATTAACGCGTTTAGGCCATAGTTATCAAAGAACGTTAATTGGAAACCATTAAGCACTAAAGAAAAAAAAGATAAGCAAAATGCAGAATCAATTACTAACGAATTAATCAAGTGTAAGTTTAATTAGAGGTTATGGTTATGATTTGAATTCAATTTCTAACAATTAAAGGGAAAGACTGTAGGTTATAGTATAAGGATCTGGGAAATGGATTAGCCTCATGTTTACTTTACTAAATTAATATTTTTTTGGTACCTTTGTTCCTGTGCATCGTCACCTGTGCAGACTGTACTGCTAAATATTTTTACGACTGTAATCAGTTTGTGGATTTAATTCCTTCCCAGAGCTTGACTTTCACTGCACGTATAATCCTGAACCAGATCACAAATAGGTTATCTCTGTTCATAGACAGATGGGATAAATATCGTTTTGTTTCGAATGTTGTCTAATTTATAGTTGCAATACCAACTGGTTGACTTTACTATCTCCAGTACCGGTATCCAGCTACCATTTCCAGTACCAGTATTCAGATACTATTTCCAGTACCAGTATCCAGCTATCATTTCCAGTACCGGTCTCCAGTTATCATTTCCAGTACCGGCATCAAGCTACCATTTCCAGTACCGTTATCCAGTTGCCATTTGAAGTACCAGTATTCAGCTATCTATTTTCTGTACCAGTATCCTGCTCCTATTTCCCTGCTATAAGTAATGCCAACCAGTACCAGTATTCAGCTACTATTTCCAGTACCAGTATCCAGCTATCATTTCCAGTACCGGTCTCCAGTTATCATTTCCAGTACCGGCATCAAGCTACCATTTCCAGTACCGTTATCCAGTTGCCATTTGAAGTACCAGTATCCAGCTATCATTTCCAGTACCAGTATCCAGCTACTATTTCTGCCGTTTCACCTGCTGCCTCCTCTGCACATGCCAGTTTTTTTGTTTTAAGGTGGGACATGCCCTTTAAATAAGAATACCCCATCTAAATAAGAATATAGTACAGTATAGTACCGTACAGTATAGTATAGTCCAGTTAGTTAGTAATAGTACTTATAGTACGTAACTAAGTATAGTATAGTAACAGTATAGTACAGTACATATAGTCTAGTACTCCAGTATAGTATTGTACAGTAAGTTATAGTATAGTACGTACTAGTATATTTAAGTATAGTACGTATAGTATGATAGGGTTTAATAAAGACATATGTCCATCCCATAAACAAAGTTTTTGATATTTTGAGAGATTTGGTCACAACCTTGTATCTAAGCTTTAGTATTTTAAGGTTGTAATAAAGACTACGTCTACATTGACTCAGCAATGAATTTCCCTGTGATCAACTCTACTTTATGTATCAATACCCAGTACTTGTACAATTCCTTGTTTGTCAGAAACTCGATCCCAGCTTTTATGTAAACTGACCAATAACCTGCCATACACACGTCCCTGGAAGACAGTTCCATAGCTTTAAAATCCCATCCTATACGTTCTCACAGATGACAAAACCCTTTCCCACTCTACTTTATGTTCAATACCAGTAACTTGTAACATTCCTTGTTTGAAACTCATCCAGCTTTTATTAAACTGACCATGACCTGCCATAACAACTCCACGTAAGACAGTTCCTAGCTTTAACCGTTCTCACAGTGACAAACCCTTTCCCAACTCTACTTTATGTATCAATACCAGTAACTTGTAACATTCCTTGTTTGCAGAAACTCATCACGCTTTTTATTAACTGACCAATGAACCTGCCATAACAACGTCCACTGGAAGACAGTTCCATAGCTTTACCGTTCTCACAGTGACAAACCCTTTCCCAACTCTACTTTATGTTCATACCAAGTAACTTTGTAACATTCCTTGTTTGCAGAAACTCATCCAGCTTTTTTTATTAAACTGACCAATGAACCTGCCATAACAACGTCCATCTGGAAGACAGTTCATAGCTTTACCGTTCTGCACAGTGACAAACCCTTTCCCAACTCTACTTTATGTATCAATACCAGTAACTTGTAACATTCCTTGTTTGCAGAAACTTCATCATCTTTTTATTAAACTGACCAATGAACCTGCCATAACATACGTCCACTGGAAGACAGTTCCATAGCTTTACCGTTCTCACGTGACAAACCCTTTCCCAACTCTACTTATGTATCAATACCATTAACTTGTAACATTCCTTGTTTGCAAACTCATTCCAGCTTTTTATTAAACTGACCAATGAACCTGCCATAACACGTCCCTGGAAACGTTCCATAGCTTTACCGTTCTCACAGTGACAAACCCTTTTCCCAACTCTACTTTATGTATCAATACTCAGTAACTTGTAAGCATTCCCTTGTTTGCAGAAACTCATCCCAGCTTTTATTAAACTGACCAATGAACCTGCCATAAACAACTCCCTGGAAGACAGTTCCATAGCTTTACCGTTCTCATCAGTGACAAACCCTTTTCCAACTCTACTTTATGTATCAATACCAGTATTGTAACATTCCTTGTTTGAGAAACTCATCCACTTTTTATTAAACTGACCAATGAACCTGCCATAACAACGTCCACTGGAAACAGTTCCATATGCTTTTACCTTCTCACAGTGACAAACCCCTTTCCCACTCTACTTTATGTATCATACCAGTAACTGTAACCATTCCTTGTTTAGAAACATCTCCGCTTTTATTAAACTGACCAATGACCTGCCATAACACCGTCCACTGGAAAAGTTCCATAGCTTTACCGTTCTCACAGTGACAACCTTTCCCAACTCTACTTATGTATCAATACCAGTAACTTGGTAACTTCCTTGTTTTGAGAAACTCATCCAGCTTTTTATTAAACTGACCAATGAACCTGCCATAAAACACGTCCACTGGAAGACAGTTCCATAGCTTTACCGTTCTCACATGACAAACCCTTTCCCAACTCTACTTTATGTACAATACCAGTAACTTGTACATTCCTTGTTTGCAGAAACTCACCAGCTTTTTATTAAACTGACCAATGAACCTGCCATAACAAACGTCCACTGGAAGACAGTCCATAGCTTTACCGTTTCTCACAGGCTGACAACCCTTCCCAACTCTACTTTATGTATCAATCCCAGTAACTTGTACATTCCTTGTTTGTAAAACTCATCCAGCTTTTTATTAAAACTGCCCAATGAACCTGCCATTACAACGTCCACTAAGACAGTTTCCATAGCTTTACCGTTCTCCAGTGACAAACCCTTTCCCAACTCTACTTTATGTATCAATCCCAGTAACTTTGTACATTCCTTGTTTGCAGAAACTCATCCAGCCTTTTTATTAAACTGACCAATGAACCGCCATTACAACTTCCACTGGAAGACAGTTCCAATAGCTTACGTTCTCACATTGACAAACCCTTTCCCAACTCTACTTTATGTATCATACCAGTAACTTGTAACATTCCTTGTTGCAGAAACTCATCCAGCTTTTATTAACTGACGCAATGAACCTGCCCCATAACACGTCCACTGGAAGACTTCAATAGCTTTACCCGTTCTCCCAGTGACAACCCTTTCCCAACTCTACTTTATGTATCAATACCAGTAACTTGTAACATTCCTTGTTGGTAGAACCTCATCCAGCTTTTTCATAAACTGACAACTGACACCTGCCATAAACAAACGTCCACTGGAAGACAGTTCCATAGCTTTACCGTTCTCCACAGTGACAAACCCTTTCCCAACTCTACTTTATGTATCAATACCAGAACTTGTAACATTCTTGTTTGTCAGAAACTCATCATCTTTTTATAACTACCAATGACCTGCCATAAACAACGTCCACTGAAGACAGTTCCATAGCTTTACACCTTTCTCACAGTGACAAACCTTTCCCAACTGCTACTTTATGTATCAATACCAGTAACTTGTAACATTCCTTGTTTGCAGAAACTCATCCAGTCTTTTTATAAACTGACCATGAACTGCCATAACAACGTCCACTGGAAGACAGTTCCATAGCTTTACCGTTCTCACAGTGACAACCCCTTTCCCAACTCTACTTTATGTATCAATACCAGTAACTTGTAACATTCCTTGTTTGAGAAACTCAATCCAGCTTTTATTAACTGACCATGAACCTGCCATAACAACGTCCACTGGAAGACCAGTTCCATACTTTACCGTTCTCACAGTGACAAACCCTTTCCCACTCTACTTATGTAATCATATCCCAGTAACTTGTAACTCCTTGTTTGCAGAAACTCATCCAGCTTTTTATAAACTGACGCAATGAACCTGCCTAACAACGTCCACCTGGAAGACAGTTCCATAGCTTTACCGTTCCACAGTGACAAACCCTTTCCCACTCTCACTTTATGAATCAATCCAGTACTTGTAACATTCCTTGTTTGAGAAACTCATCCAGCTTTTTATTAAACTGACCAATGAACCTGCACTAACCACGTCCCTGGACAGACAGTTCCATAGCTTTACCGTTCTCACAGTGACAAACCCTTTTCCCACCTCTACTTTATGTATCAATACCAGTACTTGTAACATTCCTTGTTTGCTAGAAACTCATCCAGCTTTTTATTAAACTGACCAATGACACCTGCCATTACAACGTCCACTGAAAGACAGTTCCCATAGCTTACACGGTTCTCACAGTGACAAACCTTTCCACAACTCTACTTTATGTATCAAATACCAGTAACTTGTAACATTCCTTTGTTTGCAGAAACTGCATCAGCTTTTTATTAAATGACCACTAACCTGCCATTACAAGTCCACTGGAAGACAGTTCCATAGCTTTAAGCGTTCTCCACGTACAAACCCTTTCCCAACTCTACTTTATGTATCATACCAGTAACTTGTAACATTCCTTGTTTGCAGAAACTTCATTCCACTTTTTATAACTGACCATAACTGATCTACAACGTCCACTGGAAGACAGTTCCATAGCTTTACCGTTCTCACAGTTACAAACCCTTTCCCAACTCTACTTTATGTATCAATCCCAGTAACTTGTAACATTCCTTGTTTGTAGAAACCTCATCCAGCTTTTATACTGACAATGAACTGCCATTTAACAACGCCACCTGGAAGACAGTTCCATAGCTTTACCGTTCTCACAGTGACAAACCCTTTCCCAACTCTACTTTATGTATCAATACAGTAACTTGTAACCATTCCTTGTTTTTGAGAAACTCATCAGCTTTCTTAAACTGACCATCTGAACTACCATAACAACGTCCACTGAAGACCGTTCCATAGCTTTACCGTTCTCACAGTGACAAATCCCTTTCCCAACTCTACTTTATGTATCAATACCAGTACTTGTAACATTCCTTGTTTGGAAACTCATCAGCTTTTTATTAAAACTGACCAATGAACCTGCCATAACAACGTCCACTGGAGACAGTCCAAGCTTTAACCGTTCTCACAGTGACAAAACCCTTTCCCAACTCTACTTTATTTATCAATACCAGTAACTTGTAACATTCCTTGTTGCTAGAAACTCATCCAGCTTTTTATGTTAAACTGACCAATGAACCTGCCATAACAACGTCACCCTGGAAGACACGTTCCATAGGCTTTACGCTTCTCCCAGTGACAAACCGCTTTCCAACTCTACTTTAGGTATCAATACCAGTAACTTGTAACATTCCTTGTTTGCGAAACTCCATCCCGCTTTTTATTAACTGACCAATGAAACCTGCCTAACAACGTCCACTGGAAACAGTTCCATAGCTTACCGTTCTCAGAGTGACCAACCCTTCCCAACTCTAACTTTATTATCAATACCAGTAACTTGTAACATTCCTTGTTTGCAGAAACTCATCCACTTTTTATAACTGACCATGAACCTGCCATAACAACGTCCACTGGAAGTACAGTTCCATAGCTTTACGGTTCTCACAGTGAAAAACCCTTTCCAACTCTACTTTATGTATCAATACACGTAACTTTTAACATTCCTTGTTTGTAGAAACTCATCCAGCTTTTTTATTAAACTGACCAATGAACCTGCCATACAACGTCCACTGGAAACGTTCCATAGCTTACCGTTCTCACAGTGAAAAAACCCTTTCCCAACATCTACTTTATGTATCAATACCAGTAACTTGTAACATTCCTTGTTGTAGAAACTCATCCAGCTTTTTTTTAAACTGACCAATGAACCGCCATACAACGTCCACTGGAAGACGTTCCATAGCTTTACGTTCTCACAGTAAAAACCCTTTCCCAACTCTACTTATGTATCAATACCAGTGGTACTTGTACATCCTTTTTTGTGAACTCCATCCAGCTTTTTATTAAACGACCAATGAAACCTGCCATAACAACGTCCACTGGAAGACCGTTCCATAGCTTTACCGTTCTCACAGTGACAAACCCTTTCCCACTCTACTTATGTATCAATACATAACTTGTAACCATTCCCCTTGTTTGTAGAAACTCATCCAGTCTTTTTTTAAACGACCAATAAACCTGCCATAACAACGTCCACTGGAAGACGTTTCCATACTTTACCGTTCTCACAGTGACAAACCCTTTCCACTCTACTTTTGTATCAATACCATTAACCTGAACATTCCTTGTTTGAGAACCCTCCAGCTTTTTATTACACTGACCAATAAACCTGCCATAACAACGTCGACTGAAGACAGTTCCATAGCTTTACCGTTCTCACAGTGACAAACCCTTTCCCAACTCTACTTTATGTATCAATACCAGTAACTTGTAAACATCCTTGTTTGTAGAAACTCATCCAGCTTTTTATTAAACTGACCAATAACCTGCCTAACAACGTCCACTGGAAGACAGTTCCATAGCTTACCGTTCTCACAGTGACAAACCCTTCCCAACTCTACTTTATGTCTCAATACCAGTAACTTGTAACATTCCTGTTTGTAGAAACTCATCCAGCTTTTTAAACTGACCAATGAACCTGCCATAACAACGTCCACTGGAAGACAGTTCCATACTTTTACCGTTCTCACAGTGACAAACCCTTTCCCAACCTCTACTTTATGTATCAATACCAGTAACTTGTAACATTCCTTGTTTGTAAAACTCATCCAGCTTTTATTAAACTGACCAATGAAAAAAAAACACAAACCCCAATAACTTCATTCCCCGCTAACGCCAAACTGCCATACAACGTCACTGGAAACAGTTCCATAGCTTTACCGTTCTCACAGTGACAACCCTTTCCCAACTCTACTTTATGTATCAATACCAGTAAACTTGTAACATTCCTTGTTTGTAAGAAACTCATCCAGCTTTTTATTAAACTGACCAATGAACCTGCCATTACACTCCACTGGAAGACAGTTCCATAGCTTGCCGTTCTCACAGTGACAAACCCTTTCCCAACTCTACTTTATGCATCAATACCAGTAACTGTACATTCCATTGTTTGTAGAAACTCATCCAGCTTTTTATTAAACTGACCATGAACCTGCCATAACAACGTCCACGGAAGACAGTTCCATAGCTTTACCGTTCTCACAGTGACAAACCCTTTCCCAACTCTACTTTATGTATCAATACCAGTAACTTGTACATTCCTTGTTTGTAGAAACTCATCCAGCATTTTATTAAACTGACAATGAACTGCCATACAAACCACTGGAAGACAGTTCCATAGCTTTACGTTCTCACAGTGACAAACCCTTTCCCAACTCTACTTTATGTATCAATACCAGTAACTTGTAACATTCCTTGTTTGTAGAAACTCATCCAGCTTTTATTAAACTGACAATGAACCTGCTATAACAACGTCCACTGGAAGACAGTTCCATAGCTTTACGCTTCTCACAGTGACAAACCCTTTCCCAACTCTACTTTATGTATCAATACCCAGTAACTTGTAACATTCCTTGTTTGTAGAAACTCATCCAGCTTTTTATTAAACTGACCAATGAACCTGCCATAACAACGTCCACTGGAAGACAGTTCCATAGCTTTACGTTCTCACAGTGACAAACCCTTTCCAACTCTACTTTTAGTATCAATCCCAGTAACTTGTAACATTCCTGTTTGTAGAAACTCATCCAGCTTTTTTATTAAACTGACCAATGAACTGACATCTGATAACAACGTCCACTGGAAGACAGTTCCATAGCTTTACCGTTCTCACAGTACAACCCTTTCCCAACTCTACTTATGTATCAATACCAGTAACTTGTAACATTCCTTGTTTTAGAAACTCATCCAGCGTTTTATTAAACTGACCAATGAACCCTATAACAACGTCCACTGAAGACAGTTCAAGCTTTACCGTTCTCACAGTGACACAACCCTTCCCAACTCTACTTTATGTATCAATCCAGTAACTTGTAACATTCCTTGTTTGTAGAAACTCATCCAGGCTTTTTTATTAACTGACCAATGAACCTGCCATAACAACGTCCACTGGAAGACAGTTCCATAGCTTATCGTTCTCACAGTGACAAACCCTTTCCCAACTCTCTTTATGTTATCACCCAGTAACTTGTAAATTCCTTGTTTGTAGAAACTCATCCATCTTTTTATTAACTGACCATGAACCTGCCATAACAACGTCCACTGGAAGACAGTTCCATAGCTTTACCGTTCTCCCAGTGACAAACCCTTTCCCAACTCTACTTTATGTATCAATCCCGTAACTGTAACATTCCTTGTTTGAGAAACTCATCCAGCTGTTTATAAACTGACCAATGAACTGCCATACAACGTCCACTGAAGACAGTTCCATAGCTTTACGTTCTCACAGTGACAAACCCTTTCCCAACTCTATTTATGTATCAATACCCAGTAACTTGTAACATTCCTTGTTTGTAGAAACTCATCCAGCTTTTTATTAAACTGACCAATGAACCTGCCATAACAACGTCCACTGGAAGACAGTTCCATAGCTTTACCGTTCTCACAGTGACAAACCCTTTCCAACTCTACTTTATGTATCAATACCAGTACTTGTAACATTCCTTGTTTGGAGAACTCATCCAGCTTTTATTAAACTGACCAATGAACCTGCCATAACAACGTCCACTGGAAGACAGTTCCATAGCGTTTACCGTTCCTCACAGTGACAAACCCTTTCCACCACTCTACTTATGTATCAATCCAGTAACTTGTAACATTCCTTGTTGCAGAAACTCATCCAGCTTTTTATTAAACTGACCAATGAACCTGCCATAACAACGTCCACTGGAAGACAGTTCCATAGCTTTACCGTTCTCACAGTGACAAACCCTTTCCCAACTCTACTTTATGTATCAATCCAGTACTTGTAACATTCCTTGTTTGAGAAACTCATCCAGCTTTTTATTAAACTGACCAATGAACCTGCATAACAACGTCCACTGGAAGACAGTTCCATAGCTTTCGTTCTCACAGTGAACAAACCCTTTCCCACTCTACTTTATGTATCAATCCAGTAACTTGTAAACATTCCTTGTTTGTAGAAACTCATCCAGCTTTTTATTAAACTGACCAATGAACCTGCAAACACGTCCACTGAAGACAGTTCCATAGCTTTACCGTTCTCACAGTGACAAACCCTTTCCCAACTCTACTTTATGTTATCAATCCAGTAACTTGTAACATTCCTTGTTTGCAGAAATCCATCCAGCTTTTTATAAACTGACCATGAACCTGCCATAACAACGTCCACTGGAAGACAGTTCCATAGCTTTACCGTTCTCACAGTGACAAACCCTTTCCCAACTCTACTTATGTATCAATACCAGTACTGTAACATTCCTTGTTTGTAGAAACTCATCCAGCTTTTTATTAAACTGACCAATGAACCTGCCATACAACGTCCACTGGAGACAGTTCCATAGCTTTACCGTTCTACAGTGACAAATCCCTTTCCTAACTCTACTTATGTATCAATACCAGTAACTTGTAACATTCCTTGTTTGTAGAAACTATCCAGCTTTATTAAACTGACCAATGAACCTGCCATTACAACTCCACGTGGAAAGCAGTTCCATAGCTTACGTTCTCACAGTGACAAACCCTTCCCACCTCTACTTTATGTATCAATACCAGTAACTTGTAACATTCCTTGTTTGCAGAAACTCATCAGCTTTTTTATAAACTGACCAATGAACCTGCCATAACAACGTCCACTGGAAGACAGTTCCATAGCTTTACCGTTCTCACAGTGACAAACCCTTTCCCAACTCTACTTATGTATCAATACCAGTAACTTGTAACATTCCTTGTTTGTGAAATCATCCAGTTTTTATTAAACTGACCAATGAACCTGCCTAACAACGTCCACTGGAAGACAGTTCCATAGCTTACCTTTCACAGTGCACCGTGAAAACCTTTCCCAACTACTGTTATGTATCAATACCAGTAACTTGTAACATTCCTTGTTTGTAGAAACTCATCCAGCTTTTATTAAACTGACCAATGACCTGCCAATAACAATGTCCACTGGAAGACAGTTCCATAGCTTTACCGTTCTCACAGTGACAAACCCTTTCCCAACTCTACTTTATGTATCAATACCAGTAACTGTAACATTCCTTGTTTGTAGAAACTCATCCAGCTTTTTAATTAAACTGACCAATGAACCTGCCATAAACAACGTCCACTGGAAGACAGTTCCATAGCTTTACCGTTCTCACAGTGACAAACCCTTTCCAACTCTACTTTATGTATCAATACCAGTAACTTGTAACATTCCTTGTTTGCAGAAACTCATCCAGCTTTTTATTTAAACTGACCAATGAACCTGCCATAACAACGTTCACTGGAGACAGTTCCATAGCTTTACCGTTCTCACGTGACAAACCCTTTCCCAACTCACTTTATGTATCAATACCAGTAACTTGTAACATTCCTTGTTTGAGAAACTCATCCAGCTTTTTATTAAACTGACCAATGAACCTGCCATAACAACGTCCACTGGAAGACAGTTCCATAGCTTTACCGTTCTCACAGTGACAACCTTCCCAACTCTACTTTATGTATCAATACCAGTAACTTGTAACATTCCTTGTTTGCAGAACTCATCCAGCTTTTTTTAAACTGACCAATGAACCTGCCATAACAACGTCCACTGGAAGACCGTTCATAGCTTTACGTTCTCACAGTGACAAACCCTTTCCCAACTCTACTTATGTATCAATCCAGTAACTTGACATTCCTTGTTTCAGAAACTCATCCAGCTTTTTATTAAACTGACCAATGAACCTGCCATAACAACGTCCACTGGAAGACAGTTCCATAGCTTTACCGTTCTCACAGTGAAAAACCCTTTCCCAACTCTACTTTATGTATCAATACCAGTAACTTGTAACATTCCTTGTTTGTAGAACACTCATCAGCTTTTTATTAACTGACCAATGAACCTGCCATAACAACGTCCACTGGAAGACAGTTCCATAGCTTTACCGTTCTCACAGTGACAAACCCTTTCCCAACTCTACTTTATGTATACATACCAGTAACTTGTAACATTCCTTGTTTGTAGAAACTCATCCAGCTTTTATTAACGACCAATGAACCTGCCATAACAACGTCCACTGGAAGACAGTTCCAAGCTTTACCGTTCTCACAGTGACAAACCCTTTCCCACTCTACTTTATGTATCAATACCAGTAACTTGTACATTCCTTGTTTGTAGAAACTCAATCCAGCTTTTATTAAACTGACCAATGAACCTGCCATAACAACGTCCACTGGAAGACAGTTCCATAGCTTTACCGTTCTCACAGTGACAAACCCTTTCCCAACTCTACTTATGTTATCAATCCCAGTAACTTTGAACATTTCCTTTTGTGAGAAACTCATCCAGCTTTTTATTAAACGACCAATGACCTGCCATAACAACGTCCACTGGAAGACAGTTCCATAGCTTTACCGTTCTCACAGTGACAAACCCTTCCCAACTCTACTTATGTATCAATCCAGTAACTTGTAACATCTTGTTTGTAGAAACTCATCCAGCTTTTTATTAAACTGACCAAGAACCTGCCATAACAACGTCCACTGGAAGACAGTTCCATAGCTTTACCGTTCTCACAGTGACAAACCCTTTCCCAACTCTACTTTATGTATCAATACCCAGTAACTTGTAACATTCCTTGTTTGTAGAAATCTCCAGCTTTTTTTTAAACTGACCAATGAACCCTGCCATAACAACGTCACTGGAAGACAGTTCCATAGCTTTACCGTCTCACAGTGACAAACCCTTTCCCAACTCTACTTTATGTATCAATACCAGTAACTTGTAACATTCCTTGTTTGTAGAAACTCATCCAGCTTTTTTTAAACTGACCAATGAACCTGCCATAACAACGTCCACTGGAAACAGTTCCATAGCTTTACCTGTTCCACAGTGACAAACCCTTTCCCAACTCTACTTTATGTATCAATACCAGTACTTGTAACATTCCTTGTTTGTAGAAACTCATCCAGCTTTTTATTAAACTGACCAATGAACCTGCCATAACAACGTCCACTGGAAGACAGTTCCATAGCTTTACGTTCTCACAGTGACAAACCTTTCCCACTCTACTTTATGTATCATACCAGTAACTGAACATTCCTGTTTGCAGAAACTCATCCAGCTTTTTATAAACGACCAATGAACCTGCCATAACAACGTCCACTGGAAGACAGTTCCATAGCTTTACCGTTCTCACAGTGACAAACCCTTTCCCAACTCTACTTTATGTATCAATACCAGTAACTTGTAACATTCTTGTTTGTAGAAACTCATCCAGCTTTTTATTAAACTGACCAATGAACCTGCCATAACAACGTCCACTGGAAGACGTTCCATAGCTTTACCGTTCTCACAGTGACAAACCTTTCCCAACTCTACTTATGTATCAATACCAGTAACTTGTAACATTCCTTGTTTGTAGAAACTCATCCAGCTTTTTATTAAACTGACCAAGAACCTGCCATAACAAGTCCCTGGAAGACAGTCCTAGCTTTACCGTTCTCACAGTGACAAACCCTTTCCCAACTCTACTTTATGTATCAATACCAGTAACTTGTAACATTCCTGTTTTAGAAACTCATCCAGCTTTTTATTAAACTGACCAATGAACCTGCCATAACAACGTCCACTGGAAGCAGTTCCATAGCTTTACCGTTACTCACAGTGACAACCCTTTCCCAACTCTACTTTATGTATCAATACCAGTAACTTGTAACATTCCTTGTTTGTAGAAACTCATCCAGCTTTTATTAAACTGACCAATGAACCTGCCATAACAACGTCCACTGGAAGACAGTTCCATAGCTTTACCGTTCTCACAGTGACAAACCCTTTCCCAACTCTACTTTTATGTACAACCAGTAACTTGTAACATTCCTTGTTTGTAGAAACTCCACCAGCTTTTTATTAACTGACAATGAACCTGCCATAACAACGTCCACTGGAAGACAGTTCCATAGCTTACCGTTCTCACAGTGACAAAACCCTTTCCCAACTCTACTTTATGTATCAATACCAGTAACTTGTAACATTCCTTTTGTTGCAGAAACTCATCCAGCTTTTTATTAAACTGACCAATGAACCTGCCATAACAACGTCCACTGGAAGACAGTTCCATAGCTTTACTGTTCTCACAGTGACAAACCTTTCCCAACTCTACTTATGTATCAATACCAGTAACTTGACATTCTGTTTGAGAAACTCATCCAGCTTTTTATTAAACTGACCAATGAACCTGCCATAACAACGTCCCTGGAAGACAGTTCCATAGCTTTACGTTCTCACAGTGACAAACCCTTTCCCAACTCTACTTATGTATCAATACCAGTAACTTGTAACATTCCTTGTTTGTAGAAACTCATCCAGCTTTTTATTAAACTGACCAATGAACTGCCTAACAACGTCCACTGGAAGACAGTTCCATAGCTTTACCGTTCTCACAGTGACAAACCCTTTCCCACTCTACTTTATGTATCAATCCAGTAACTTGTAACATTCCTTGTTTGGAAACTCATCCAGCTTTTATTAAACTGACCAATGAACCTGCCATAAACAACGTCCACTGGAAGACCGTTCCATAGCTTACGTTCTCACATGTGACAAACCCTTCCCACTCTACTTTATGTATCAATACAGTAACTTGACATTTCCTTTTTTGCAAAACTCATCCAGCTTTCTTTTGAAAACTGTCCAATGAACCTGCCATCACCACGTTTCAAGGAGGCATTTTGCCTCTAAACCATAAAAATACAATCCCCAATTCTAGGGAGTGAGCATGGATCTAAGATTGGGCTTCTGAGTGATGTTGTTGAACTGCTACATTTCTTCACAATAATTCCAATTCCCCATTTTAAAACCAAACCTGATATGGATCAAACAGATAAAGTTTAATGACTGATCATTTACAAATCACACCAGCCCGCTCTAAATTAAACCAAGAAAAACAAATCTATGGGTAGCACCTAGAGTAATGCTGGGCCCAGCTCATGGAAATAACTAATTGTCAGACTTGATCTGCCTGTTTTTAATGATCATGCAATTTATTACCAAAATGTCACATGCATTAACGTAGACCCGATTTCTTGCTGAAGATAATTGGTACTCAGCGCTGATAAGTTTCCTGGGAGACAATTTAACCTTATGTCCCCTAATTCTAGACAGCCACTAGTAGCAGCTACCTATCCTACGGTATGTGTCTACAGACTATATCGTCCGATGGGCTGACTTTTCATGTAACTAAAACCCTATGGGCCTCATTTACCCAGAGCCGCTATCGCTCTAGGTAAATGCTCCTTCCGCCATTTAATTCGGATTTGCAAATGTGGGTACATCTCATTAAGAGATTTACCCACTGCGGATTTTAACGCCTGCTATCTGCTGTTTTAGCGCAAACGCATAGTAAATTGCGAGCTTCGGATGCGCGGCTGATTTTTGCGTAACCCACCAATCCGATGCAATATGGAGTTAAAGTTGCGCTAACCAGTAGCGAACCTCAATATATTTGCCCAATCGAGTCTGGGTAAATGAGGCCCTATGTTTTACTTATGCACAGATAGATATTTGGATGCTATATTGGCCCCTGGAATTGCATATCAGTAGAACTTCTTATTTGAAACTACAGGGGCCCGTGCCCCCCCAAGACTGGTTACTGGGCCCCTGATACCCCCCCCCTCCTCAACGCACCGTAATCAGCTCTTTTTACACCGTTGATAATGCATATGCAGTAAAGATACTCATGATCAGCTGTTTAAAGACCCCTCTTCAGTCCTTTAATCCCAAAATATGCTCTAGCTGCTGGATATCAACCTTATGAAGGGGCATTAACCTTCTAATCTTCCCTTAAAGAAGAATCTGCTGGACCAAACTTTATTTAATTTCCTGTCTAAAATAACATGGTCATGTGACCCAGACAAAAAAAAATTTTTGGCTTTTTTTTGTGGTTAAATTTCTAAGAGCAAAATCAAAAATATAAATATGTTTGCATTTAATAATTGTAGCTCCGTACTGGCATCTGGCCCAGTTAAAACCCATTACTGCTGGGAGCTTGCAGGTTGTCTGACTTACGCATACTAAATCATATTTAATCTCTTGTTCTCCGTGCTCCAAATCTCTTCTCATTTAGATTTTCTTGAACCGCGATTAGTTATTACAAGAGTTGATGCTGCTGATATAGGTCTTAGTGGTGCCCCTTCCATATGCAGGGATGTGTCACCAGGGTAGAGGCGATGATACATTGCTCGATCATGGCTTTATCCAATAAAGAAACCCAAAGCCTAAATAGAGGTGTGGTGGTGGGGGGGGGGTCGACACCAACTGTCTGCCTGTACATGCTGTTTGACACCTTACTCTGGGTGTTCCTATAACACCTCTTAGCCACTATCTAATCACACCTTAACACCTGGCTGTGATATGCTAATTGGGAGTTTCCAGGGTACATAATTCCACAGATTCTTGTACAAGTCATTCTGAATTGAGAAGCCAGTCGGTGACTAGCGAAACGTCTTCAAGAACTACATTCAAGTCCAGTTGATCTAATTGAATACACAGATAAGATTTAGACAAGTCACATCTATGGGATTGTCATATACAGGAGAACAGGCACAGGTACTCTCTGCCCCCCCCCCCATACCAATTTAGACATACTGATCAGTTGTATGTGTGAAATAAGGTGCTAGATTGTATAGCTCTTCTGGGCAGGCCTGATGTGAACGTATCAAGGTAGATTGTGGCGCCATTATCAAATCCATAATAATAATCATGATCATCATAAATATCTTTCTACTTCGTGCACCAAGAAAAAAACTATACTATACTATACTATACTATACTGTACTGTACTCTACTATACTTTACTGTACAATACTATACTGTACTGTACTATACTATACTATACTATACTGTACTATACTATACTTTACTGTACTGTACTATACTATACTTTACTGTACTATACTATACTGTACTGTACTATACTATACTTTACTGTACAATACTATACTGTACTGTACTATACTATACTATACTATACTGTACTATACTATACTGTACTGTACTATACTGTACTATACTGTACTATACTGTACTATACTATACTGTACCATACTGTACTATACTATACTGTACTGCACTGTACTATACTGTACTATACTGTACTATACTATACCATGCTATACTATACTGTACTATACTGTACTGCACTGTACTATACTATACCATATTATACTATACTGTACTATACTATACCATACTATATTGTACTGTACTGCACTGTACTATACTATACTACACTATACCATATTATACTATACTACACTATACTATACTATACCATACTACACTATAATATACTACACTATACTGTACTATACTATACCATACTATACTGTACTATACTGTGCTATACTCTACTGTACTATACTGTACTGTACTATACTACACTATACTGTACTATACTGTGCTGTACTATACTATACACTACTATACTATACTCTACTATACTGTACTATACTATACTGTACTGTACTATACTGTACTGTACTATACTGTACTATAATAAGCTGTACTATACTGTACTATACTATATTATACTATACTGTACCATACTGTATTGTATTATACTATACTGTACTATACCATACTATACTGTACTATACTATACTGTACTATACTATGCTATACTGTATCATACTGTACTGTACTATACTATACTGTACTATACTGTACTGTACTATACCATACTATACCGTACTGTACTATACTATACAGTACTGTACTATACTATGCTATACTGTACCATACTGTATTATACTATACTGTACTATACTATACTATGCTATACTGTACCATACTGTACTGTACTATACTATACTGTACTATACTGTACTGTAGTATACTGTACTGTACTATACTGTACTATACTATACTATACTATACTGTACTGTACTATAATGTACTATACTATACTATGCTGTACTACACTGTACTATACTATACTATACTATACTATACTGTGCTATACTATACTATACTGTACTATACTATACTGTACTATAATATACTATACTGTACTGTACTGTACTGTACTATACTATACTGTACTATACTATACTATACTATACTATACTGTACTATACTATACTGTACTATAATATACTATAAGGTACTGTGCTATACTATACTATACTGTACTATACCGTACTGTACTATACTGTACTATACTATACTATACTATAAGGTACTGTGCTATACTATACTATACCATATAATACTTTACTATACTAAAATAAATACATTAGAAAGGGTTTATAAAGGAAATGTCACCATGGACCAGTCATAATGTGTAAATCTTTTGAATGTATATATTTCTGGTAAATCTGCCATGGTACATGCCCAATGACAGTGCCCACAATACCCTCCTAGCACCTGGGGATGTTTAATCAGATGGACTGGGCCAAAAGATGAGACTCGTTGTTACTGTAGGACAAAAACAACAACATCCGAGGCTCAATATTTTCTCAGCAATTAGATTTCATTGTCTTAGATTTCCGAGCGGGATTTTCCTTTAATCCCGTTTTTCATTCAGATTCGTGACTAGACTTATTTCCCTACTGAAGTGTTGGATTGATTGGTGGCTGGAAAAAAAAAAGTGGAGAAGACGACCAATCCCAACGGCAGTTCATTTGATAAATGTAGATCCCCGGTTCACTTACTTTGCTTAAAGAGCTCAGGGTTGAATCATTCACAAGCTGCTGAAAAACTGTTTAGTATTCTAAGAACTCCGGTCGGGCTTCACAATTTCTAGAAGCTGAGGAACAACAATGGCTTCCTCACTTGCATTTCAATATCTCTCAGCTGCGGGGAACAGAAATTCTTCTCCTGATGTAAAGATTTCTAATAAATTCCACATCACATTCTAACACTAGTGAACGAGCATAAATCGGTCTGACAAATTAGATTTAAAAAAACGCTGATCTTTCCGTAATCTCAGGAAATATTTATTATGCCGGGTACATGAACAGTAGAGATGTGTTGACATGCTTTCTTCATTCCAAGAAATGTGCTGCCATTAAAATGAATAAAGGGACAGTTATTCGGGGAGGGAGAACGTAATCTAGAAAGGGAGATGGGGTTTTGCATGCAGCAATATCGCTCTTATCTCCTGGGGGAATTGCGAAACCTTCTGGATCCTTGGCCAGGCTTGCGAGGATTTCCAAATGCTTCGAATCACTTGATGAAACACAAGAAGAACCAAGGAAATTATTGCATTAAAAATTTAAACCCAAATCCTAATCCAAAGCACCTTTGACTTTGACAATGTCATGTCCCAGATAATGGACTTTTTTCTTTTTCATTCAAAAAACACAAAGGCAAAGTGACAGCTTTGATTTCACCAACTGCCTGTTAAATGTGTCATGTAGTGGTTCTTCATACGAATGTTTGGATTAACACACTTCTCTACCCTTTGTTTACATTTCACTAATTGGAAGGAAAGGTTTTTATGCAACGGGAAATGATGTATTATTTTTTAATGCTTGTTATTTTAAATCGCCTTTGTAGGGTATTACATGGCAGCTGAATTATGAAATCATCTGTACTGAAAAAACTAAATTGCCACTTAGTTTTATGTATTAAAGGGGAAATAGAAATTGCTGTTCCTACAGTATCTTCCTTTGTGCTGTGTATAGTGTGATCTGTGTGTGTCATCTCTTAAAGATATTCCGTGTGTGTACCCAGCTTAAGACAAATGGTGGACAAAAAGGAATTGTTTAATTTCTAGCAGCCAATACTGGCCCAGCACAATCCTTGTTTTCTGCTTTTTTTATTACATCATAAGGGAAGAAGGAAATATTCGTTCCTACCTAGTATCTTGCCTTAATTTAATAAAAATATGAACAGTGCAGGAATTCTTTCAGCTACGAATAAACCAAAGAAACATATCAAATCTGTTTGTGAATGTTCGCGATAATGGTTACCAAGGTGTAGGGGTTAGGATAATGCACTGGGTTCCTGTTGCCTGTCCATGTGTGTAATTGTGTGTATATACTGTAGATGTGTATGTATAGTTTATTTATAAAGCATCACAAAATACAAAAAAGTCATACAAGTGGAACAAATACATAAATAGTTCAGTTCATAAATATATAAATTATATAAATAGAAGTGCTAGGGATTTGCCACAAGATGTAATGAGGTCCCTGCCCCGTAGAGCTTACAATCTAGTTAGGTGGGTAACACACAGATACAATGGAATGGGTATAAGTGCTGGAGTGAGATGTATGCAGTGCAAATAAATCAATCATAGACTGTGCTGGTTACCAGATATATAGGATGTAAGGGTAGATTTATCATATATAGATATATAGATATCATATACTGTGCTGGTTACCAGATAGGTGGGATGTAAGGGTAGATTTATCATATAAGATATATAGATTACCATACTGTGCTGGTTACCGGATAGGTAGGATGTAAGGGTAGATTTATCATATATAGATATATAGATACCATATACTGTGTGGTACCGGATAGGTAGGATGTAAGGGTAGATTTATCATATATAGATATAGAGTACCATATACTGCCTGGTACCGGATAGGAAGGATGTAAGGGTAATTTATCATATATAGATATATAGATACCATATACTGCGCTGGTTACAGATAGGTAGGATGTAAGGGTAGATTTCCATATAATAGATATATAGATACCATATACTGTGCTGTGTTACCGGATAGGTAGGATGTAAGGGTAGATTTATATATAGATATTAGATACCATATACTGGCTGGTTACCAGATAGGAGGATGTAAGGGTAGATTTACCATATAGATATATAGATACCATATACTGTGCTGGTTACCAGATAGGTAGGATGTAAGGATAGATTATCATAATAGATATATAGATACCATATACTGCGCTGGTTACCATATAGGTGATGTAAGGGTAGATTTATCATATATAGATATATTAGATCCATATACTGCGCTGGTTACCGGATAGGTAGGATGTAAGGGTAGATTTACCATATATGAGATATATAGATACCATATACTGTGCTGGTTACCGGATAGGTAGGTGGTAAGGGTAGATTTATCATATATAGATATATAGATACCATATACTGTGCTGGTTACGGATAGGTGGGTAAGGGTAGATTTATCATATATAGCTATATAGATACCCTGTACTGCGCTGGTTACCAGATAGGTAGGATGGAAGGGTAGATTTATCATATAGATATATAGATACCATATACTGTGCTGGTTACCAGATAGGTAGGATGTAAGGGGTAGATTTATCATAATAAATATACAGATACCATTACCGTGCTGGTACCGGATAGGTAGGATGTAAGGGTAGATTTATCATATATAGCTAATATAGATACCATGTACTGCGCTGTTACCGGATAGGTAGGATGTAAGGGTAGATTTATCATATATAGATATATAGATACCCTATCTGCGCTGGTTACCAGATAGGTAGGATGTAAGGGTAGATGTACCATCCGAAAGACCCAATACCAAAAACACAAGAAAAGCGACATCATATATGCAGTGCAGTGCAGGAAGAATGCTCTGATTTGTATGTGGGGGAGACCAAACAGCAACTGCATCAACGTATGGCCCAGCACAGAAGAGCCAATTCCTCGGGTCAGGACTCAGCCGTGTATCTGCATTTAAGGATAAGGACATACCTTTGAAGATTGTAATGTTAACATACTGGCGAAGGAACGTGACTGGTTCAAGAGAGGTGTTAAGGGAGCCATTTATGTGAAAATAAAGAAAACCAAGCCTAAATAGGGTGGGGGGGTTCGACACCAACTGTCTGCATGTACAATGCGTTTTAACCACCTACTCTGGGCGTTCCTAAACACCTCTTAGCCACTATCTAATCACACCCTTAAACCTGGCTGTGATATGCTAATTGGGATTTTCCAGAGGTACATAATTGCCACAGATTCTTGTACAAGTCATTCTGAATTGAGAAAGCCAGTCGGATGACTAATAGCGAAACGTCTTCAAGGAACTACATTTCAAGTCCAGTTGATCTAATTGAATACAACAGATACATTTACTGCGCTGGTTTACCAGATAGGTAGGATGTCAAGGTAGATTATCATATATAGATATATAGATACCCTATACTGTATTGGTTACCAGATAGGTGGATGTAAGGTAGGATTATCATATAGAATCTACAGATACCATATACTGTGCTGGTTACCGGATAGGTAGGATGTAAGGGTAGATTTATCATATATAGATTAATAGATATCATATACTGTGCTGGTAACCAGATAGGCAATATGTAAGGGTAGATTTATCATATATAGATACCATATACTGTGCTGGTTACCGGATAGGTAGGATGTAAGGGTAGATTTATCATATATAAATATATAGATATCATATACTGTGCTGATTACCAGATAGGTAGGATGTAAGGGTAGATTTATCATATATAGATATATAGATATCATATATATCATATATAGATATATAGATATCATATACTGTGCTGGTTACCAGATAGGTAGGATGTTCTGCTATCTATATAGATATATAGATATTCATACTACTGAGCTAGTTTACCGGATATGTAGGATGTAAGGGTAGATTTATCATATATAGATATATAGTACCATATACTGTGCTGGTTACCGGATAGGTAGGATTGTAAGGGTAGATTTATCATATATAGATATATAGATACCATTACTGTGCGGTTACCGGATAGGTAGAATGTAAGGGTAGATTTTCACTATATAGATATATAGATATAATACTGTGCTGTACCAGATAGGTAGGATGTAAGGGTAGATTTATCATATATAGATATATAGATATGATATACTGAGCTAGTTAACGGATAGTAGGATGTAAGGGTAGATTTATCATATATAGATATATAGATACCATATACTGTGCTGGTTACCGGTAGGTAGGATGTAAGGGTAGATTTATCATATATAGATATATAGATCCACTTACTGTGCTGGTTACCGGATAGGTAGTGTAAGGGTAGATTTATCATATATAGATATGAATAGATATCATATACTGTGCTGGTTACCGGATAGGTAGGATGTAAGGGTAGATTTATCATATATAGATATATAGATACCATATACTGTGCTGGTTACCGGATAGTAGGATGTAAGGTAGATTTATCAATATAGATATATAGATACCATATACTGTGCTGGTTACCAGATAGGTAGGATGTAAGGGTAGATTATCATATATAGATATATAAAACCATATACTGTGCTGGTACCAGATAGGTAGGATGTAAGGTAGATTTATCATATATAGATATATAGATACATATACTGTGCTGGTTACCGGATAGGTAGGATGTAAGAGTAGATTTATCATATATAGATATAAGATACCATATACTGGCGCTGGTTACCGGATAGGAAGGATGAAGGGTAGATTTATCATATATAGATATATAGATCATATACTGTGCTGGTTACCAGATAGGTAGGATGTAAGGGTAGATTTATCATATAAGATATATAGTATACCCATACTGTGCTGGTTACCGGATAGGTAGGATGTAAGGGTAGATTTATCATATATAGATATATAGATACCATATACTGTGCATGGTACCGGATAGGTAGGATGTAAGGGTAGATTATCATATATAGATATAGAGTACCATATACTGCCTGGTTACCGGATAGGAAGGATGTAAGGGTAGATTTATCATATATAGATATATAGATACAATACTGCGCTGGTTACCGAGATAGGTAGGATGTAAGGGTAGATTTCCATATATAGATATATAGATACCATATACTGTGTGTGTTACCGGATAGGTAGGATGTAAGGGTAGATTTATCAAATATAGATATTAGATACCATATACTGCGCTGGTTACCAGATAGGTAGGATGTAAGGGTAGATTTTACATTATAGATATATAGATACCATATACTGTGCTGGTTACCAGATAGGTATAGGATGTAAGGTAGATTTATCATATATAGATATATAGATACCATATACTGCGCTGGTTACCAATAGGTAGGATGTAAGGGTAGATTTATCATATATAGATATATAGATCCATATACTGGCTGGTTACCGATAGGTAGGATGTAAGGGTAGATTTACATATATAGATATATAGATACCATATACTGTGCTGGTTACCGGATAGGTAGGATGTAAGGGTAGATTTATCATATATAGATATATAGATACCATATACTGTGTGGTTACGGATAGGTGGGTAAGGGTAGATTTATCATATATAGTATATAGATACCTGTACTGCGTGGTTACCAGATAGGTAGGATGTAAGGGTAGATTTATCATATAGATATATAGATACCATATACTGTGCTGGTTACCAGGATAGGTAGGATGTAAGGGTAGATTTATCATATATAGATATATAAGATACCATTACGTGCTGGTTACCGGATAGGTAGGATGTAAGGGTAGATTTATCATATATAGTAAATAGATACCATGATACTGCGTGTTACCGGATAGGTAGGATGTAAGGGTAGATTTATCATATAGATTATAGATACCCTATCTGGCTGGTTACCAGATAGGTAGGATGTAAGGGTAGATACATCCGAAAGACCCAATACCAAACACAAGAAAAGCGACATCATATATGCAGTGCAGTGCAGGAAGAATGCCTGATTTGTATGTGGGGGAGACCAAACAGCAACTGCATCAACGTATGGCCCAGCACAGAAGAGCCAATTCCTCGGTCAGGACTAGCGTGTATCTGCATTTAAGGATAAGACATACCTTTGAAGATTGTAATTGTTAACAACTGGCGAAGGAACGTGATGGTTCAAGAGAGGTGTTAAGGGAGCATTTATTGTGAAAATAAAGAAACCAAGCCTAAATAGGGTGGGGGGGTCGACACCAACTGTCTGCATGGTACAATGCTGTTTAACACCTACTCTGGGCGTTGCCTAAACACCTCTTAGCCACTATCTAATCACACCCTTAACCTGGCTGTGATATGCTATTGGGATTTTCAAGGTACATAATTGCCACAGATTCTTGTACAAGTCATTCGAATTGGAAAGCCAGTCGGATGACAATAATACGAAACGTTTCAAGAACTACATTCAAGCCAGTTGATCTAATTGAATTACAACAGATACATTTACTGGCTGGGTTACCAGATTTTTAGTGGATGTCAAGGTAGATTATCATATATAGATATATAGATACCCTATACTGTATGGTTACCAGATAGGTAGGATGTAAGGTAGATTATCATAATAGAATCTACAGATACCATATACTGTGCGGTGTTACCGTAGATAGGTAGGATGTAAGGGTAGAGTTATCATATATAGATATATAGATACCATATACTGTGCTGGTTACCAGATAGGTAGGTGTAAGGGTTAGATTTATCATATATAGATATATAGATACCTTATACTGGCTGGTACCGATAGGTAGGATGTAAGGGTAGATTTACCATATATAGATATATAGATACCATATACTGCGTCGGTTACCAGATAGGTGGATTGTAAGGGTAGATTTATCATATATAGATATATAGATACCAATACTGTGCTGGTTACGGATAGGTAGGATGTAAGGGTAGATTTCTCATATATAGATATATAGTACCATATACTGTGCTGTGTGACCAGATAGGTAGGATGTAAGGGTAGATTTATTCATATATAGATACACATATACTGTGTGGTACCGGATAGGTAGGGTAAGGAGATTTATCATATATAAGAATATCGATACCCCTATACTGTG
>CM033469.1:395275272-395565696 GCA_019447015.1 Hymenochirus boettgeri | reverse complement strand
GCTGGTTACCAGATAGGTAGGATGTAAGGGTAGATTTATCATATATAAATATACAGATACCATATACCGTGCTGGTTACCGGATAGGTAGGATGTAAGGGTAGATTTATCATATATAGCTATATAGATACCATGTACTGCGCTGATTACCGGATAGGTAGGATGTAAGGGTAGATTTATCATATATAGATATATAGATACCATATACTGCGCTGGTTACCAGATAGGTAGGATGTAAGGGTAGATTTACCATCCGAAAGACCCAATACCAAAACACAAGAAAAGCGACATCATATAAGTATCCACCTACTATTCCAGTACCAGTATCCAGCTACCATTTCCAGCACCAGTATCCACCTACCATTCCAGTACCAGTATTCAGCTTTCATTCTCAGTACCAGTATCCACCTACCATTTCCAGTACCAGTATCCAGCTATCATTTCAAGTACCAATATCCAGCTACCATTTCCAGTACCAGTATCCAGCTACCATTTCCAGTACAAGTATTCAGATATAATTTCCAGTACCAGTATCCAGCTATACCATTGTCCTAGTACCATATCCACCTACCATTTCCATACCGTACCACCTCCATTCAGTACGTCAATCCACTACCATTCCAGTACAGTATCCACCTATATATTCCGTCACCCATATCCAGCTACCATTCCAGTACCAGTATCCACCTACCATTCCAGTACCAGTATCCACCTACCATTTCCAGTACCAGTATCCACCTACCATTCCAGTACCAGTATCCACCTACCATTCCAGTACCAGTACCCTACCCATTCCCGTACCAGTATCCACTCCATTCAGTACCAGTATCCACCTACCATTCCAGTACAGTATCCAGCTACCATCTACCCGTAATCACCTACCATTCCAGTACGTATCCACCTTCCAGTACCAGTATCCCACCTACCATTTCCAGTACCAGTATCCACCTACATTCCAGTTCCAGTAATCCACCGCACCTTTCCAGTACCACTATCCACCTACCATTTCCAGTACCAGTATCCACCTACCATTTCCAGTACCAGTATCCACCTCACCATTCCAGTCCATATCCACCTACCATTCCAGTCCAGTATCCCCCCTACCATTCCATACCATTAATCCCCCTACCATTCCAGACCAGTATCCACCTACCATTCCAGTACTAGTCATCCACCTACCATTCTCCCGTACCATATCCAGTACCAGTATCCGCCATACTTCCAGTACCAGTATCCACCTTACCACTTCCGTAACCATAATCCACCTACCATTTCCAGTACCAGTATCCCCTACAATTCCAGTACCAGTATTCACCACCATTCCAGTACCATTATCCACAAGTCTTCCCGTACCATCACCTACACCTTACAGTACCAGTATCCCACCTAACCATTCCAGTACCAGTAACCACCTACCATTCCAGTACCAGTAATCCACCTACCATTCCCATACCAGTATCCACTACCATTCCAGTACCAGTATCCACTACCATTCATTTCCAGTACCAGTATCCACCTACCCATTTTTCCAGTACCAGTATCCACCTACATTCCAGTACCAGTATCCCCGGCACCATTCCAGTACCAGTATCCACCTATATTCCGAGGTACCAGTATCCCCACCATTCCAGTACACAGTATCCCCTACCATTCCAGTACCAGTATCCGCTACCATTCCAGTACCAGTATCCAGCTAACCATTCCAGTACGAGTATCCACCTACCATTCCATACCAGTTCCACCTACTATTCCCAGTACCAGTATCCACCTACCATTCCAGCATTACCGTACCACCTACTATTATTCCAGTACCAGTACACCGCTACCATTCCAGTACCAGTATCCACCTATATTCCAGTACCAGTATCCCCCACCTACCATTCCAGTACCAGTATCCACCTACTATTTCCATACCAATATCCACCGTACCTTATCCAGCTACCATTCCAGTACCAGTATCCAGCTACCATTCCAGTACCAGTAGCCACCTACTAACATCCAGTACCAAATATCCACCTACTATTCCAGTACCAGTATCCACCTACCATCCACTACCAGTATCCACCTACCATTCCAGCTACCAGTATCCACGCTAACCATTTCCAGTACCAGTATCCAGCTTTCATTCTCAGTACCAGTATCCACCTACCATTTTCCAGTACCAGTATCCAGCTACCATTCAGTATACCAGTATCCACCTACCATTCCAGTACCAGTATCCACCTACTATTCCATACCAGTATCCCACCTCTCTACTATCAGTACCATATCCCCCTACCATTTCCATACCGTATCCGCTACCATTCAGTACCAGTATCCCCTACCATTCCAGTACCAGTATCCACCTACTATTCCAGTCACCGTATCCACCTACTATTCCAGTACCAGTAATCCACCTAACATTTCCAGTACCATTATCCAGCTATCAATTTCAAGTACCAATATCCAGCTCCATTTCCAGTACCAGTATCCACTACATCCTCCAGTACCATAGCCATTCCAGTACCAGTATCCCCTACCATTCCATTACCAGTATCCACCTACTATTCCATTCCACCAGTATCCACCTACTATTCCAGTACCAGTATCCAGCTATCTTTCCAGTACATAATCCATCCACCATTTCCAGTACCATAGTATCCACCTACCATTTCCAGTACCCGATCCACTACCATTCCATCCCAGTATCCCCTACTATTCCATGTACCACAGTATCCATACCATTTTTTCCAGTACCAGTATCCAGCTACCATTTCCAGTACCAGTATCCAGCTACCATTTTCCCGACCAGTATCCGCTACCATTTTCAGTACCAGTAATCCACCTACTATTCCAGTACCAGTATCCACCTACCTTTCCAGTACCAGTATCCACCTACCTCATTTCCAGTACGCAGTACTCAGCTATCATTTTCCAAGTACCAATAATCCAGCTAACCATTTCCAGTCACCAAGTATCCAGCTACCATTTTCCCGTAAGTATTCAGATATAATTTCCAGTACCAGTAATCGCAGCTATCATTTTCCCGTACCATGTACCAGCTACTATTCTGGTACTGGTTATCCAGCCAATCATTTTCAGTACCGTATCTAGCATCATTTCCATGACGGGGCATGCTTAGGGTGGGATTCCTGTGCCTGGAATCCTCCCTTTTCCTGTGCTGCTCCAGCTACCTGTCCTGTATCCGCAACATTGTCAGTACCGATAATCCAGCTAACGCATTTACCATTTCCAGTACCGTGTACCCATCTACCATTTCCAGTTCCGGTATCCAGCTACCATTGTCCCATTCCGTATCCAACTTCCATTTCCAGTATCAAGTTAATCCACAATCTTTCGCAGTACCGGTATCCACGCTACCATTTTCCGTACCGGTATCCAGCTATCATTTACAGTACCGTATCCAGCTACCATTTCCAGTACCGGTAATCCAAGCTATCATTCCAGCCACCAGTATCCAGCGCCTTATCATTTCCATCCCGGTATCCCAGCTGCATTTACAGTACCGGCATCAAGCTAAACACTCGTCCAGTACCGGTAAATTCCAGCTACCTTTCTCAGTACAGTATTCAGCTACTATTTCCAGTACCAGTATCCAGCTATCATGTTCCAGTACCCGGTCTCTCAGTTATCTTCCAGTACCGCATCAAGCTAACCATTTCCTAACCGGTACTGGAAATCCTTTGCCATTTGAAGTCCAGGTATCGCACTATATCTAATTTTCTGTACCAGTATCCTGCCTCCTATTTCCCTGCTAGAATTAATGCCAACGTTATCAAGGATCGCCACGGTTTGGAGTCAATTATCAGAATGGAGATTCAAGAACATTTGTTTTTACTTGGAAATATACAGTGACCAGAAGCAAGGCTTCTATAATAGAATTTTGTATAATATTTATATGGTGCTTTTTTTGTGTGTGTGTCTTTATGGGGGACCATTTTGAATGTTTACTCAAGATATACCAGATATTTATGTTAGAATTGATTATTAATAATCATAATTAATTTAATTAAGGGTAATAATAATTAGAAGGTACTAATACAATTGAAGGTCTCATCGTAGTGAGCGTTTTGTCCATTTTTTTTTTTTAATTAGAAAATAATTGAGTCAATTGATTCTTTTTAATCTAAATGTACATTAATTTATATGTTCTCATTTTCATTTTCGCTTTTTTAAAGGTGACTAAAGTTGAAAAACAACTTGGGCTAGATCGAGGTGAGCCGCAGAAACAAATCTTTGTACAGAGTTTCTGTATATCCCCAAACCTTCCCTGAGTCAATTATTACTAATAGATATTTACAGTTATAAAGCAGATTTCAATCACATGTTTTTTCCTTTCTGAATTATGAAAGAAAGTTGGTTATTTTACTTTAAGAGATATTTATCATTACAGGAATCCAATTGACTACAATAATTTTTAATAAAAATGACAAACTCAATCCTTCTAATGAAATAATTATCAATTTATGAAGTAAATACAGTATATCTAAACATTCAAAAATTTCCCCCAAAGACCAACAGCACAAAAAAAGCACTTTAATAAAAACTTTATAAAATTCTATATCTATGTATTTCAGTTAGATCACTGCGACTTGACAGTTTATTGCTTGAAGACGTTTTCGCTAGTCATATCATCGACTGGCTTTCTCAATTCTGAATGAGATGTAACAAGACTCTGTGCATTATGTACCCTGGAAATCCCAATTACATATCACAGCCAGGTGTTTAAAGGGCGTGATTGGGATATGGGCTAGAGGTGTTATATGAACCCAGAGTAAGGTTCAAAACATGCACTGTACATGACGACAGATGGTTCGCACCCCCCCCACCTCTATTTAGGCTTGGTTCTTTATTTTCACAAAATGGCTCCTTAAACCCTCTCTGAACCAGTCATGTTCCTTGTCCAATAGAAATTTAATAAAATTCTAATTATGAAGCCTAAGCTCTGGTCACTCGTTTTAAGAAAATGTTCTTGAATCCAGTCTTATCCTACTTAAAAGAGTGGACGCCTTTATATAGGTGCATTAACCGATGTGGCGTCCTCGTCCCTCCCTCATATGAAACGTCCATTAAAGCACTTGTCACCGACACCATCCTCTACCCCTCTTACATCCAAGACAAACATGGTAAGTATTTGATTAAACCATCATCTTTTATTCACATAATTTTTATGCCCTTCACCTCTGGCCAGTCTCTGCACATGCCAGTGTTTTTTTTTTAAGGTGGGTGGACATGCCCTTTAAAATAATAGAATACCCCCCATCTAAAATAAGAATAACCCTCCTTTAAATAATTCTAACAGATTCCTTAAATAATGATAACCTAAAATTACAATCTTAAATAGTGTTGCTTAAGGAAAACCTCTCATGTGTTTAAATTTTGTTAAATGACAGTTTAAAATGAGAGTACTATGGGACAGGGAAACAGGACGGGGCCAATTTTCTATCTAACCTTCCAACCTACTCATATTGTTTTTCTGGTGAGGAGCACCAGCCCAAAGTATTCCAGTACAAGTATTCAGATATAATTTCCAGTACCAGTATCCAGCTATCATTTCCAGTACCAGTATCCAGCTACTATTTCTGGTACCGGTATCCAGCCATCATTTCCAGTACCGGTATCTAGCCATCATTTCCAGTATAGGGGCATGCTTAGGGGGGGATTCCTGGTGCCTGGAATCCCCCCTTTCTGTCTGCTCCAGCTACCTGTCTGATAATCATTTCCAGTACAGACGCATGCTTAGGGGGGGATTCCTGGTGCCTGGAATCCTCCCTTTCTGTCTGCTCCTGCTACCTGTCTGTATCCAGCTACCATTTCCAGTACCGATATCCAGCTACCATTTCCAGTACCGGTATCCAGCTACCATTTCCAGTACCGGTATCCAGCTAACATTTCCATTACCGGTATCCAACTTCCATTTACAGTATCAGTATCCAACTATCATTTCCAGTACCGGTATCCAGCTACCATTTCCAGTACCGGTATCCAGTTATCATTTACAGTACCGGTATCCAGCTACCATTTCCAGTACTGGTATCCAGCTATCATTTCCAGCACCAGTATCCAGCTATCATTTCCAGCACCGGTATCCAGCTATCATTTACAGTACCGGCATCAAGCTACTATCTCCAGTACCGGTATCCAGCTACCATTTCCAGTACCAGTATCCCTCAAACAAAAAACTGGATGTGCAGAGGAGGCAGCAGGTGAAACGGCTAAAATTATGTGAAAAAGCTGATGGTTAATCAAATATTACTTTTGTCATTGATAAGAAGGGTAGAGGAGGTGTGGTGACAATGCTTTATATGGACTTTCAATGAGGAGGGACGAGACGCCCATCGGTAATGCCAACCTATTAAAGGCGTCCACTTTAAGTAGGATCAGACTGGAGATTCAAGAACATTTTTCTTAAACACAGTGACCAGAGCTAGGCTTCTATAATAGAATTTTATAAATTCTATTGGCAAAGGAACATGACTGGTTCAAGAGAGGGTTAAGGAGGCCATTTATTGAAAATAAAGAAACCAAGCCTAAATAGAGGTGGGGGGGTCGACACATCGTCTGTCATGTACAATGCTGTTTGACACCTTACTCTGGGCGTTCCTATACACCTCTTAGCCACTATCCAATCACGCCCTTAACACCTGGCTGTGATATGCTAATTGGGTATTTTTCCAGGGTACATAATTGCACAGATTCTGTACAAGTCATTCGAATGAGAAAGCCAGTCGGATGACTAGCGAAACGTCTTCAAGAACTAAACTTCAAGTCCAGTTGATCTAACTGAATACATCAGATAGAGAATTTTATAAAGTTTATAAGTGCTTTTTTGTGCTGTGTGGTCTTATGGGGGACATTTTGAATGTTTTCTAGATATACTTGTATTTATTTATAATTGATATTAATTCATTAGAAGGCATTGAGTTTGGTCATTTTATTAAAAAATATTGTAGTCACTTGAGTCCTTTAATGATAAATATCCTTTAAAGTAAAATAACAACTTTCGTTCATAATCAGAAAGAAAAACATGTGAAAATCTGCTTAAACTGCTATACTTCATATAGTAATCAATGACTCAGGGAAGGTTTTGGGATATACAGCCCTGTACAAGATTTGTTCTGGCGCTCACCTGATTCTAGCCAAGTGTGTTATTCACTTTAGTCACCTTAAGAAAAGAAATGAATGAAATAAATTCGATTTACCATTTAGATAAAAAGTCAATGACTCCAATTCTATAAAAAATGACAAACTCAATACTCTAATTAATGATATTACCTTCGTTAATATAATACATTACCTTAATTATTATAATATAAATATCAATTCTAAAGAATATCGTCTATCTAGTAACATTAAAAATGTCCCCATAAAGACACACAGCACAAAAAAAGCACATGTATAAATATTATAAAATCTATTATAGAAGCCTAGCTCTGGTCACTGTATTTAAGTAAAAAAAATGTTCTTGAATCTCCATTCTGATCTGACTCCAAAGTGGCGACCTTTAATACGTTGGCATTACTTCTAGCGGGAAATGGTAGCAGGATACGGACAGAAATAGATAGCTTAATACTGTACTTCAAATGGCAACTGATTTCACAGTTACCGGTAACTGGAACTGTACTTGAATGCCGGTACTGAAATGATAACTGGAGACCGGTATGGAAATGATAGCTGGATAACTGGTACTGGAATAGTAGCTTAATACTGGTAATGGGGAAATGGTACTGGATACCGTTACTGGAGATGGTGCTTGAATGGCGGACTGTAATGATAGCTGGATACCGGTGCTGGAACTGATAGCTGATACTGTCTGGAAATGATAGCTGATACCGTCTGGAACTGGGTGCTGGGATCCGTAACTGTAAAGATATCTGATACCGTACTGGAACTGGGTAGCTGGATACGGTACTATCTGGAAAGGATTGTTGGATACTGATACTGGAATGGAGTTGGATACCGTAATGGAATGGTAGCTGGATACCGGTACTGAATGGTAGCTGGAACCGTTACGGAAATGGTACTGGATATCGGTACTGTCAATTTAGCTGGAACAGACAGGTATCTGGAGCACACATAAAGGTAGGATTCCAGGCACAGGATCCCCCCTAAGCATGCCCCTGTACTGGAATGATGGCTATATACGGTACGAAAATGTGGCTGAACCATTACAGAAATAGTAGCTGGATCTGGTACTTGGCAATGATCCTGGATCTGGTACTTGGGAAATTATACTGAATACTTGTACTGGAAATGGTAGCGGATACTTGTACTGGAAATTGTAAGCTGGCTATTGGGACTGGAAATGAGAAGCTTGGATTACTGTTACTGGAAATTGTAGGTGGATACTGGTACTTGGCAATGTAAGTTGATTACTGTACTGGAATAGTGAGGTGATAACTGGTACTGAAAATGGTAGCTGGATACTGGTTCTGAAAATGGTAGCGGTGGATACTGAGTACTGGGAAATGGTTAAACAAAGCTGTATACTTGTACTAGGAAATGTAGGTGGATACGGTACTGGGAACTGTAGGTGGATACTGGTACTGAATGGTAGCTTGGATTCCTGGTACTGGAAATGGTAGTGGATACTGGTATGGAAATGTGTACTGGATATTGGTACTGGAAATGATACTGGATACTGTAACTCTGAATAGTAGGTGGCTACTGGTACTCGGAATAGTAGGTGGATCTGGTACTGGAATGGTATTGGGATGTGGATACTGGTACTTGGAATGTTAGCTGGATACCTGTACTGAAATGTAGTTGGATACTGTTACTTGGAATGGTAACCTGGATATTGGTACTCTTGTAATGATAGCTTGATACTGGTACTGGGAAATGGTAGGTGCTCCTGGTACTAGAAATAGTAGGTGGAAATACTGGGTACTTGACGAGTAGGTGATACTGTACTGTAATGTAGGTGATCACTGGTACTGAATGGTAGCTGATACTGTTACTGAATGTAGTGATATGGTACTGGAATATAGGTGGATAGTGGTTCACTGGAATGTAGGTGGATACTGTTACTGGAATGGCGAGTGGACCTGGTACTGGAATGTAGCTGGATACTGTACTTGGAAATGTAGGTGGATCTGGTACGAGAAATAAAGCTTGGATACTGTACATGGAAATGGTAGGTGATACTGGTGCTGGAAATGGTAGTGTGATAACTGGTATGAATGGTAGGTGGATATCTGGTACTGGAATAGTAGGTGGATCTGGTACTGGAGTAGTAGGTGATACTGGTACTCGGGAATGGTAGCTGGATACTGGTACTGGAATAGTAGGTGGATATTGGTACTGAATGTAGGTGATACTGGTACTTGGAAATGGTAGGTGATACTGTGCTGAATAGTAGGTGATACTGGTAACTGGAATGGTGCTGGATACTGGTACTGAATAGTAGGTGATACTGGTATGGAATGGTAGGTGGATCCTGGTACTGGAATAGTAGGTGGTACGGTACTGGAATGGTAGGTTGGATACTGGTACTGGAATGTAGCTGGATACTGTGCTGGAAATGGTAGCTGGATACTGGGTACTGAATAGTAGGTGGATACTTGATACTGGAATGTTATCTGGATACGGTACTGGACAGTATGTGATACTGGTACTGGGAATGGTAGTGGATACTGTTATGGAATAGTATGTGGATCCTGGTACTGGAAATGGTAGGTGGATCCTGGTACTGGAAGAGCTGGATACCTGTTACTGGAATGGGTAGCTGGATACTGGTATGGAATGGTAGGCGATACTGTACTTGGAATGGTAGGTGGATACTGGTACTGGGAATGGTAGTGGAATCTGTCCTGGGACGGTAAAGGTGAATACTGGTACTGGAATCTTAGGTGGATACGGTACTGGAATGGTAGGTTGAATACTGTACTGGAATGGTAGGTGATACGTACTGGTAAATGGTGGTGGATACTGGTTACTGACTGGTAGGTATACTGTACTGGGGAATGTAAGGTGGATACTGGTACTGGAACTTGGTAGTGGATACTAGTACTGGAATGTTCGGTGGATACTGGTACTGGAATGATAGTGGCTCAGGTGGGACATGCCCTTTAAATAAGAATACCCCATCTAAATAAGAATACCTCTCCTTAAATAATTCTACAGATCCTTAAATAATGATACCTAAATTACAATACTTAAATAGTGTTGCTTAAAGGAAAACTATCATGTGTATAAAGTTTTTTTAAATACAGTTAAAATGAAGAGTACTTGGGACAGGGAAACAGGACGGGCAATTTCTACCTCCCATTATTGTTTCTGTGAGGAGCACCAGCCCAAAGTATACTGATTCTGCCAGTATTTAAAGGGCATGTTTACCCCTTGTAAGAGAGAACCCCCCCCCCCCAAACCCCAGTTTCCTTTTATTCTGTTGTTGCTATGATGCTCACAGTCTGAGAAAAGAGCCTTACAAGTCGCGATCCAATGGCATCACTCCATTCTACTTCCTGGTAATGGCCATCAGTCACAGCCATGACCGTGATGTCACAGCCAATGGCTGATGCCCATTACCAAACAAGCCTCCACTGCTGCTGCTTGTGCACGTAAAGGGCGTGGGCCAAGCCGCGATGGGTCGTGGACATGTAAGGCTCTTTTCTCAGACTTTGAGCATCGTAGCAATAGGTGAGTAAAACAAACCTGGGGTTTGGGGGGGTTCTCTCTTACAGGTTACATTTTTGTACAAGGGGTGGACATGCCCTTTATGGATTGATAAATATATAAAAAAAACAGTTTGGTGTTCCTTTTATTTAATGTGGTTTAACAATCAGGACATTGGGCCATATTTGGGCCATATTTAAGAATGCTCGGTATCGCAATTTAGCAATACCGCAAGTTACGGTAATGTACGACAGTGGCCATGGATCTACGGCTGCAGTCGGACTTTTACAACTAAACGTTTATTAATTAATGAACGTTCAGCAGTAGAATACCATGCGGTAGTAAACGGTAAATGGTATTCTATTAAGATCGTATATCTACAATCCCGTTATCGTAATTTAAGAAGAAGATTGCAAATTAACGAAAGTTAAAATGATTGGAAATTAACGATCGAGAAAACAATCAGTAAAGGTGCAGTATCGCTAAAAAGTGATACCGTGCCTTTAGAAGTATGGCCCATTGTTTTGTGTTTTAATGGGTAAGTTCTAGCTACAACCTGGTACTGTAGAAAAGTCTTCCCTTTGATTCCAAAGAAGCTAATTATCACCTAAACCATAAAGCTTTTGTTTCAATCAAACTGTATTTTAAAAAAACTCTCCTTCTGTATTTATTGATAACCTTCCCATATTTTGTTTTAATTATAAATTAATTAACGCGTTTAGGCCAATCGTTATCAAAGAACGTTAATTGGAAACCAGTAAGCACTAAAGAAAAAAAAGATAAGCAAAATGCAGAATCAATTACTAACGAATTAATCAAGTGTAAGTTTAATTAGAGGTTATGGTTATGATGTGAAATTCAATTTCTACAATTAATAAAGGGGAAAGACTGTAGGTTATAGTATAAGGATCTGGGAAATGGATTAGGCTCATGTTTACTTTACCTAAAATTAATATTTTTTTGGTACCTTTGTTCCTGTGCATCGTCACCTTGCAGACTGTACTTGCTAAATATTTTTACGACTGTAAATCAGTTTGTGGATTTAATTCCTTCCCAGAGCTTGACTTTCACTGCACGTATATCCTGAACCAGATCACACAAATAGGTTATCTCTGTTCATAGACAGATGGGATAAAATATCGTTTTGTTTCGAATGTTGTCTAATTTATAGTTGCAATACCAACTGGTGTGACTTATTGGTAAACCAATGTAATGAAAAGCTTGGAATATTGTCATACAAATAAATAAAGGAATAATCACATTTCATATACAGTACTGATACTACTACTATATACAATAGAAGAACTGTGGGAGTTCTATATCCTTAAGGTTCGTACACATGTGTGATCGTGGGTCCCGTCCCGCAAAGCACGATGTGTATGAATGAACATTTCGGCCTATAATCAGCCCGTGAGTAGGCACTTTGTCGGCCAAAACAGTCGTTCATTCAGGGATCCGCCAGGTCGGTCAACGATCCCCGACTGAATGTCCGTTTTCGCGGATAAAGTGCCTACACACAGGCCGATTATCGGCCGAAACCCCCAATACCTTTCCACTGTAGATGTTTGGAAACTACAACTCCCAGCATGCTTGGTTGCTGGGAGTTGTAGTTTCCAACCACCTATAGTAGAAAGGTATTGGGGTTCGTATGTGCATACTGTCCCCCCACCCTATACCTTTCCACTGTAGATGTTTGGAAACTCACAACTCCCAGCATGCTTGGTTGCTGGGAGTTGTATTGTTCCAACCACCTATAGTAAGAAAGGTAATGTGGGTATTGCTGCTGGCATACTGTCCCCCCAGCCCTCCCCCCCAGTCCCCCCCCCAGCTCACTTACCGTACCTGGTCTTTCAGCTTCCTCTCTCTGGCCGCTGCCGCAATCCAGCAAGCCACGAGTCAGGCCGGCAGTTCCCCAGTACTGCTTCGGGCTGCGCGATGACGTCATCCCGCCAGCGTGGCGACGACATCATCGCACAACCGTGAAGAACTACTGGGAGACTGCCGAGCCTGACTCGCGGCTGCTTCTGGATTGAAGGTAAGTTTCTTGTGACTCGAGTATAAGCCGAGGCAAGGTTTTTAGTTTGATTTTTAAACCTAAAACCTCGGCTTATACTCGAGTATATATAACAGAATATGTGTACACGCCTAGAGTCGAGTATACAGAACGTGTGTACACGGCCTACAGTCTGAGTATAAACAGAATGTGTGTACCCGGACTCAGTCTGATATAAACAGAACGTGTGTACACAGCCTACAGTCTGGTAATAAACAGAACGTGTGTACACAGCCTACAGTCTGAGTAATAACAGAACATGTGTTACACAGCCTACAGTCTGAGTATAAACGAACTGTGTACACAGCCTACCAGTCTGAGTATAAACAGAACGTTTGTACAGCCTACAGTCTGAGTTAAACGAACGGTGTACACAGCCAAGTCTGAGTATAAACGAACTGTGTACCCGCCTACATCTGAGGATAACAAACATGTGTACACAGCCTACAGTCTGAGTATAAACAGAACGTTGGTACACAGCCTAGAGTCTTGAGTATAAACAGAACGTGTGTACACAGCCTAAGTCTGAGTATAACAGAACTGTGTACACAGCCTACAGTCTGAGTATAAACAGAACGTGTGTACACAGCCTACAGTCTGATATAAACAGAACATTGTGTACACAGCCTAGTCTGAGTATAACAGATGTGTGTACACGGCCTACAGTCTGATATAAACAGAATGTGTGTACACGGCCTACATGTCTGAGTATAAACGATGTTGTGTACACCGGACCTACAGTCTGAGTATAAAACAGAACGTGTGTACACAGCTACTTCTGAGTATAAACAGAACGTGTGTACACAGCCTACAGTCTGAGTATAAACAAACGTGTGTCACAGCCTACAGTCTGAGTATAAACAGAACTGTGTAACGCCTCCGTCTGAGTATAACCAGAACGTGTGTACACGCCTACAGTCTGAGTATAAACACACGTGTGTACACGGCCTACAGTCTGAGTATAACAGACGTGTGTACCCGGCCTACAGTCTGAGTATAAACAGAACGGGTACCGGCTACATCGATTAACAGTTGTAACGCCTATCTGAGTAAACAAAGTGTGTACACAGGCTACAGTCTGAGTATAAAACAGAAGTGTGTACACAGCCTACAGTCTGAGTAATAACAGAACGTGTGTACACAGCCTACAGTCTGAGTATAAAACGAACGTGTGTACACAGCCTACAGTCTGAGTATAAACAGAACTTGTGTACACACCTACAGTCTGAGTATAAACAACGGTGTACACAGCCTACAGTCTGAGTATAACGACGGTTACACACCTACAGTCTGAGTATAAACAGAACGTGTGTACACAGCCTACAGTCTGAGTATAAACAGAACGTTGTACACAGCCTACAGTCTGAGTAAACAGAACTGTGTACACGCCTAAGTCTGAGTTAACGAAAGTTACGCCTCAGTGAGTATAAACAGAACGTTACAGCCTACAGTCTGATATAAACAAACGTGTGTACACAGCCTACAGTTGCGTATAAACAGAACATGTGTACACGCCTACAGTCTAGTATAAACAGAACGTGTGTACACAGCCTACAGTCTGAGTATAAACAGAACTTGTGTACACAGAGCCTACAGATCTGATTATAAACAAGAATGTGTGTAACGCCTCTCGAGTAACATGGTACGGCTACGTCTGAGTATAACACAGAATGTGTCACAGCTACGTCGATTATAACAAACGTGTACACGCCTACAGTCTGAGTATAAAGAACAATGTGTAACACGCCTAACAGTAACGGTATAAACCGACGTGTGTACACAGCCTACAGTCTTGAGTTTAACAGAACGTGTGGTACACAGCCTACAGTCTGAGTTATAAACAGAACTGTGTACACAGCCTACAGTCGAGTATAAACAGAACGTGTGTACCATCCTACAGTCTGAGTATAAACAGAAGCGTGTGTACACAGCCTACAGTCTGATAAAACAAACGTGTGTACAACGCCTACGTCTGAGTATAAAACAGAACATGTTACACAGCCTACAGTCTGAGTATAAACAGAACGGGTGTACACCCTACATCTAGTATAACAGAACGTGTGTACACAGCCTACAGTCTGAGTATAAACAGACTGTGTACCACAGCCTCACTGAAAAACAACGTGTGTACACGCCTACAGTCTGAGTATAAACAGAACGTGTGTACACAGCCTACAGTCTGAGTATAAACAGAACGTGTGTACACAAAGCAATCGAGTATACAGAACGTGTGTACACAGCCTACATCTGAGTATAAACAGAACGTGTGTACACAGCCTACAGTCTGAGTATAAACAGAACGTGTGTACACGCCTACAGTCTGAGTATAAACAGAACGTGTGTACACAGCCTACAGTCTGAGTATAACAGAACGTGTGTACACACGCACGTCTGAGTATAAACAGAACGTGTGTACACAGCCTACAGTTCGAGTATAACAGAACGTGTGTACACGGCTCTACAGTCTGAGTATAAACGAACGTGTGTACACAGCCTACAGTCTGAGTATAAACAGAACATGTGTACACAGCCTACAGTCTGAGTAATAACAGAACAACGGGTGTACACAGCTACAGTCTGAGTATCACAACGTTACACGCTACGTGAATAAACAGAACGTGGTACACAGCTCATCTGAGTATAAACAGACGATTTGTACACACCTACAGTCTGAGTATAAACAGAACGTGTGTACACGGCTACAGTTCTGAGTATAAAGCAAGCGTGTGTACACAGCCTACAGTCTGAGTATAAACAGAACGTGTGTACACGCCTACGTCTGAGTAACAGAACGTGTGTCCACACCTACAGTCTGGTATAAACAGAAGTGTGTACACAGCCTACAGTCGAGTATAAACAGAACGTGTGTAGCACAGCCTACGTCTGAGTATAACAGAAGTGTGTACACACAGCTACAGTCTGAGTACTAAACAGAACGTGTGTACACAGCCTACAGTCTGAGTATAAACAAACGTGTGTACACAGCCTACAGTCTGAGACTGTAACGCCTACATGATATAACAGAACGGTGTACACAGCCTACAATCTGAGTATAAACAGAACGTGTGTACACGCCTACAGTCTGAGTATAAACAGAACGTGTGTACACACCTACAGTCTGAGTATCAACAGAACGTGTGTACACAGCCTACAGTCTGAGTATAACAGAACGTGTGTACACAGCCTACAGTCTGATTAAACAGACGTGTGTACACGCCTACATCTGAGTATAAACAAATGTGTACCAGCCACATTCTGAGTAAAACAGAACTGTGTAACGAGCCTACAGTCTGAGTATAAAACAGAACGTGTGTACACGGCCACAGTCTGATATAAACAGAACGTGTGTACACACCTACAGTCCTGAGTATCAACAGAACGTGTGTACCAGCTACGCTGTAAAACAAGTAATATCGAACTTCGAATTCAAACCCTTTGCTATTCTGGTTCCCAATTCAAAAATTGATCTTGCCTCATATCTTGAAAGGAGAGCCATCATATCATCTCCCCCCCTCCTTCCCCCCCTTTGGGGGTAATTATCCTCTTAATGCCCTGAACCTGCAGCATATTTAAATTAACCCCATTACATATCACAAAATGTCTAGCAACAGGAGTATTACTATCTTGTATTTTTCGGTTGTCCAACATATTCCAATGCATTGTGTAGACCCAGATAAGAGGTTGAACTCTATTTTACGCTGGGTAGGGGAAATTACTTGACTCAAGCGAGCGTTGAACGATCAGTTTGGGACAAATGACTGTTGGTCCCATTGGGAAGCGCTCAATCTCCCGGATAAAAGGGATGAATTTAGTTATAGGTCACAGTAAAAGATTCAAAGCTTCATCTAGGAGAACATTGTTCTGTTCAGCAAGTGCTCGGTGCCCCACAGGAGTTTATTTCTGAATTGTAAACATTGAATTTTAACACTGAATTTAGAATTTTTGACAACGCGTTTCTGCAAAGTTCCGGCCTTCGAAATTCAGCCGTTCAACCTCAAAACCAGGTTTGGTTAGAACCGGGAACTTGTCTCCTACAACCAATACAGGGTGCTTCTGTCTTTACCAACAATGTCAGTGATTACACTTAAACTGGAATTTGTGACCGTGGGCATAATATAACAGCCTGTAAGCCAAGGATAACACGCGCTATGTAATGGCTGTGTCTTTATTACTGGCCAGTCACAGTAATGACTGATACAGCAGGACTAGAAATATTCCCCCAGATGTAGCTTGACCAGCTGTGAGATTATCTATCCCTGCTTACAACTGGTCAATTCTAATTGCTGCCACGGGTTAGACCATGGGAAATATACGACCCCTCTGGCTGTGTCCCCACGTAGATAATCTAATTACAGTCAAACGCACAATCCAGCCGATACATAATCATCTCAATAAATCAAAATATGAAAAAGAGAAAACGTTTTCTCGTTGGAAGGAACATAAAGGTAATATTCATGGAATCTTATTAATACGGTTATTAACTTTATCCGGATTCGACTAACGTTTGTTTGCATGCTGAACCCCACGGGAGGGTAAACATATCTCTAGCACTCTACCTTTTAACCTCCTCTTAACCTTTGTCATTGCTCTCCTAGCAACTCTCGAAATCCGGTATGGCAGAGGCTGGAGAAAAGGGAAGGTATTGATCGCATGTGGTTAGTAGTCATTATGCCACAAGAAAAAAGAAAGGTAATTCCCAAACCATTAACTCAGAACAAATAAAAGCTGTGATGTACTGAGAGCTGAGGTATGCACCGAACATTCCATGGAAAGGCACAGGCGACAGGGACATTTAACATAAAGATCTTTGCTGTGGTTCTGCTACTTCCAGAGAGTTTACTATCGATGCATTAACAAGAAAGCAAAATCGGGAAGACGCACTAGTGGGGCCAAGCCCAGAGAGCGTTAAGGGGAAAGCCAGCGCCATGTTGACTGCCCTTATAAAGGATAAAAGGCTAACACAAAAGGCTACCTCGGTACGTTAAATGTTAGGGAATTGGCCCCTAAAATGCTGCACCCTCCAATAAGAACTTCAGAAGACCAATAATATGGCTTGCTTGGCCTGAATGGTTGGCCTATGTCATTGTTTAAAGTTACCCAGAGCTATCATGGCCTGAATTTGCACAATGGGTCCATGGTACATTAAGAGGTATATGGGAATGTCTTTTTGTACCCACACCCTTCCCATGGCCATACAAATGGTCAGTTCCGTAGGTAGCACATCCTTGATGGTAGGTGGTACTTCCAGAGGATTAGGTGAGATTAAAACATATGGGTTTCCAGCAGGAGAGACAGCAGTGTACACCCCCAAAATAAAGGGGCCTGAAACGTCCCCCCGTGGAGTCATTGTTGACATTTCTCGTCTATGGTCATTTCCATACAAATTGAGCAAAGAAGATGGAAGGAATTAAAACTCCCTTGGATCAAGCAGATGTTAAACAATGGTTGGTGCATTCAACAGTCAGTGTGCAATAGGCAGTCAAGATTTAGTTACCTTTGGCGCAGTCAGGACCATAGTAACATTAACATAGTTTACAGGGGAAAAAATGGACTGACATGTAATTTAAACCGTTACACCAGTTCCTATGTTCGACTTCACACGTACACTGCCACACTAGCAAAAAAAGAAAGACACACTGTGTATTATATACAATGTATTACACACCAGGCATGGAGGGTGGCCAGGACCACAACACTATGGTGATAAGACTCCCTGGGCTCGTGGTGTTTTAATGATACATGACCCCTACTGCGTCTCAGATAAGTCAATCGTATTTCTCAGCCCTTGGTGTCTGTTCCGTATTAAACAATCTCTGTACAGTGCAACACGGATGGACTGGTCCATTTTTACAGCAAATGAACAGATAACACCACAGGGCTGCCTGCTAATACACTGTTGACATTCAAATAGGAAACATGGCTGTAGATACAATAAATCAATACCCAGCTTCACTGGACAACACTCAACATGATCAGGTACAAGTAGAACTCTACTACATTCCGCGGTTCCAATGTTTGGAAATGTGTTTGTTAAATGTGTTTGTCGGCATATAGACTGTGTAAGTGTCGGAAACATATACATTATACAATAAAAACCAAAATCTCCTGTATATATAAGACCTAGATGTTTATTATAATCCCCATCTATATAAAAAATCCACATAACATATAATATATAAAACTATATATAGCTGGCCAGCTAAGATATGTAGAAAACATCTAACAAGAAAAGGAATATTATAAATATAAAATCCCTACAGTATAAGAGGACTTCATTGTAAAAGATGCAATACAGTGAATCTAGCATAGAGTCCCATAGTCCAGATATACCAAGATAATCCTCCAACTCTATCCAAGTATGCTTGTGAAGGTTCTCATTCATCCAGGTCATGGTATATCTGTTGTATTCAATTAGATCAACTGGACATGAAATGTAGTTCTTGAAAGACGTTTCGCTAGTCATCCGACTGGCTTTCTCAATTCAGAATGACTTGTACAAGAATCTGTGGCAATTATGTACCCTGGAAAATCCCAATTAGCAATCACAGCCAGGTGTTAAGGGTGTGATTAGATAGTGGCTAAGAGGTGTTATAGAACGCCCAGAGTAAGGTGTTAAAAACGCATTTGTACATGGCAGACAGTTGGTGTCGAACCCCCCCACCCTCTATTCAGGCTGGTTTTTTTTATTTTCACATAAATGGCCTCCTAACACCTCTCTTGAACCATCCATTCCTTTGCCAATATGTTAACATTACAATCTTCAAAAGGTATGTCCTTTATCCTTAAGATGCAGATACACGGCTGAGTCCTGACCCGAGGAATTGGCTCTTCTGTGCTGGGCCATACTTGATGCAGTTGCTGTTTGGTCTCCCCCACATACAATCAGCATTCTTCACTGCACTGCACTGCATATATGATGTCGCTTTTCTTGTGTTTAGGTATTGGGGTCTTTTGGATGTACTCAACATTGCCCTCAGTGTGTTGTTCGGTTTAAAGCAGACAGGGATACGATGTTTTTTTGAAAATTCTTCTTTATTTTTTCTCGGAGACCCCTGCTACATTGGGATGACCATGTTCTTTCCCTGGTCTTGCTTTTCCCCTTCACTGTTGGTATTCGTGTTCTTTTCTTTCCTTCTACTTCTTTTGACAAAGGCCCAGTCTGGATATCCACAAGTTTTAAGGGGCTCCTCGAGATGTTTCATTTCTTTAGCCTTGCCTCTGTGCTAGTGGGATGTTCTCGGCTCTGTGTTGCAGGGTTCTGATGACACCCCACGCTTGTGATCTAAAGGGTGGTGGGAGTCAAACATCAAATACTGATCTGTGTGTGTGTTGTGTTTTCTGTAAACCTCTACTTCCAGTTTACTTCCTCCCTGACTTCTACCAAGCAGTCCCAAGAAAGCCAGTTTGTTGTTGTTAGTACCTCTTCCTCCTTGTGAATTTAATGTTTGTCCACCGCATTAATGTGTTCTGTGAAAGCTTGTACTTCCTTCTGGTGGATTTTAACCCAGTGTCATCAACATATCTGAACCAGTGGCTGGGTGCTATCCCTTAAAGTTATTAAGCCCTGTGTTTTCTACCTCCTCCATGAAAGGTTGGCCACAATAGGTGAAACTGGAGATCCCATAGCACTCCATGTTTTTGCTTATAGAACTTATCCCTGTATTTGAAATAGGTGTATTCAGCACAGTCCAACAAGGAACACACCTGTTCTGGGTTGAGATCAGTTCTGCTGGTAAGAGTGCTGTCTTGGCCCAGCCGTTTTCCTCACCATGTCAACAGCCTCCTTGGTGGTGTATACAGGTGAGAGAGATGTCACAATCATAGGAACCCATAGTTTCTTCTACAACCCGAGTACTATATCTTCAATCTTGTTTGAAATCCTGAGAGTTCTGGATGTGATGCTTAGAACTTCCCACCAAAGTTCCTAAGATGTTAGCTAGATATTTTGCCACCTTATATGTTACAGAGTTGATGCTGCTGACTATAGGTCTTAGTGGGGCCCCTTCCTTTATGTATCTTTGGGAGTCCATATATGCATGGATGTGCCTCACCAGGGTAGAGGCGATGTTACATTGCTCGTCAAGTGGCTTTTATCCTTTTGAAGCTGTTGTAGTAAGTCTATGACTCTTTTCTTGTAACGGCTGGTGGGATCCCTTTTTAAAGCTCATATGTTGTTGTTATCGGCCAGGAGCATGGTCACCTTATCATGGTAGTCAGAGGTGTTGAGTACCACTGTGCATCTTCCTTTATCTGCCGGTGAATGTGATACTGGCATCTTTCTTGAGGATGTTAGGCTCTCTTTCCTGTTAGTCAGGTTAGATGAAGGAGTTTTAGCACTGGCTAAGGCTGCAGATACCTTAAGGCGAAGTTGTTTCTGCCTCACTCTGTGATACCTTATTACTGTGGATAGTGGCTTCTGTGGCTGCTATAATATCCACCACCGGGATGGCTTTAGGGGTGATGGCAAAATTCAAGCCCTTACCAAGGACTTCCATTTCTGGCTGGGTCAGGGTCCTGTTGACAAGTTTCTCACCCATTCCTCCTTGTTTGATGAAGGTGATGCTTCCCTCCTTTTGTATCCCAGGTAGTTTTTTCTCCTTTGGGCTGTTCTGGGATGACAACACAGAGCCGAGAACATCCCCACTAGCACAGAGGCGAAGGCTAAGAAATGAAACATCTCAGAGGAGCCCTAAAACTTGTGGATATCAGACTGGGCCTTGTTCAAAAGAGTAGAAGGAAAGAAAAGAACACGAATACAACAGTGAAGGGGAAAAGCAAGACAGGAGAAAGAACATGGTCCCCATATTAGCAGGGGTCTCCGAGAATTAGAAGAAATTTTCAAAACAACTCGTATCCCTGTCTGCTTTAAACCGAACAACACACTGAGGCAGCATTGTACATCCAAAAGACCCAATACCTAAACACAAGAAAGCGACATCATATATGCAGTGCAGTGCAGTGAAGAATGCTCTGATTTGTATGTGGGGGAGACCAAACAGCAACTGCATCAACGTATGGCCCAGCACAGAAGAGCCAATTCCTCGGGTCAGGACTCAGCCGTGTATCTGCACTTAAGGATAAAGGACATACCTTTGAGATTGTAATGTTACAACTGGCAAGGAACGTGACTGGGTTCAAGAGAGGTGTTAAGGAGGCCATTTATGTGAAAATAAAGAAACCAAGCCTGAATAGAGGTGGGGGGGTTCGACACCCTGTCTGCCATGTAACAATGCTGTTTTAAACACCTTACCTCTCTGGCGTTCCTATAGACACCTCTTAGCCACTATCTAATCACACCCTTAACACCTGGCTGTGATATGCTAATTGGGATTTTCCAGGGTACATAATTGCCACAGATTCTTGTACAAGTCATTCTGAATTGAGAAAGCCAGTCGGATGACTAGCGAAACGTCTTCAAGAACTACATTTCATGTCCAGTTGATCTAATTGAATACAACAGATATTCTATCTAAGTATGAAATAAATATCTGGAAGTCCAGAGGTGTGTACACACATAAATAGTTAAAATAGTATGTAAGGCAACCACAGTGTGTGGTTATACACTGTCAGGGAGATTCAATAAAAATTCTTATCATTAAAAATGGTGCTAATTTTGCCCCATCCAATCAGATGTTAGCTTTCAAATGTTAAATAAGATCTGATTGGTTGGGGCACAGTTAGCACCATTTTTAACAATAAGAACTTTTATGGAATCTCCCTGTATATATTTTAGCATCTACATTATACACTATACTCACCAAAATAACCTTCTCAGTGGGAAATCTATAATCCCCTTGGAGTTAGAAGACAGTATTCCTAACTCATTATTTTTCTTATCTTACTAGCCTACACAGATGTTCTCCTGATCGGAAATCCAATCAGAAAAACTGGTCGAAGTTCCCCACTTTGAGCCGCCAATTTTTGGGAGATGGGGACTTGAAAATGAGGTTGGTGGAAAATTTTCTGCCTGGCCCGATCTTGGTTTTCCCGGTTGATTGGAAAACGGAAAATAGTTTTGGATATTTTGAGCTATTGGTTAAAATTTACTGAAGAGCTCAAACTATGGACCCCGTGTATGGGCTTTAGTATTTGAGGTTGAATAAAGACATATGTCGATATAGTCCAACCTATTCAGCAATACCCACATTTCAAGCCTAACAGTTGATCCAGAGGGAAAAAAACAATATGGATGGGGGGGAAATTCCTTCCTGACTCCAAGTGGCAATTGGAAATTTCCCTGGACCAACTCTACTTTATGTATCAATACCAGTAACCTGCAACATTATTTGTTTTTAGAAACTTACCCAACATTTTTTTTTAAACTGTGGATAAAGCACGGATAGGGGCCCTATCATAGTTTTGCTGGGGGGCCCAGTGATTCCTATTTACTTCACTGATTGTATGGCCCATTAATGTATTTATACACAGTAATCATATCCTCATGCAAGCGCCTTTTCTCTAGCGTACATTGTTGTAACTTATCCAATCTCTCTTCATATTCAAGCTCCCCTTATTAATTTAGTTGCCCTTCTCTGAACCATTTCCATTTCCAAGATGTCTTTTTTTGTACACGGGATTCCAAAAGTGCACTGCATATTCCAAATGGGGCCTTACCAATGCTTTGTAAAGAGGGGTTCTATGGTATTTGCTGATCATTGGGCATGTGTATTGTTAGGTTATGATGATGACAAACTACCGCCCTCAGCAACACAACCTATGGGTCCGAATGGAACATACACAGCAACATTGTTGCCTTGTATATGGACAACAAACGAGGTTCCTATACATGCCCACATTGTCAAACTCATGAGTTTACAACTAGGTTCGCATGCGTATGGCCACCTTTAGAATAATACCCATTTTTATACAATGAAGGGGAAATAGACCCAAAAAATGTTTGATTACATTACCTTAGTAAATGCAAAGCAATGTCCCATAGTCCCGCGCTTCCCCCAGGGAGCAGTTCAGTGTCCGTCTTGGGCAGTGTAGATTAATACCCTTTTCCTTTTACTGTGTCAGGACCAATGCTAGAGGAGTGATGTCACACCTGCCCCTTTATTCATTGGTTAGCAGTAGAACAAAGGTAAATAACTGAAATGCTATTAAGATGTTAAAAGATTATTATCACTACTTACACAGCTGGCTGCTGCTGTACATGTTAACTACTGTATATACTTGAGTATAAGACGATGTGATTATAACCCGAGGTACTTATTTTTACCTAAAAAACAACTAAAACTGATTGACTCTATTATAAGCCAAGGGTAAATATTATGACCTCTACTGCCCCCATGATCACATATGGTATAGCTTTATTGTAGGGGGGAAAGGGGTGTGTATCACTTTAAAGGGCAACTGTGGTCTCCAAACAAGTTAGGATTAAATGAAAGCCTGCAGTATTTCAACTATAATGAGCCGGCAATCAGATCTCTGGCTGAAGCCTGTGAGAAATCATATTGGGGTGAATGTTCAAACTTCCTGCTTCCAGTAGGTTGAGTGACATCACCTGACCTCTGCCCCGCCCATCCCCCCGGGGGAGAAGCATGCTCAGTAAAGACTTAATGCTGGGGAAATCAGGAAGTACCTGGGGGAAAAATTGACAGTTGAGAAGGGGAGCCTATTAATGCAGACAGGCTGGTCACATGGCTGATAAGATGGAAGGCTTTTTATATAATTCTTACTAATTTGGAAGACCACAGTAATCCTTTAATATTTTTGTGTATGTGCATTTCACTTCCAAAAGATAATCATCAGGTCATCTTAGGAATGATAACGAAATTGGAATACGGGCAGAAATTATGTTTTCCAAGTCCAAATCCAATTAGTCAATGGAAATCTTGAGCTCCTGTACCTCTATTAGACCACTAGGGGCAGCCCGGGGGAAGCCTAAGGGAAGACTCCGGTGAAGAAGTCCTGTGACGTCACCAGGGTCTCCCGTATCGCAGAACTCTTCAATTCGTGGCACGGGCTTCCATTATGCAGTCATGGCTTCTAAGGCTGCTAGCTCCTGATCCCCACATTGGATTTGGACAAAACTGCTGGGGGTTTGAGGGGCTGGGGGGGGGCACTTGAATGCTGCCCCCTGATTGCCTCTAGCTGCCTTAAAGGGGCAGTATGCAGCAAAAGTGCACAGGGCTGCTAGCTCCCAATTCCATCATTGGATTTGGAACAAACCGATTGGGCGTCAAGGGGACTAGGGGAGCACTTGAATGCTGCTCCCTGATTGCCCCTAGCTGGCTTATAGGGGCAGTTTGCAGCAAAAATGCTGTGACTCGAGTATGAGTTAGGCTAACTTTTCAGGTTCATTTTAAAAAATACAAACCTCAGCTTATACTCGAGTATATACAGTAGTTGCCACATAGTAGCAGAGAATGGTGGACTTGTTCTCTTCATACGATAACATTAGATTAGAAAGTATTATAATGGTTGGCATTTTGCAAGTTCAGATTTTAATGGGAACTGCCTTGAATTTGTAAGAGTTGTGTATGGTTGCCTTATAGTTACTTACTTATACATGAGATATATAAACATGCAGGTGCAGACAGGCTGTTTGTCAGTGGCCGAGCAGTGAGTTCTGTCTCAATAAAGAGAGAACGGAGACCACAGGACTCTCTGCAGCACAAGAAATCATTGGCATCCCTTCCTGAAATTTAGCAATCTGCCCTGAAGGATCATTAAACTATGATGGTTAGAGCCTGTACACCAGGGGTGCAACTACCAAGGAGAGCAGGGGAAACAACCGTAGGGAGATCCTGGAGCCAAGGGGCCCCATCTCAGGATTTTCCTGAGATCCCAAAAACCCAAATACAGAATAAAACCCATCAGATTCGGCCATCTCTAAGCAATAGTTTTGCTGGGGGCCCCACAATAGTTTTGCTGGGGGCCCCAGTGATTCCAAGTTATGCCACCGCTGTACACACATTAGATTGTTGGACAAAGTGATTGTCCATCAGCTGATTTGGCTGACAATTATTTAACACGTGTATGGGCCTTAGGATGTACTGGTGTATCCACAGAGCACTATGGCAAACTGCATTGTTTGGATGGTTACTGATTGGTTGGCATCAGGTACCAAACTTTATTGTTATCTGCTAATGTAAAGTTAATATAATTATGGTGCCAGATAGTGAAGAACTGGGATTATCAAACTCTTCTTCTCCATTCCCCTCCATTAGCAGAGATTTGACAGTCCCTGTGCTGTCTGCCAGGAAGTGCCCTTAGTCACTGTGGGCCATATTTAAAGAGGCGTGGTGTAGATTTTCAGCTATACCACGCCTTTAATGATTGCTTTAACGATCGTTCATTTACAATTACGGACACTTTCGTACATTACCAATAAAGCGCGGTGTCACAATGTTGCTTTATAAATATGGCCCAATGTAACAAGACGGACAGCAGGAACATTAAACTGGGATGGTAAGGGAGATCTGATCATGTTATCTAGTAACTAGTTTAGAAAATCAGCAGATTCCACTAATGTGAATTACAATTGATTTGTTTTCACAATATATATAATAATAACTCAAGAAAATAACCCTAGACATTAAACGATATCATCTGCCGTGATTTATTAGAAAGGAACCTATGTACTTGTGTCTTCACGTGTGTCTATGTGTTTGTGTTTCCATGTGTGTCTATGTGTTTGTGTGGTGCTCCTAAGAATTCCATAATCCTTTTAAGTACCATTGGAGTCTACCTGCCAGAACGTAGAGCGATTAGAATTGGACAGCCTAGCTTTAACTGTTATTGAAAACCGGTCAAATCTAATCAAACGGATGCAAACGTCTTCAATAGTCATTCCTGAAAGCCAGTCCTTTATATAATTGCAATGAAAATGGGTGATTGATGAACAGCTCAACCAGGCGGGCAGCTTTCAGATGGGAGAGCAGCAATGAGGATCTTAATTCGATTCTCTTTACCTGTTCTCGTGTTGGCTGGAATGTCGGACCTTTAAAAACTTCAGGGTTATTCAATAAAAGTTCTTATCGTTTAAAATGGTGCTAATTTTGCCCCAACCAATCAGATGTTAGCTTTCAAATGTTAAATAAGATCTGATTGGTTGGGGCAAAATTAGCACCATTTTAAACAATAAGAACTTTTATTGAATCTCCCTGATTGTTTTTGAACATATGTTAAATGTCCTTTTTTGCTGGTTTTCTTTTTTTTTATCTTAAAATAATTCCGGGTAAACAGAATTATATTGTGCCAGTAGGGCAACCTCCCTTCACCAGGATGTGGACCTAAGCTTCTAGGTCCTCCCCCCTGGGTTTAAGGTAGATCAGCTGTTTTAATTATGTTTATTTTCCTTCGATGTTCCAGACCGTCTATTCATTCGTGAGCAAAGGGACTTATGGGAAGACTTGCCTGGCATGAAGTGCATCTTCACATTGACTAGACCTCCTATAAGAAAGAACTATGATGTAAATGATGTATGATGTTCTCCTGGCTACTTTTTCAGGGCAACCGGCAGGAAAGAAATTCTGGGGAGCACAATGTTGGGATTTATTTAGATGTAGGTTTAATAGCTGTGCGCCTGGCACCAAGGTTAGACAAAACTCCCACCAAAACTGCCGGTCCAGACCTCTTTCTAACACTATATGAGGCATTCCAGTAAACCAAATACCTGTATCAGGGATGTCCAACCTGCAGCCCTTTCTGCAACCAAATAATGCTGGGAATTGTTTTCAAACATCAAGAGAGCTGAAATGTATACATCCCTGACCTATATAATGAGCAGGATGCAAGCCTGCTCAGTATTTTCATTAGGATATGGAGCAGACTTTAATGGGTTCAATGTTATACTGCATGTGTTTAAAGGGCATGTAAAACCTTAAAAGCACTGGAAACTTACAAATAATAATTAAATAGAAGCACATTTAATTTTCCCCATCACCAAATATACTACTTTTTCATTCTACCTGGCTAGAAAACATTTCTGGGGAGAATACTGTAAAACATTATATTCTGACTTGTATCTCAGAAGACACAGATTAAAGCAGTGTATAACTGTACTTGCCTATTTTTTTTACATTTTCAAAGACACACCAGTGTCACACACACTTACTTCCTATACCAGTGGTACAGGCACATGCTCAAAAAGACAAACTGTACATTCAGCTATTTTTCATCTTCCTGTGTGAAGGTTAGGAAATGGTTAAATGGGCGTTTCTGGTCTGTTTGTCATAATTTGTCTCATAGTGATCTATCAATAAGGGGTGTGTCTCCAAAATAAATTAAATTATGCGACCATATCCGTTTGTAACGCAGAAATAAAGCGTGGTCTTTCTACTTACCAGAAAACTAAAAACCCATAAAACCTTCCTGTTTGTTCCTGGGAAAGAAGACCATGTAACCCACACTCCCATAGGTACATTCAACCTATTCTTTTAATCATTAGTGTGATGATTGGACCCAGTAATTGCCCATATTTACGTTTGTCCTTTCACACAAGATGAAATGTCCCTCAGTAGTTCTGGGCATCTTGTGTCCATTTTACGTGTCATTAAAAATCCAGAGATTAAAAAACAACCCTTGTCTATAGAATGTGGAAGGATCTGTGCCAACCGACCAAACCCTCCAGGAGATTCTTTGTTTGAGTTCTTTGCTGCGATTCAATAGAGCTTGGCAAGGCAAAGATCAGAACAGACTGAAGGCTTTCACTTTACTTCAAGCCCTACACATGTTGGGAATTCAGTTTCTCGCTCCGTACCAGGATTTCAAACCAGTTGGATAAAAATCAATTTAGGGGAAGAAAAAAACTAAAATTGACAGAAAGTGATGATGTTTTTGTTCAGTTTTCTAGACTGGGCATCACAACACAACTATTTAATAAAGGAACCAAGCCGAATGCAATACTTATCATAAGGAGATAGCGAACATAGCTTGGTCAGTGGCGTAGCGAAGAGAATTCACAATAAGTCACATACTGTTCTACATAGAGATCTATCTCTCTCTTGCAGAGCCTAGGACAATGCACAGAGTAACATTAAACCTTCAATGTCCCACACAAAAGGAATATTACCTGCAATCAACTGAGAGAAATAGTTGACTTGAAGGACTGTGCTACTCAGTTTCCTCTTAACCACCCTGGTTTCTCTTCAGAAACTGACGGACATGAGGGTTTCCCCTTCTTGTAGTAAGACACTATGGGATAACTTCTTCTTTGAAAATAGCTGGAGGAGGAACAGACTACAAGTGACCAACTGTATCCCATTAACAGTATTACAGGCTTTGAGAAAGGATAGGAGAGGCCAGAAGTACATGGAGATAAAATTAGAAGAGAGGAGTTAGAGTGGTAAGTACTAGTCACAGGAAAGTAACAGACCAAAACAAATGAGACAATGGTTATGGGATATGAGGAAGCAAAAGCATTTTGATTGGACATGGACAGTGTCAGTCTGTTGTGTTAGAAACCATGAAGAAGCACTCAACGTTTATCTGTTTGTTTCTCAGTCTTTTACATATCTGTCCTGATCCTCCTTATATTTATTAACTTAAATCAATCAAAGAAAGTGAAAAGCTGCACTCTGTAATCACAACTAGGGATGGCATCCGGGTCTGATTTGGAACTCCCAGATCCGAAGGTCCGAAGCTCCACCAGATCTGATTGGAACTTTTGGGTCTTCTGCATTGTCAATAATTCTCAAAAACTAGATTTTTGCAAAAGTAGAAAATAAGGTAAATATTGAAAATGTCAGCGCTTTGTGATAAAATAGAAATTCTACATTTTTATCAATAAACAGAGACTAGTGCATCATTATTTACATATTTGGGGTTTAAGGCTTCGTATCTAACTTCCCCTTTCCTTGTAACTAGTGTAGGGTCCAATGGGACTTTGTCCAGACACTAATCATGGCTCACATACAATGTATCTAACATAAAGAGAGAAAAAACTCTAAAGTTCCACTGAGCTTAATGGACAACTAAATGACCCAGTCTCAGGTACATAGAAATAGCCCATGGGAAATGACCTTTAAAGTATTAATGTAAGAACACGACATCTGGTCTGCATTGTGAAGCACCATTTCACTAACATCCCATAAATGTCATGTCAGGTAGGGCTGAGGCTATGACTCCTTTCCCAGTATGTCCACAGATGGTGTTTTGGTTTTGTATCAATTTCATGTAATGCTCTGTAAGCCCAACAGATGGTGTGGCAAAGGAAATTAACCCGAGGTCTCTGTTGATATAAAACTTTTTGGCGTGACTGTACGTGTAAGGCTGAGTACACACAGGAAAGGTGTTTGAAAGATGCCAGACAAGATCTGCAAGATCAGGGAACAGTCCCGAGCGTTCTCCCTATGAACTGTGAGCCTACTCCCCTATAGGGAGAGTACCGCGTCTCAGGGACATTTAAGGTTTTTCTTGAATACGCACTCATTCGGGAAAGACTCTACACACACTGCCGATAAAGCCCCAAACAATTCTATAAATACGTGAGGGAGAGTGTGAAGGGTACAAAGTACAAAGTGACTGTATAATGGAAGTAGGATAATGTGGGAATTCCATGATTCAATTTCAATGTGTATCATTTAATGGTAGACAGCACAAGGCATGGATATCCTGTAATTCATATACCGGTACTTATAAAATGGTGCTTGTTCATTATAGGAAATTATCAGGGTTATTCAATAAAAGTTCTTATTGTTTAAAATGGTGCTAATTTTGCCCCAACCAATCAGATGTTAGCTTTCAAATGTTAAATAAGATCTGATTGGTTGGGGCAAAATTAGCACCATTTTAAACGATAAGAACTTTTTTGAGTCTCCCTATATGTACCTGAATTTTAAATTATAAGGATATTATAGGGGACCTTGCACCCCCCACGCACACACAGATATTCATACTAAAGATAAATATTTAATATAAAGAGCAGTATAAATACTGAAGCATATCAATTAAAATCAATTATATCATTTTTTTATTATCTAATATATGACATTATAAAAACCATAAAAATATATATCAGTCTCATCAGCTGGCCAGCTTGTTTTGTCTAAGCATTCAATTCAGAGATTTGTAATGTGACATTAATCAATTAATACCTAATATCCAATTCATCAATCCCTATTAGATCAATAATGAATGAATAGGTTAATACTATTTCCCAAACCTGAAAAATTAAGATGTACGGAAAATTCACAAGACAGTCGATATTTTATATAAAAGTGCAGAAAAAACGTGTTCAGCAGTATAAATATACAATTATATAAATTAATAAGTTATATAAATATGTTAATATAATAAGCCGTTTGCATAAATATTTTTTTGACTTGGTTTGAATAAACATCCGGTTGAATGTGTCCGGTATCTCTATGACGGTTGGTATACACTTAGAAATTTTGATGGTAGTAAAATAATATCCAATACAAAGGGTCACCTTAAAACCAAATGGTTAAGTGGGTGAAAGTCTTGGACCTGTGTGTTATATCACAAATATATATCTCTGCTACCTTTATTGCAGCGTATGTGTTTAGCGGGTGTTAGCTTGTAGGAAGCTATATTTGTGATATAACATACCCTATAATAATAAAGCATTCAAGTTGTGCCATTCTTACTAGAGATATGATCCTGGTCGGACTTGGACCCAGATCCAACACGTCCCAAACCAGCGGATCGTTCGTATTTCGAGACTTCGGACCGTATTTACAAGGGTTACCAAACGTTAAAAAGAAAAAAGTTATTTTCGGTAACCTCGAACGTTCGATAGCCCTCAAAAATACGATAGGAAACTCGAAAGTAGTTACGATCTTTTTATTGCGGGTTATCAAGCATTCAAGGTTATTTTTGGTAACTCTTCAAAATAATCTCGAACATTCGTTAACCTCAAAAATCCGGTCTGAACCCTCGAATGTAAGTTTCTTTTTAGATTTTAAGATCTTTGGGTTTCAGCCATCTCTGCTTCTAACTGGGCCCCTTCGTAGTCTATGAATATGTCCTATACACGGCCATAGAAATGTTGGAGGTTGGAGTGACTTTAATCAGCCTTGATTTGCTGGATGTTTTTCATGCCTCTAAAGATTTAAAGTAATTCTTAACCTGTTTTCACTCAATAGATAAAAGATAAGAGATTTTACACGGAGCTGAGCTTGGCGAGCGATTAAGGCAATTACAACGATTATGTTCTGTATCCATTCTTTATACAGTCAATACAATTACAGGCAACTCTATTTGTATTTCAATTATTGCTTGATGTATTGTTATCCAAAGTTTTAAATTGCAATATATTGGCTGGTCGTTTTGGTAGCAAAGCAATATTGAATTACGTATCTGATTTGAGAAAAATGACCGAATCTAATGGAACTTTGGAGGAAATGGATCTGTTGGTGTCGGCAGAAAAATAGGACCTTCTCTCAATGTGTTAATTTGACTCAACCAATCAGATGATCCCTTTATAATGCTCTGCTACAGCACAAAAATATCTTATTGGTTGCTACAGCTTTTTGTACCCAATGGCAATGTCAATACAAAGCCGCATCTGCCGGGTGAGTTCAGTATATCTGGAATAGGCTACGAACCAAAGTTGTTATATGATAGGACTCTGATTCCCAGCACTCCACATTAACTTCTGCAACAGCTTGTATAAAGGATAAGGGCTCGTTCACACTACATCAGTGTGCGTTTTAAAAAACAGACAGACAGTAAAACCCCATAGGATTTCCCAATATCGTTCACACTTGATGCGTTGTATTCCATTCTGTTCTAGCCCGTTTACATAAATGCACAGCTGCACGCATTTCTTTGCGTCTAAACGCAACGGACAGAAACGCAGAAAAAACGAAGACAAACGGATAATAACGCACATGCAAACAGGAAAGGATACGGGAATGTATTAAATCTTCTCTAAACGCACTGCATTTTGAAGTTGCGTTTTGTCCGTTCCTAGTGTGAACGAGCCCTCAAGGGAAATTCATTGGCCAGGGTATTGGCAGGGATAATAAATATCACTGAGGATGACATGTAAATGACCTTTGGAAATTGAGCCGTATATTAGACCTAGGCCTCACATCTGCAATGTACTCTCATATCTTACAAAATATGCCGATTCTTTAGCAATAAAGATATTTTGATTGATAAGTTTACATGAACTGTCCAAACACAATACACTGGATGACTAATAGAAATAAAGCCTCATGGAGAGCTTCATAGCCTCCTTAAAGGGATACTGTGGTCTCCATACAAGTGTCCTCTATTTAAAAGACCTCTCTAATAATAACAATGCTAGGATGATGTCCCTCGCTTCTCTGGTTCTTAAGTTCTAGGATTTTAGGCTGGGTACACACTGAGGGACTATTTGTCCTGACCGAGCGCTCGCTACAAATGTCCGTCAGTCGCGACAAATTTGGTTGCGGCCAAAAATGTCCGAACCACACAATCAATCTTAATTTTCCGATACGTCCTATCATTCGTCCGTCCGATCCGAACAAAAGAACGATCGAGGTCGGTTGCGGACGGCCACACCAGCCAATATTTTTGGCCAACCGACCGAAAGTGCCGTGAATCGGTCGATAAGATGAAAATATCGGCTGGTGTGTACCCAGCCTGAGAGTTACACTCAGACAGTAAGGATAAACCAGGGAGTGTATGACAGTCACATAATGTGCTGTGTAAACAGCAATCTTTTGTGAAGCTATTTAAAGACTTTTACAGCAGTAGGATACAACTGGGCATGCTCATGCCTTAGGCATGGGGGGCAGAGCAATGGTGCTGTTGATGTCACAGCTCGCAGTGCTAGCAGGAAACACAACCCTTTGTACTTCTATAAGTTTGCATAGACTGCAGCTGGAAGCATGATCCTGGAATTGTTTTAAACCAACAAACATGCTCTTTTTAATAAATGCATGGAGACCACAGTTACCATTTTATTAAACTCACATACCGGTAACTTCTGCATATGAAGCTCTCTTGTGCCATCAATTTTTTTTTTATAAAATAAGGAAACTGGTAGAGCCATAGGTGCTGAAGGTATAACCAGACTCCAGGCATTACAGTTTGTTTTTTATTGTTGTGGGTTTTTCCAAAAGTTGGACAAACTGCCCTCTACAGAAAAAACATCAGATGACAACAAAGCTTTGGGCAATTAGTGGTTGTGAACCTTCTGAAATCCAATTTTTACAATAACCAGGCTTTGGCCAATACATATGGAAAACATACATCCAAAATCAACACAATTCTATACACACAATAAAGATAATAAGTTATCAATTTATGACAATAAGAGTGGGTTATCATTTCTTGGGTTGAGTTGTCAGTATCTATTGGGTACCATTCTAATATAGAAATATTAAGGACAGTTAACCAATGCATTCAGTCTCATCAATATGCAAATTTCTCCAATGTGCACCATAAAATAAATCTGTTAATCTTCAGTCTGGTCCTCTCCTATTTCAAGGCAACCAAAGTAATATTGCTTGGTATAAGATATAAGATATTGCTTGGTGTTCCTTTAAGAATGAATCCCGTATTAGTTGTTTAGATTGAAGGGGGGAAAAAAGACTTTTCGTTTGACTTATCCTCGCAATTCTCTCATCTGAATGAGCTTCTGGTCTGAAAAGATATCCACTTTTCATTCTCTTTAATGGGATGTAATCAATATTGTCAGGTATTCAATGGGATTTCCTCTAAATCCATCACTTACATTCTTGGGCTTTTTAATTGACTCACTTTGACTCTTTGTTTTGATTAGAGGACAGCTGAAATGAAAGAGACCTCATGGATGCAGGAAAGAAATAAATTCAAAAGAACTAAACCAACAATGCCATGATCCCTTACATTATTAACTGCTGGGCCCTTCTAGTTTATATGGGATAGCAAGAAGAACGAATAGATGCAGAAGCCCAGATACAATAAGCTAGCAAAATATTCCTTATGTTTTTTGATTCTACAAATGTTGGGCCCAGAAGGCTAAATACTTGGATATTAAACCTAAAGGCCCATTAGATGGCCAATTGGACAGGCTTTCGGCTGGGGGAGAAAACATGTATAGCTGGGTAAGGAGATTATTGGGTGTCATAAGGATGATTGATGGAGCACTGTCCAGGGACCCAGAGTTTTTTCTTCCATAGGTGACAGAAGTAGGAGACTAAATGGTAATTATAAAAGCTATAGGCATATTAGGTGGCCCACTAGACAATCTTCTGGCTCCTTATGGACATCATAAGGATTATGGATAAAGTAACTTTCCATGGACCCAAGATCTTTTCTCCCAGGTATGATAGAAGTGATGCCCCCTAATAAAGCCATTTCCTGCCCCACAAGCAGTGACCTGAAAGATGATGTTGTGTCTATAATTAAATAGAGTTAAATACAAGATAGTCAGGTAGTCAGATGACCCCAAATCAGGAATCAGCTTATTGTTTGTGTGTGAGGATCATGTAAATTACAGATTTGAATAAAAGCCTCCAAACCAACAATATTCCTGAATTGTTTCAATTATAAAAAAAAGACCTATAGCCCCAGAAATACGGGGGGGGAAACTACCAGGGGAACAGGAAAGAGTAACCACAGAGGGGCCGGGAGCCAAGGGGACCCCATCTTCATAATTTTCCAATGACAGATATAGCCTCCTCTCAGAAAACCACTGTGGATGAAGCACAAATAGGGGCCCCATCATAGTTCTGTTGGGGGGCCCAGTGATTCCACTGGTCATTATACAGAAGTGACTGATAAGCTGCATCAGCTCCTGTTCCAGAAGATACAAAGAAATAAAAATAAAGCAGTACAAAAAATATATTAATCAACATATATGGAAGAAGTCCCCTGGTCAGCACTTTCTGGGCCTCTACATTAACTCATTTGGAACCTTTCATTCCCTTTAAGCAGTTTTTTTTATTAATTAGTTCCTTGTGTCAGCTGGGCTGAGTTCTGCTAATGATTCCTCTTTCCATTTCCCATTTGTAAAACTTAGAACCAAATTAATTACCTTCCCTCTACATTGCCTTCGTATTTCATTGATCTCCCCCCAATAACCATCCAGGGTCTCATGATAAATTATATATTCTGATTCCTATTTCATGCATATATTATGTTTTTTCTTCATCAATTAATACTCAGCGTCTTATCTCTGCCCCACCACCTGCTGCCTGACAAGATAAACTGCGGGTTCAGGAAGATAAATAACTAGTGTGAACCTCGCATTGCGGGTGTAACCGCTCTCACCTGCTCAACCAGATTTTGACATCATACTTTTTGTTGGATTGATTAATAAGTTCTTTGTCTGGTATGTTTCTCTTTATGTTTCTATCATTTGCCAGCAACATGAGTAAACATTCTATAGCCACCGTAGAGCTTCCTTATTTCTTGACCTTCTGTCTGTGAGCACTAGGAGGAAAAAGACATTTACGGGGTTATTCAATTAAAGATCTTATCGCTTAAAATGGTGCTAATTTTGCCCCAACCAATCAGATCTTATTTAACATTTAAAATGTGATATCTGATTGGTTGGGGCAAATTTAGCACCATTTTAAGCGATAAGAACTTTTATTGAATAACCCTGCTAGTTCTTTGGTGCCACGAAGTAGAAGATATTTTAATGATGATCATGATTATTATTATGGATTGATATGGCGCCAACATCTTACCTTGATACGTTCACATCAGGCCCTGCCCAGAAGAGCTTACAATCTAAGCACCTTATTTCACACATACAACTGATCAGTATGTCTCTATAATTGGTATGGGGGGGGGGGGGGGCAGAGAGTACCTGTGCCTGTTCTCCTGTATATGACAATCCCATAGTGTGACTTGTCTAAATCTTATCTGATCCCATTTGTAAAACTTAGAACCAAATTAATTACCTTCCTACCTTGCCTTCGTATTTCTGATCTCCCCCCAATACCATCCAGGGGTCATGATAATTATATATTCTGATTCCTATTTCATGATATATTATGTTTTCTTCATCAATTAATACTCTGCGTCTTTATCTCTGCCCCACACCTGCTGCCTGACAAGATAAAACTGCGGGTTCAGGAAGATAAATAACTAGTGGGAACCTCGCATGTGCGGTGTAACGCTCTCACCTGCTCAACCAGATTTTGACATCATACTTTTTGTTGGATTGATTAATAAGTTCTTTGTCTGGTATGTTTCTCTTTATGTTTCATCATTTGCCAGCAACATGAGTAAACATTCTTAGCCACCCGTAGAGCTTCCTTATTTCTGACCTTCTGTCTGGAGCACTAGGGGAAAAAGACATTTACGGGGTTATTCAATTAAAGATCTTATCGCTTAAAATGGTGCTAATTTGCCCCAACCAATCAGATCTTATTAACATTTAAAATGTTATGATTGGTTGGGGCAAAATATCGTTGTATTCAATTAGATCAACTGGACTTGAAATGTAGTTCTTGAAGACGTTTCGCTAGTCATCCGACTGGCTTTCTCAATTCAGAATGACTTGTACAAGAATCTGTGGCAATTATGTACCCTGGAAATCCCAATTAGCATATCACAGCCAGGTGTTAAGGGTGTGATTAGATAGTGGCTAAGAGGTGTTATAGGAACACCCAGAGTAAGGTGTCAAAACAGCATGTCATGGCAGACAGTTGGTGTCGACCCCCCCCCACCACACACAACACCTCTATTTAGGCTTGGTTTCTTTATGGATAAAGCCATTGATCGAGAATGTATCATCGCCTCTACCCTGGTGAGCACATCCATGCATATAGGAAGGGGCACCACTAAGACCTATAGTCAGCAGCATCACTCTGTATATACTAATGCGGTTTCAAAGAAAATCTAAAGAGAAGAGATTTGGAGCACGAGAGAACAAGAGATTAAATATGATTTAGTATGCGTAAGTCAGACAACCTGCAAGCTCCCAGCAGTAATGGGTTTTAACTGGGCCAGATGCCAGTACGGAGCTACAATTATTAAATGCAGAACATATTAATATATTTTTGATTTTGCTCCTTAGGATTTAACCACCAAAAAAAAGCCCAAAACATTTTTTTTGGTCTGGGTCACATGACCAATGTTATTTTAGCAGGAAATTAAATAAAGTTTGGTCCAGCAGATTCTTCTTTAAGGGAAGATTAAGAAGGTTAAGCCCCCTTCATAAGGTTGATATCCAGCAGCTAGGAGCATATTTTGGGAATTAAAAGGACTGAAGATTTTAAACAGCTGATCATGAGTATCTTACTGCTATGCTTATCACGTAAAGCTGATACGTGCGTGAGGTATCAGGGCCAGTAACCAGTCTGGGGGGGCACGGGCCCCTGTAGTTTCAAATAAGAAGTTCTACTGATATGCAAATTCCAGGGGCCAATATAGCATCCAATATCTATCTGTGCATATAGTAAAAACATAGGGCCTCATTTACCCAGACGATGGGCAAATTATTGAGGTTCGCTACTGGTTAGCGCAACTTTAACTCCATATTAGCATCGGAATGCGTGGGTTACGCAAAAATCAGCCGCGCATCCGAAGCTCGCAATTTACTATCGCGTTTGCGCTAAAACAGCAGATAGCAGGCGTTAAAATCCCGCAGTGGGTAAATCTCTTAATGAGATGTACCCACATTTGCAAATCCGATATTAAATGGCGGAAGGAGCATTTACCTAGAGCGATAGCGGCTCTGGGTAAATGAGGCCCATAGGGTTTTAGTTACATGAAAAGTCAGCATCGGACTATAGTCTGTAGAAACATACCGTGTAGGAGGTAGCGCTACTAGTCGCTGTCTAGAGAAGGGGACATAAGGTTAAATTGTCTCCCAGGAAACTTATCAGGCTGAGTACCAATTAATCTTCAGCCAGAAAATAGGTCTACGTTAATGCAATGTGACATTTTGGTAAATAAATTGCATGATATTTAAACAGGCAGATCAAGTCGACAATTTAGTTATTTTCCATGAAGCTGGCCCAGCATTACTCTAGGTGCTACCCATAGATTGTTTTTTCTTGGTTTAATTTAGAGCGGGCTGGTGTGATTGTTAATGATCAGTCATTAAACTTTATTCTAGTTTGATCCATATCAGGTTTGGTTTTAAAACTGGGGAAATTGGAATTATTGTGAAGAAATGTAGCAGTTCAACAACATCACTCAGAAGCCCATCTTAGATCCATGCATCACTCCCTAAGAATTGTGGGGATTGTATTTTTATGGTTTAGAGGAAATGCCTCCTTGAAACGTGGTATGGCAGGTTCATTGGACAGTTTCAAAGAAAGCTGGATGAGTTTCTGCAAACAAGGAATGTTCAAGTTACTGGTATTGATACATAAGTAGAGTTGGGAAAGGGTTTGTCACTGTGAGAACGTAAAGCTATGGAACTGTCTTCCAGTGGACGTTGGTATGGCAGGTTCATTGGTCAGTTATTAAAAAAGCTGGATGAGTTTCTCAAACAAGGAATGTTACAAGTTACTGGTATTGATACATAAAGTAGAGTTGGGAAAGGGTTTGTCACGTGAGAACGGTAAAGCTATGGAACTGTCTTCCAGTGGACGTTTTATGGCAGGTTCATTGGTCAGTTTAATAAAAAGCTGGATGAGTTTCTACAAACAAGGAATGTTACAAGTTACTGGTATTGATACATAAAGTAGAGTTGGGAAAGGGTTTGTCACTGTGAGAACGTAAAGCTATGGAACTGTCTTCCAGTGGACGTTGTTATGGCAGGTTCATGGTCAGTTTAATAAAAAGCTGGATGAGTTTCTCAAACAAGGAATGTTTCAAGTTACTGGTATTGATACATAAAGTAGAGTTGGGAAAGGGTTTGTCACTGTGAGAACGTAAAGCTATGGAACTGTCTTCCAGTGGACGTTGTTATGGCGGTTCATTGTCAGTTTAATAAAAAGCTGGATGAGTTTCTAAACAAGGAATGTTACAAGTTACTGGTATTGAACATAAAGTAGAGTTGGGAAAGGGTTTTGCACTGTGAGAACGGTAAAGCTATGGAACTGTCTTCCAGTGGACGTTGTTATGGCAGGTTCATTGGTCAGTTTAATAAAAAGTGGATGAGTTTCTACAAACAAGGAATGTTACAAGTTACTGGTATTGATACATAAAGTAGAGTTGGGAAAGGGTTTGTCACTGTGAGAACGGTAAAGCTATGGAACTGTCTTCCAGTGGACGTTGTTTATGGCAGGTTCATTGGTCAGTTTAATAAAAAGCGGATGAGTTTCTACAAACAAGGAATGTTACAAGTTACTGGTATTGATACATAAAGTAGAGTTGGGAAAGGGTTTGTCACTGTGAGAACGGTAAAGCTATGGAACTGTCTTCCAGTGGACGTTGTTATGGCAGGTTCATTGGTCAGTTTAATAAAAAGTGGATGAGTTTCTACAAACAAGGATGTTACAAGTTACTGGTATTGATACATAAAGTAGAGTTGGGAAAGGGTTTGTCACTGTGAGAACGGTAAAGCTATGGAACTGTCTTCCAGGGACTTGTTATGGCAGGTTCATTGGTCAGTTTAATAAAAAGCTGGATGAGTTTCTACAAACAAGGAATGTTACAAGTTACTGGTATTGATACATAAAGTAGAGTTGGAAAGGGTTTGTCACTGTGAGAACGGTAAAGCTATGGAACTGTCTTCCAGTGGACGTTGTTATGGCAGGTTCATTGGTCAGTTTAATAAAAAGCTGGATGAGTTTCTACAAACAGGAATGTTACAAGTTACTGGTATTGATACATAAAGTAGAGTGGGAAAGGGTTTGTCACTGTGAGAAGGTAAAGCTATGGAACTGTCTTCAGTGGACGTGTGATGGCAGGTTCATTGGTCAGTTTAAATAAAAGCTGGATGAGTTTCTGCAAACAAGGAAGTTCAAGTTACTGGTATTGATACATAAAGTAGAGGTGGGAAAGGGTTTGTCACTGTGAGAACGTAAAAGCTATGGAACTGTCTTCCAGGGAGGTTGTTATGGCAGGTTCATTGGTCAGTTTAATAAAAAGCTGGATGAGTTTCTACAAACAAGGAATGTTACAAGTTACTGGTATTGATACATAAAGTAGAGGTGGAAAGGGTTTCACTGTGAGAACAGTAAAGCTATGGAACTGTCTTCCAGTGGACGTTGTTGGCAGGTTCATTGGTCAGTTTTAATAAAAAGCTGGATGAGTTTTACAAACAAGGAATGTTACAAGTTACTGGTATTGATACATAAAGTAGAGTTGAAGGGTTTGTCACGTGAGAACGGTTAAAGCTATGGAACTGTCTTCCAGTGGACGTTGTTATGGCAGGTTCATTGGTCAGTTAATAAAAAGCTGGATGGATTTCTACAAACAAGGAATGTTACAAGTTACTGGGATTGATACATAAAGTAGAGTTGGGAAAGGGTTGTCACTGTGAGAACGGTAAAGCTATGGAACTGTCTTCCAGTGGACGTTGTTATGGCAGGTTCATTGGTCAGTTTAATAAAAAGCTGGATGAGTTTTTACAAACAAGGAATGTTACAAGTTACTGGTATTGATAAATAGTAAGAGTTGGGAAAGGGTTTGTCACTGTGAGAACGGTAAAGACTATGGAAACTGTCTTCCAGTGGATGTTGTTATGGCAGGTTCATTGGTCAGTTTAATAAAAAGCTGGATGAGTTTCTGCAAACAAGGAATGTTACAAGTAACTGGGATGATACATAAAGTGAGTTGGGAAAGGGTTTGTCACTGTGAGAACGGTAAAGATATGGAACTGTTTCCAGTGGACGTTGTTATGGCAGGTTCATGGTCAGTTTAATAAAAAGCTGGATGAGTTTTACAAACAAGGAATGTTACAAGTTACTGGATTGATACAAAGTAGAGTTGGGGAAAGGGTTTGTCACTGTGAGAACGGTAATGGCGGTAAAGCTAGGAACTGATCTTTAGCACCATTTTAAGCGATAAGAACTTTTATTGAATAACCCTGCTAGTTCTTTGGTGCCACGAAGTAGAAGATATTTTAATGATGATCATGATTATTATTATGGATTGATATGGCGCCAACATCTTACCTTGATACGTTCACATCAGGCCCTGCCCAGAAGAGCTTACAATCTAAGCACCTTATTTCACACATACAACTGATCAGTATGTCTCTATAATTGGTATGGGGGGGGGGGCAGAGAGTACCTGTGCCTGTTCTCCTGTATATGACAATCCCATAGTGTGACTTGTCTAAATCTTATCTGCTGTATTCAATTAGATCAACTGGACTTGAAGTTTAGTTCTTGAAGACGTTTCGCTAGTCATCCGACTGGCTTTCTCAATTCAGAATGACTTGTACAAGAATCTGTGGCAATTATGTACCCTGGAAAGTCCCAATTAGCATATCACAGCCAGGTGTTAAGGGTGTGATTAGATAGTGGCTAAGAGGTGTTATAGGAACACCCAGGGTAAGGTGTCAAAACAGCATTGTACGTGACAAACAGTTGGTGTCGGCCCCCCCCCCCACACACACACACCTCTATTTAGGCTTGGTTTCTTTATTGGATAAAGCCATTGATCGAGCAATGTATCATCGCCTCTACCCTGGTGAGCACATCCATGCATATAGGAAGGGGCACCACTAAGACCTATAGTCAGCAGCATCAACTCTGTAATCTATCGCGGTTTCAAAGAAAATCTAAATGAGAAGAGATTTGGAGCACGGAGAACAAGAGATTAAATATGATTTAGTATGCGTAAGTCAGACAACATGCAAGCTCCCAGCAGTAATGGGCTTTTAACTGGGCCAGATGCCAGTACGGAGCTACAATTATTAAATGCAGAACATATTAATATATTTTTGATTTTGCTCCTTAGGAAATTTAACCACCAAAAAAAAAGCCCAAAACATTTTTTTTGGTCTGGGTCACATGACCAATGTTATTTTAGCAGGAAATTAAATAAAGTTTGGTCCAGCAGATTCTTCTTTAAGGGAAGATTAAGAAGGTTAATGCCCCCTTCATAAGGTTGATATCCAGCAGCTAGGAGCATATTTTGGGAATTAAAAGGACTGAAGACTTTTAAACAGCTGATCATGAGTATCTTTACTGCATATGCATTATCAACCAGTCTTGGGGGGGCACGGGCCCCTGTAGTTTCAAATAAGAAGTTCTACTGATATGCAAATTCCAGGGGCCAATATAGCATCCTAATATCTATCTGTGCATATAGTAAAAACATAGGGCCTCATTTACCCAGACTTGATGGGCAAATATATTGAGGTTCGCTACTGGTTAGCGCAACTTTAACTCCATATTAGCATCGGAATGCGTGGGTTACGCAAAAATCAGCCGCGCATCCGAAGCTCGCAATTTACTATCGCGTTTGCGCTAAAACAGCAGATAGCAGGCGTTAAAATCCCGCAGTGGGTAAATCCCTTAATGAGATGTACCCAAATTTGCAAATCCGATATTAAATGGCGGAAGGAGCATTTACCTAGAGCGATAGCGGCTCTGGGTAAATGAGGCCCATAGGGTTTTAGTTACATGAAAAGTCAGCCCATCGGACTATAGTCTGTAGATAACATACCGTAGGATAGGTAGCTGCTACTAGTCGCTGTCTAGAATTAGGGGACATAAGGTTAAATTGTCTCCCAGGAAACTTATCAGAGCTGAGTACCAATTAATCTTCAGCCAGAAAATAGGTCTACGTTAATGCAATGTGACATTTTGGTAAATAAATTGCATGATCATTTAAACAGGCAGATCAAGTCTGACAATTTAGTTATTTTCCATGAAGCTGGCCCAGCATTACTCTAGGTGCTACCCATAGATTTGTTTTTTCTTGGTTTAATTTAGAGCGGGCTGGTGTGATTTGTAATGATCAGTCATTAAACTTTATTCTAGTTTGATCCATATCAGGTTTGGTTTTAAAACTGGGGAAATTGGAATTATTGTGAAGAAATGTAGCAGTTCAACAACATCACTCAGAAGCCCAATCTTAGATCCATGCATCACTCCCTAAGAATTGTGGGGATTGTATTTTTATGGTTTAGAGGGCAAAATGCCTCCTTGAAACGTGGTTATGGCAGGTTCATTGGACAGTTTCAAAAGAAAGCTGGATGAGTTTCTGCAAACAAGGAATGTTACAAGTTACTGGTATTGATACATAAAGTAGAGTTGGGAAAGGGTTTGTCACTGTGAGAACGTAAGCTATGGAACGTGTCTTCCAGTGGACGTTGTTATGGCAGGTTCATTGGTCAGTTAATAAAAAGCTGGATGAGTTTCCAAACAAGGAATGTTACAAGTTACTGGTATTGATACATAAAGTAGAGTGGGAAAGGGTTTGTCACTGTGAGAACGGTAAAGCTATGGAACTGTCTTCCAGTGGACGTTGTTAGGCAGGTTCATTGGTCAGTTAATAAAAAGCTGGATGAGTTTCTACAAACAAGGAATGTTACAAGTTACTGGTATTGATACATAAGTAGAGTTGGGAAAGGGTTTGTCACTGTGAGAACGGTAAGAGCTATGGAACTGTCTTCCAGTGGACGTTGTTATGGCAGGTTCATTGGTCAGTTTAATAAAAAGCTGGATGAGTTTCTGCAAACAGGAATGTCAAGTTACTGGTATTGATACATAAAGTAGAGTTGGGAAAGGTTTGTCACTGTGAGAACAGTAAAGCTATGGAACTGTCTTCCAGTGGACGTTGTTATGGCAGGTTCATTGTCAGTTTAATAAAAAGCTGGATGAGTTTCTGCAAACAAGAATGTTACAAGTTACTGGTATTGATACATAAAGTAGAGTTGGGAAAGGGTTTGTCACCTGTGAGAACGTAAAGCTATGGAACTGTCTTCCAGTGGACGTTGTTATGGCAGGTTCATTGGTCAGTTAATAAAAGCTGGATGGAGTTTTACAAACAAGGAATGTTACAAGTTACTGGTATTGTACATAAAGTAGAGTTGGAAGGGTTTGTCACTGTGAGAACGGTAAAGCTATGGAACTGTCTTCCAGTGGACGTTGTTATGGCAGGTTCATTGGTCAGTTTAATAAAAGCTGGATGAGTTTCTACAAACAAGGAATGTTACAAGTTACTGGTATTGATACAAAAGTAGAGTTGGGAAAGGGTTTGTCACTGTGAGAACGGTAAAGCTATGGAACTGCTTCCAGTGGACGTTGTTATGGCAGGTTCATTGGTCAGTTTAATAAAAAGCTGGATGAGTTTCTACAAACAGGAATGTTACAAGTTACTGGTATTGATCATAAAGTAGAGTTGGGAAAGGGTTTGTCACTGTGAGAACGGTAAAGCTAGGAACTGTCTTCCAGGGACATTGTTATGGCAGGTTCATTGGTCAGTTTAATAAAAAGCTGGATGAGTTTCTACAAACAAGGAATGTTACAAGTTACTGGTATTGATACATAAGTAGAGTTGGGAAAGGTTTGTCACTGTGAGAACGGTAAAGCTATGGAACGTCTTCCAGTGGACGTTGTTATGGCAGGTTCATTGGTCAGTTTAATAAAAGCTGGATGAGTTTCTACAAACAAGGAATGTTACAAGTTACTGGTATTGATACATAAAGTAGAGTTGGGAAAGGGTTTGTCACTGTGAGAACGGTAAAGCTATGGAACTGTCTTCCAGTGGACGTTGTTATGGCAGGTTCATTGGTCAGTTTATAAAAAGCTGGATGAGTTTCTGCAAACAAGGAATGTTCAGTTACTGGTATTGATACATAAAGTAGAGTGGGAAAGGGTTTGTCACTGTGAGAACGTAAAGCTATGGACGTCTTCCAGGGAGGTTGTTATGCGCAGGTTCATTGGTCAGTTTAATAAAAAGCTGGATGAGTTTCTACAAACAAGGAATGTACAAGTTACTGGTATTGATACATAAAGTAGAGTTGGAAAGGGTTGTCACTGTGGAACAGTAAAGCTATGGAACTGTCTTCCAGTGGACGTTGTTATGGCAGTTCATTGGTCAGTTTAAAAAAAGCTGGATGAGTTTCTACAAACAAGGAATGTTACAAGTTACTGGTATTGATACATAAAGTAGAGTTGGGAAAGGGTTTGTCACGTGAGAACGGTAAAGCTATGGAACTGTCTTCCAGTGACGTTGTTATGGCAGGGTTCATTGGTCAGTTTAAAAAAAGCTGGATGGATTTCTACAAACAAAGGAATGACAAGTTACTGGGATTGATACATAAAGTAGAGTTGGGAAAGGGTTTGTCACTGTGAGAACGGTAAAGCTATGGAACGTCTTCCAGTGGACGTTGTTATGGCAGGTTCATTGGTCAGTTTAATAAAAAGCTGGATGAGTTTCTACAAACAAGGATGTTACAAGTTACTGGATTGTACATAAAGTAGAGTGGGAAAGGGTTTGTCACTGTGAGAACGGTAAAGCTATGGAACGTCTTCCAGTGGATGTTGTTATGGCAGGTTCATTGGTCATGTTAATAAAAAGCTGGATGAGTTTCTGCAAAAAGGAATGTTACAAGTTACTGGGATTGATAACATAAGTAGAGTTGGGAAAGGGTTTGTCACTGTGAGAACGGTAAAGCTATGGAACTGTCTTCCAGGGACGTTGTTATGGCAGGTTCATGGTCAGTTTAATAAAAGCTGGATGAGTTTCTACAAACAAGGAATGTACCAAGTTACTGGTATTGATACATAAAGTAGAGTGGGAAAGGGTTTGTCACTGTGAGAACGGTAAAGCTATGGACACTGTCTTCCAGTGGACGTTGTTATGGCAGGTTCATTGGTCGGTTAATAAAAAGCTGGATGAGTTTCTACAAACAAGGAATGTTACAAGTTACTGGTATGTATACATAAAGTAGAGTTGGGAAAGGGTTGTCACTGTGAGAACGGTAAAGCTATGGAACTGTCTTCCAGTGGACATTGTTATGGCAGGTTCATTGGTCAGTTAATAAAAAGCTGAGAGTGTTCTACAAACAAGGAATGTTACAAGTTACTGGGATTGATACATAAAGTAGAGTTGGGAAAGGGTTTGTCACTGTGAGAACGGTAAAGCTATGGAACTGTCTTCCAGTGGACGTTGTTATGGCAGGTTCATTGGTCAGTTTAATAAAAAGCTGGATGAGTTTCTGAAACAAGGAATGTCAAGTTACTGGTATTGATACATAAGTAGAGTTGGGAAAGGGTTTGTCACTGTGAGAACGTAAAGCTATGAACTGTCTTCCAGTGGACGTTGTTATGGCAGGTTCATTGGTCAGTTTAATAAAAAGGCTGGATGGTTTCTGCAACAAGGAATTTTAACAAGTTACTGGTATTGATACATAAAGTAGAGTTGGGAAGGTTTGTCACTGTGAGAAACGGTAAAGCTATGGAACTGTCTTCCAGTGGACGTTGTTATGGCAGGTTCATTGGTCAGTTTAATAAAAGCTGGAGAGTTTCTACACACAAGGAATGTTACAAGTTACTGGTATTGATACATAAAGTGAGTTGGGAAAGGGTTTGTCACGTGAGAACGGTAAAGCTATGGAACTGTCTTCCAGTGGAACGTTGTTATGGCAGGTTCATTGGTCAGTTTATAAAAAGCTGGATGAGTTTCTACAAACAAGGAATGTTACAAGTTACTGGTATTGATACATAAAGTAGAGTTGGAAAGGGTTTGTCACTGTGAGAACGGTAAAGCTATGGAACTGTCTTCCAGTGGACGTTGTTATGGAGGTTCATTGGTCAGTTTAATAAAAAAGCTGGATGAGTTTCTACAAACAAGGAATGTACAAGTTACTGGTATTGATACATAAAGTAGAGTTGGGAAAGGGTTTGTCACTGTGAGAACGGTAAAGCTATGGAACTGTCTTCAGGGACATGTTATGGCAGGTCATTGGTCAGTTTAATAAAAAGCTGGATGAGTTTCTACAAACAGGAATGTTACAAGTTACTGTATTGATACATAAAGTAGTTGGGAAAGGGTTTGTCACGTGACACTGGTGAAAGTAAAGCTATGGAACTGTTCTTCCAGTGGACGTTGTTATGGGCAGGTTCATTGGTCAGTTAATAAAAAGCTGGATGAGTTTTCACAAACAAGGAATGTTACAAGTTACTGGTATTGATACATAAGTAGGTTGGGAAAGGGTTTGTCACTGTGAGAATGGTAAAGCTATGGAACTGTCTTCCAGTGGACGTTGTTATGGCAGGTTCATTGGTCAGTTTAATAAAAAGCTGGATGAGTTTCTGCAAACAAGGAATGTTCAAGTTACTGGTATTGATACATAAAGTAGAGGTGGGAAAGGGTTTGTCACTGTGAGAACAGTAAGCTATGGAACTGCTTTCCAGCGGAGGTTGTTATGGCAGGTTCATTGGTCAGTTTAATAAAAGCTGAGTTTTCTACAAACAAGGAATGTTACAAGTTACTGGTATTGATACATAAGTAGAGTTAGGAAAGGGTATTTCACTGTGAGAACAGTAAAGCTATGAACTGTCTTCCAGTGGACGTTGTATGGCAGGTTCATTGTCAGTTTTAATAAAAAGCTGGATGAGTTTCTACAAACAAGGAATGTTACAAGTTACTGGTATTGATACATAAGTAGAGTTGGGAAAGGGTTTGTCACAGTGAGAACGGTTAAAGCTATGGAACTGTCTCCAGTGGACGTTGTTATGGCAGGTTCATGGTGTCAGTTTATAAAAAGCTGGATGGATTTCTCAAACAAGGAATGTTACAAGTTACTGGGATTGATAACATAAAGTAGAGTTGGGAAAGGGTTTGTCACTGTGAGAACGGTAAAGCTATGGAACTGTCTTCCAGTGGACGTTGTTATGGCAGGTTCATTGGTAGTTTAATAAAAAGCTGGATGAGTTTCTACAAACAAGGAATGTTACAAGTTACTGGATTGATACATAAAGTAGAGTAGGAAGGGTTTGTTCACTGTGAGAACGTAAAGCTATGGAACTGTCTTCCAGTGGAGTTGTTATGGCAGGTTCATTGGTCAGTTTAATAAAAAAGCTGGATGAGTTTCTGCAAACAAGGAATGTTACAAGTAACTGGGATTGATACATAAAGTAGAGTTGGGAAAGGGTTTGTCACTGTGAGAAAGGTAAAGCTATGGAACTGTCTTCCAGTGGACGTTGTTATGGCAGGTTCATTGGTCAGTTTAATAAAAAGACTGGATGAGTTTCTACAACAAGGAATGTTACAAGTTATGGGATTGAACATAAAGTAGAGTGGGAAAGGGTGGTCACTGTGAGAACGGTAAAGCTATGGAACTGTCTCCAGTGGACGTTGTTATGGCAGGTTCATTGGTCAGTTTAATAAAAGCTGGATGAGTTTCCAAACAAGGAATGTTACAAGTTACTGGTATTGATACATAAAGTAGAGTTGGAAGGGTTTGTCACTGTGAGACGGTAAAGCTATGGAACTGTCTTCCAGGGACATTGTTATGCAGGTTCATTGGTCAGTTTAATAAAAAGCTGGATGAGTTTCTACAACAAGGAATGTTACAAGTTACTGGATTGATACATAAAGTAGAGTTGGGAAAGGGTTTGTCACTGTGAGAACGTAAAAAGCTATGGAACTGTCTTCAGTGGAGTTGTTATGGCAGGTTCATTGGTCAGTTTATAAAAGCTGGATGAGTTTCTACAAACAAGGAATGTTACAAGTTACGGGATTGATACATAAAGTAGAGTTGGGAAAGGGTTTGTCACTGTGAGAACGGTAAAGCTATGGAACTGTCTTCCAGTGGACGTTGTTATGGCAGGTTCATTGGTCAGTTTAATAAAAAGTGGATGAGTTTCTACAAACAAGGAATTTACAAGTTACTGGGTTGATACATAAAGTAGAGTTGGGAAAGGGTTTGTCACTGTGAGAACGATAAGCTATGGAACTGTCTTCCAGTGGACGTTGTTATGGCAGGTTCATTGGTCAGTTATAATAAAAGCTGGATGATTTCTACAAACAAGGAATGTTACAAGTTACTGGGATTGTACATAAAGTAAGTTGGGAAGGGTTGTGTCACTGGAGAACGGTAAAGCATGAAACTGTCTTCCAGTGGACGTTGTTATAGGAGGTTCATTGGTCAGTTTAATAAAAGCTGGATGAGTTTTCTCAAACAAGGAATGTACAAGTTACTGGTAATTGATACATAAAGTAGAGTTGGGAAAGGGTTGTCACTGTGAGAACGGAGATAAAGCTATGGAACTGTCTTCCAGTGGACGTTGTTATGGCAGTGTCAGTCATTGGTCAGTTTAATAAAAAAGCTGGATGAGTTTCTACAAACAGGAATGTTACAATTACTGGGATTGATACATAAAAGTAGAGTTGGGGAAAGGGTTTGTCACTGTGAGAACGATAAAGCTATGGAACTGTCTTCCAGTGGAACGTTGTTATGGCAGGTTCAATTGGTCAGTTTAATAAAAAGCTGGATGAGAGTTTCTACAAACAAGGAATGTTACAAGTACTGGGATTGATACATAAAGTAGAGTTGGGAAAGGGTTTGTCACTGTGAGAACGGTAAAGCTATGGAACTGTCTTCCAGGGACGTTGTGTTATAGCAGGTTCATTGGTCAGTTTAATAAAAGCTGGATGAGTTTCTACAAACAAGGATGTTACAAGTTACTGGTATTGAACATAAAGTAGAGTTGGGAAAGGGTTTGTCACTGTGGAGAACGGTAAAGCTATGGAACTGTCTCCCCAGGGAATTTGTTATGGCAGTTCATTAGTCAGTTTAATAAAAATGCTGGATGAGTTTCTACAAAAAGGAATGTACAAGTTACTGGTATTGATACATAAAGTAGAGGGTTGGAAAGGGTTTCACTGTGAGAACGGTAAAGCTATGGAACTGTCTCCCGTGGACGTTGTATGGCAGTCATGTCCAGTTAATAAAAAGCTGGATGAGTTTCTCAAACAAGGGATGTACAGTTACTGGTATGATGCATAAGTAGAGTTGGGAAGGTTTGTCACTGTGAGAACGGTCAAGCTATGGAACGTCTTCCAGTGATGGTATGGCAGGTCATGGTCAGTTAATAAAAGCTGGATGAGTTTCTTTACAAACAAGAATGTTACAAGTTACTGGTATTGATACAAAAGTAGAGTTGGGAAAGGGTTGTCACTGTGAGAACGGTAAAGCTATGGAACTGTCATTCCAGTGACGCTTGTTGCAGTCTTGGCAGGTCATTGTCAGTTAATAAATGGATGAGTTTTCAAACAAGGAATGTACAAGTACTGGTATTGATACATAGTAGAGTTGGGAAGTTTGTCACGTGAGAACGGTAAGATAGGAACTGTCTTCCAGTGGACGTTGTTATGGCAGGTTCATTGGTCAGTTTATAAAAAGACTGGATGAGTTTCTACAAACAAGGATGTTACAAGTTACTGGTATTGAGACATAAAGTAGAGTTGGGAAGGGTTGTCACTGTGAGAACGGTAAGCTATGGAACTGTCTTCAGTGGACGTTGTTAGGCAGGTTATTGGTCAGTTTAAAAAAAGCTGGATGAGTTTCTACAAACAAGGATGTTACAATTACTGGTATTGATACATAAGTAGAGTTGGGAAAGGGTTTGTCACTGTGAGAACGGTAAAGCTATGGAACTGTCTTCAAGTGACGTTGTTATGGCAGGTTTATTGGTCAGTGTAATAAAAAGCTGGAGAGGTTCTCCAAACAAGGAATGTTCAGTTAATGGTATTGATACATAAAGTAGAGTGGGAAAGGGTTGTCACTGTGAGAACGGTAAAGATATGGAACTGTCTTCCAGTGGACGTTGTTATGGCAGGTTTATGGTCAGTTTATAAAAGATGGAGAGTTTCTACAAACAAGGAATGTACAAGTTAGTGGTATTGATACATAAGTAGAGTTGGGAAAGGGTTTGTCACTGTGAGAACGGTAAAGCTATGGAACGGTCTTCCAGTGGACGTTGTTATGGCAGGTTCATTGGTCGTTTAATAAAAAGCTGATGGAGTTCACAAACAAGGATGTAAAGTACACAAAACTTTGGTATTGATCATAAGTAGAGTTGGGAAAGGGTTTTTACTGTGAGAACTGTAAAGCTATGGAACTGTCTTCCAGTGGACGTTGTATATGGCAGGTTCATTGGTCGTTAATAAAAAGTGGATGAGTTTCTACAACAAGGAATGTTACAAGTTACTGGTATTGATACATAAAGTAGAGTTGGGAAAAGGGTTTTTCCCACTGTGAGAACGGTAAGCTATGGAACTGTCTTCCAGTGGACGTCTGTAAGCAGGTTCATTGGTCAGTTTAATAAAAAAGCTGGAGAGTTTCTACAAACAAGGATGTTACAAGTTACTGGTATTGATACATTAAAGTAGAGTGGGAAAGGGTTTTTCACTGTGAGACGCGTAAAGCTATGGAATGTCTTCCAGTGGACGTTGTTATGGCAGGTTCATTGGTCAGTTTAATAAAAAGCATGGCTGAGTTTCTGCCAAACAAGGAATGTTACAAGTTACTGGTATTGATAATAAAGTAGAGTTGGGAAAGGGTTGTCACTGTGAGAAACGGTAAAGCTATGGAACTGTCTTCCAGTGGACGTTGTTAGGCAGGTTCATTGGTCAGTTAATAAAAAGCGGATGAGTTCCAAACAAGGAATGTTACAAGTACTGGTATTGATACATAAAGTAGAGTTGGAAAGGGTTTGTCACTGGAGAATGTGTAAAGCTATGGAACGTCTTCCAGTGGACGTGTTATGGCAGGTTCATTGGTCAGTTTAATAAAAAGCTGGATGAGTTTCTACAACAAGGAATGTTACAAGTTACTGGTATTGATAACATAAAGTAGAGTTGGGAAAGGGTTGTCACTGTGAGAACGGTAAGTATGGGAACTGTCTTCCAGTGGACGTTGTTATGGCAGGTTCATTGGTCAGTTTTAATAAAAAGCTGGATGAGTTTTCAGCAAACAAGGATGTTACAAGGTACTGGTATTGATACATAAAGTAGAGTTGGAAAGGGTTTGTCACTGTGAGAACGGTAAAGCTATGGAACTGTCTTCCAGTGGACGTTGTTATGGTAGGTTCATGGTCAGTTTAAGAAAGGCTGGATGAGTTTCTACAAAACAAGGAATGTTACAAGTTAACTGGTATTGATACATAAAGTAGAGTTGGGAAAGGTTGTCCACTGTGAGAACGGTAAAGCTATGGAACTGTCTTCCAGGGGCGTTGTTATGGCAGGTTTCATTGTCAGTATAAAAGCTGGATGAGTTTCTACAAACAAGGAATGTTACAAGTTACTGGGATTGATACATAAAGTAGAGTTGGGAAAGGGTTTGTAACTGTGAGAACGGTAAAGCTATGGAACTGTCTTCCAGTGGACGTTGTAATGGCAGTTCATTGGTCAGTTTAATAAAAAGCTGGATGAGTTTCTCAAACAAGGAATGTTACAAGTTACTGGTATTGATACATAAAGTAGAGTTGGGAAAGGGTTTGTCAACGTGGAGAACGTAAAGCTATGGAACTGTCTTCCAGTGGACGTTGTAATGGCAGGTTCATGGTCATTTAATAAAAAGCTGGATGGTTTCTGCAAAACAAGGAATGTCAAGTTACTGGTATTGATACATAAAGTAGAGTGGGAAAGGTTTGCACTGTGAGAACCGGTAAAGCTATGGAGAATGTCTTTCCAGTGGACGTTGTATGGCAGGGTCATTGGTCAGTTTAATAAAAAAGCTGGATGAGGTTCTACAAACAAGGAATGTTACAAGTACTGGATTGATACATAAAGTAGAGGTGGGAAAAGGGTTTGTCAGCTGTGAGAACGGTAAAGCTATGGAAACTGTCTCCAGGGACGTGGTTAGGCAGGTTTCATTGGTCAGTTTAATAAAAAGCTGATGGTTCTGGCAAACAAGGAATGTTACAGTTACTGGATTGATCATAAAGTAGAGTTGGGAAGGGTTTGTCACTGTGGAACGGTAAAGCTATGGAACTGTCTTCCAGTGGGACGTTGTTGGCAGGTTCATTGGTCAGTTTATAAAAAGCTGGATGAGTTTCTGCAAACAAGGAATGTTACAAGTTACTGGATTGATACATAACGTAGAGTTGGGAAAGGGTTGTCACTGTGCGAACGGTAAAGTATGGAACGTCTTCAGTGGACGTTGTTATGGCAGGTTCATTGGTCAGTTAAAAAAAAGCTGGATGAGTTTCTACAAACAAGGAATGTTACAAGTTACTGGTATTGATACATAAAGTAGAGTTGGGAAAGGGTTGTCACTGTGAGAACGGTAAAAGCTATGGAACTGTCTTCCAGTGGACGTTGTTATGGCAGGTTCATGGTCAGTTTAATAAAAAGCTGGATGAGTTTCTGCAAACAAGGAATGTTACAAGTTACTGGTATTGATACATAAAAGTAGAGTTGGGAAAGGTTTGTCACTGTGAGAAAGGTAAAGCTATGGAACTGTCTTCCAGTGGACGTTGTTATGGCAGGTTCATTGGTCAGTTTATAAAAAGTGATGAGTTTCTGCAAACAAGAATGTTACAAGTTACTGGTATTGATACATAAAGTAGAGTTGGGAAAGGGTTTGTCACTGTGGAGAACGGTAAAGCTATGGAACTGTCTTCCAGTGGACGTTTGTTATGGCAGGTCATTGGTCAGTTTAATAAAAAAGCTGGATGAGAGTTCTACAACAAGGAATGTTACAAGTTACTGGTATTGTACATAAAGTAGAGTTGGGAAAGGGTTGGTCACTGGGAGAACGGTAAAGCTATGAAGAAGTCTTCCAGTGGACGTGTTATGGCAGGTTCATTGGTCATTAATAAAAAGCTGGATGAGTTTCTTGCAACAAGGAATGTTACAAGTTACTGGTATGATACATAAAGTAGAGTGGGAAAGGGTTTGTCAATGTGAGAACGGTAAAGCTATGGAACTGTCTTCCAGTGGACAGTTGTATGGCAGGTTCATTGGTTCAGTTTAATAAAAAGCTGGATGAGTTTCTCAAACAAGGAATGGTAAAGTTACTGGATTGATACATAAAGTAGAGTTGGGAAAGGTTTGTCACTGTGAGAACGGTAAAGCTATGGAACTGTCTTTAGTGGACGTTGTATGGCAGGTTCATGGGCAGTTTAATAAAAGCTGGATGAGTTTTACAAACAAGCGAATGGTACAAGTACTGGATTGATACATAAAGTAGAGTTGGGAACAGGGTTTGTCATGTCCTGTGAAACGGTAAAGCTATGGACTGTCTTCCAGTGGCCGTTGTTATGGCAGGTTCATTGGTCAGTTTAATAAAAAGCTGGATGAGTTCTGCAAACAAGGAATGTTACAAGTTACTGGTATTGTAACATAAAAGTGAGTTGGGAAAGGGTTTGTCACTGTGAGAACGGTAAAGCTATGGAACTGTCTTCCGTGGACGTTTTAATTATGGCAGGTTCATTGGTCAGTTAATAAAAAGCTGGATGAGTTTCTGCAAACAAGGAAAGTTACAAGTTACTGGTATTGATACATAAGTAGAGTTGGGAAAGTGTTGTCACTGTGAGAACGGTAAAGCTATGGAACGTTTTTCCAGTGGACGTGTTATGGCAGGTTCATTGGTCAGTTTAATAAAAGCGGATGAGTTTCTACAACAAGGAATGTTACAGTTACGGTATGATACATAAAGTAGAGTGGGAAAGGGGTTTGTCACTGTGAGAACGGATAAAGTATGGAACTGTATTCCAGTGGACGTTGTTATGGCAGGTTCATTGGTCAGTTTAATAAAAAGCTGGATGAGTTTCTGCAAACAAGGAATGTTACAAGTTACTGGTATTGATACAAAGTAGAGTTGGAAGGGTTTGTCACGATGAGAACGGTAAAAGCTATGGAACTGTCTTCCAGTGGAAGTGTTATGGCAGGTTCATTGGTCAGTAATAAAAAGCTGGATAGTTTCTGCAAACAAGGAATGTTACAAGTTACTGGTAATTGATACATAAAGTAGAGTTGGGAAAGGGTTGTCACTGTGAGAACGGTAAAGCTATGGAACGTCTTCCCAGTGGACGTTGTTATGGCAGGTTCATTTGGTCAGTTTAATAAAAAGCTGATGAGTTTCTCAAACAAGGAATGTTACAAGTTACTGGGATGATACATAAGTAGAGTGGGAAGGGTTGTCACTGAGAACGTAAAGCTATGGAACTGTCTTCCAGTGGACGTTGTTATGGCAGGTTCATTGGTCAGTTTAATAAAAAGCTGGATGAGTTTCTGCAAACAAGGATGTTACAAGTTACTGGTATTGATACATAAAGTAGAGTTGGGAAAGGGTTTGTCACTGTGAGAACGGTAAAGCTATGGAACTGTCTTCCAGTGGACGTTGTTATGGAGGTTCATGGTCAGTTTAATAAAAAAGCTGGATGAGTTTCTGCAAACAAGGAATGTTACAAGTTACTTGGTATGATACATAAAGTAGAGTTGGGAAAGGGTTTGTCACTGTGAGAACGGTAAAGCTATGGAACTGTCTTCCAGTGGACGTTGTTATGGCAGGTTCTTGGTCAGTTTAATAAAAGCGGATGAGTTTCTGCAAACAAGGAATGTTACAAGTTTACTGGTATGATACATAAAGTAGAGTTGGGAAGAGGGTTTGTCACTGTGAGAACGGTAAAGCTAGGAACTGTCTTCACGTGGACGTTGTTATGGCAGGTTCATTGGTCAGTTTAATAAAAAGCTGGATGAGTTTGCAAACAAGGAATGTTACAAGTTACTGGTATTGATACATAAAGTAGAGTTGGGAAAGGGTTTGTCACTGTGAGAACGGTAAAGCTATGGAACTGTCTTCCAGTGGACGTTGTTATGGCAGGTTTATTGGTCAGTTTAATAAAAAGCTGGATGAGTTTCTACAAACAAGGAATGTTACAAGTTACTGGTATTGATACATAAAGTAGAGTTGATCCAGGGAAATTTCTGGATAGACGTATGTCTTTATTCAACCTTAAATACTAAAGCTGATACACCAGGTTGATGACCAAATCTCTCAAAATATCAAAAACTTTTTTATTGGATGGACATATGTCTTTATTAAACCTCAAATACTATACTATACTGTACTGTACTATACTATACTTTACTGTACAATACTATACTGTACTATACTATACTGTACTGTACTATACTGTACTATACTATACTATACTATACTATACTGTACTATACTATACTATACTGTACTGGACTATACTTACGTACTATTATATACTATACTATTTATCTATACTATACTATACTATACTATACTGTACTGTGATCTACTATATCTTAATGTACAATACTATACGGTACTGTACTATACTATACTATTACTATACTGTACCTATACTATACTTTACTGTATGTACTATACTAACTACTGTACTTTACTATACTGTACGTACTATCTATACTTACTGTACAATACTATACTGTACTGTACTATACTTACTATACTATACTGTACGATACATACTGTACGTTACTATACTGTACTATTACTGTACTATACTGTACTATACTATTACTGTACATACTGTACGATACATACTGTACTGCACTGACTATACTGTACTATACTGTACTATACATTACCATTGCTATACTATACTGTACTATACTGTACTGCACTGTACTTACTATACATATTATCTATACGGTACTATACTAGACCATACTATATTGTACTGTTACTGCATGTACTATACTTATACTACTATACCATACTGATACTATACACCTATACTATACTATACCATTACTGACACTATTAATATACTGTACTATATGTACTATACTATACTATACTATACGTATATACTGTCTATACTGACTACTATACTGTACTGTACTATACACACTATACTGTACTATACTGGCTGTACTATACTTACACACTATTACTATACTCTATATACTGTACGATACATACTGTACTTTACTACCACTGTAATTACTCTATACGGTACTATAACAATAAGCTGTACTATACTGTACTTAGACTATATTACTATACTGTACACATATGGATTATTATACTATACTGTACTATACCATACTATACTGTCACTATACTATACTGTACGATACTATGCTATACTGTATCATACTGTACTGTACTATACTATACTGTACTATACTTGTACTGTACTATACCTACTATACCGTACTGTACTATACATACAGTACGTACTTTACTATGCATACTGTTACCATATTGTTTATACTATACTGTACTTACTATACTATGCTATACGCTACCATACTGTACTGTACTATAACATACTGTACATACTGTACGTGTATACGTTACCTGTACTAACGTACTACTATACTCTATACTAACGTACTGTACTATAATGTCTATACTATACTATGCTGTACTACACTGTACTATACTATACTATACTATACTATACGTGCTATATATACTATACTGTACTATACTATACTGTACTTATATACTTACTGTTATGTACTGACTGTACTATATACTTACGTACGTATACTATACTATACTGATACTATACTGTACTAACTCATTAACTGTACTTATAATATACTATAGGTACTGTGCTATAATATACTAACTTGTACTATACCGTTACTGACTACTATACTGTACTATACTATACTACTACTATAAGGTACTGTGCTATACTATACTATTACATATAATACTTTACTATATAAAATAAATACATTAGAAAGGGTTTATAAAGGAAAGTCACCATGGACCAGTAATGTGTAAATCTTTTGAATGTATATATTCTGGTAAAATCTGCCATGGTACATGCCCAATGACAGTGCCCACAATACCCTTCTAGCACTGGGGATGTTTAATCAGATGGACTGGGCCAAAAGATGAGACTCGTTGTTACTGTAGGACAAAAACAACAACATCCAGAGGCTCAATATTTTCTCAGCAATTAGATTTCATCTGTATGATTTCCGAGCGGGATTTTCCTTTAATCCCGTTTTTTCATTCAGATTCGTGACTAGACTTATTTTCCCTACTGAAGTGTTGGATGATTGGTGGCTGGAAAAAAAAAAGTGGAGAAGACGACCAATCCCAACGGCAGTTCATTTGATAAATGTAGATCTCCCGGTTCACTACTTTGCTTAAAGAGCTCAGGGGTTGAATCATTCACAAGCTGCTGAAAAAACTGTTAGTATATTCTAAGAACCGGCGCGGGCTTCACAATCTAGAAGCTGAGGAACAAAACAATGGTCCTCACTTGCATTTCAATACTCTCAGCTGCGGGGAACAGAAAATTCTTCCTGATGTAAAGATTTCTAATAAATTCCACATCACATTCTACACTAGTGAACGAGCATAAATCGGTCTGACAAAATTAGATTTAAAAAAACGTGATTTTCCGTAATCTCAGGAAATATTATTATGCCGGGTACATGAACAGTAGAGGAGTGTTTGACATGCTTTCTTCATTCCAAGAAATGTGCTGCCATTAAAATGAATAAAGGGACAGTTATTCGGGGAGGGAGAACGTAATCTAGAAAGGGAGATGGGGTTTTGCATGCAGCAATATCGCTCTTATCTCCTGGGGGATTGCGAAACCTTCGGATCCTTGGCCAGGCTGCGAGGATTTCCAAATGCTTCGAATCACTTGATGAAACACAAGAAGAACCAAGGAAATTATTGCATTAAAAATTTAAACCCAAATCCTAATCCAAAGCACCTTTGACTTTGACAATGTATGTCCCAGATAATAGGACTTTTTTCTTTTTCATTCAAAAAACAACAAAGGCAAAGTGACAGCTTTGATTTCACAACTGCCTGTTAAATGTGTCATGTAGTGGTTCTTCATACGAATGTTTGGGATTCACACTTCTCTCTACCTTGTTTACATTTTCACTAATTGGAAGGAAAGGTTTTTTATGCAACGGGAAAATGTATTATTTTTTAATGCTTGTTATTTTAAATCGCCTTTGTAGGGTATTACATGGCAGCTGAATTTTAAATTCATCTGTACTGAAAAAAAAACTAATTGCCACTTAGTTTTATGTATTAAAGGGGAAATAGAAATGCTTTCCTACAGTATCTTCCTTTGGTGTCTGTGTATGTGTGATCTGTGTGTGTCATCTCTAAAGATATTCCGTGTGTGTACCCAGCTTAAGACAATGGTGGACAAAAAGGAATGTTTAATTTCAGCAGCCAATACTGGCCCAGCACAATCCTTGTTTTCTGCTTTTTTATTACTATAAGGAAGTAAGGAAGAAGGAAATATTCGTTCCTACCTAGTATCTTGCCTTATGTAATAAAAATATGAACAGTGCAGGCATCTTCAAGCTAGAAATAACAAAGAAATACTCAATCTGTTGTGAATGTTCGCGATAATGGGTTTACCCAAGGTGTAAGGGGTTAGGATAATGCACTGGTTCCTGTGCCTGTCATGTGTGTAATTGTGTACTATACTGTAGATGTGTATGTATAGTTATTTATAAGCATCACAAACATACAAAATTATACAAGGAGAACAATACATAAATAGTTCAGTTCATAAATAATAAATGTAAAATAGAAGTGCTAGGGATTTTGCACAAGATGAATGAGGGTCCCTGCCCGTAGAGCTTACAATCTAGTAGGTGCGGTAACACACAGTACAATGGAAGGGTATAAGTGCTGGAGTGAGATGTAATGCATGCCATAAATACTCATCGACGTGCTGGTTACCAGATAGGGGATGTAAGGGTAGATTTATCATATATAGATATATAGATACCATATAATGTGCTGGGTACCGAATAGGTAGGAGGTAAGGTAGATTTATCATTAGATATATAGATACTATATACTGTGACTGGGTACCAGATAGTAGGATGTAAGGTAGATTTAAATATAGAAATATAATACCATATACTGTGCTGGTTACCAGATAGGTGGATGTAAGGGTAGATTTCATATATGATATATAGATATATATACGTGCTGGTACCAGATAGGTAGGATTGTAAGGTAGATTTATCATATATAGATATATAGAACATATACTGTCTGGTACCAGGATAGGTAGGATGTAAGGGTTAGATTGATCATATATATACCATATACTGTGTGGTTACCCAGATTGGTAGGATGAAGGGTAGATTTATCATATAATAGATACCATTACTGTGCGGTTACCAGATGGTAGGATGAAGGGTAGATTTATCAGATATATAGATACCATATACTGTGCGTGGTTACCGGATAGGTAGGATTTAAGGGTTAGATTTATCAATATGATATAGATACCATATACTGTACTGGTTACCAGATTAGGTGGATGTAAGGGTTATGAATTATTCATATATAGATATATAGATACCATACTGAGCTAGTTACGGATAGTAGGATGTAAGGGTAGATTTATCATATATAGATATATAGATATCATATACTGAGCTGTTACCGATATGTAGGATGTAAGGGTAGATTTATCATATATAGATATATAGATACCATATACTGTGCTGGTTACCGAGATAGGTAGGATGTAGGGTAGATTATCATATATAGATATATAGATACCTATACTGTGCTGGTTCCGGATAGGTAGATAGTAAGGTGGTAGATTTATCATATATAGATATATAGAGATATTCATATACTGTGCTGATTACCAGATAGTAGGATGTAAGGGTAGATTTATCATATATAGATATATAGATATTGATATACTGAGCTAGTTACCGGATAGTAGGATGTAAGGGTGATTTATCATATATAAATATATAGATACCATATACTGTGCTGGTTACCGGATAGGTAGGATGGTAAGGTAGATTCTCATCTATAGATATATAGATACATATACTGTGCTGGGGTTACCGGATAGGATGTGGATGTAAGGGTAGATTATATATATAGATATATAGATCAATACTGTGCTGGTTACCGGATAGGTAGGATGTAAGGGGTAATTTATCATATATAGATATATAGATACCATATACTGTGCTGGTTACCGGATAGTAGGAGTAGTGTAGGGTAGTTTATCATATATAGATATATAGATACCATATACTGTGCTGGTTACCAGATAGGTAGGATGTAAGGGTAGATTTATCATATATAGATATATTACCATATACTGTGCTGGTTACCAGATAGGTAGGATGTAAGGGTAGATTTATCATATATAGATAATAGATACCATAAGTGCTGGTACCGGATAGGTAGGATGTAAGAGTAGATTTATATATATAGATATACAGATACCATATACTGCGCTGGTTACCCGGATAGGTAAGGATGTAAGGGTAGATTTTCAATATAGATATATAGAAATATATACTGTGCTGGTTACCAGATAGGTAGGATGTAAGGGTAGATTTATCATATATAGATATATAGTACCATATACTGTGCTGGTTACCGGATAGGTAGGATGTAAGGGTAGATTTATCAATATAGATATATAGATACATATACTGTGCTGGTTACCGATAGGTAGGATGTAAGGGTAGATTTATCATATATAGATATATAGATAACCATATACTGCACTGGTTTACCGGATAGGGAAGGAGGTAAGGGTAGATTTATCATATATAGATTATATATACCATATACTGCGCTGGTTACGGATGGTAGGATGTAAGGGTAGATTTACCATATAAGATATATAGATACCGTATACTGTGCTGTTACCGGATAGGTAGGAGTAAGGGTAGATTTATCATATATAGATATATAGATACCATAATGCGCTGGTTTACCAGATAGGTAGGATGTAAGGGTAGATTTACCATATATAGATATATAGATACCATATACTGTGCTGGTTGACCAGATAGGTAGGATGGTAAGGATAGATTTATCATATATAGATATATAGATACCATATACTGCGCTGGTTACCATATAGGTACGGATGTGAAGGGTAGATTTATCATAATATAGATATATGATACCAATTACTGCGCTGGTTACCGGATAGGTAGGATGTAAGGGTAGATTTACCATATATAGAATATAGATAACATATACTGTGGGTTACGATGGATAGGTGGATGTAAGGGTAGATTTATTCATATAGATATTATAGATACCATATACTTGGCTGGTACGGATAGGTAGGAGTAAGGGTTAGAATCATATATAGCTATTAGATACCATGTGACTGTCGGGTTTACAAGATAAGGTAGTGATGTGGAAGGGTAGATTTATCATATTAGATTATAGATACCAATACGTGCTGGGTCCCAGATAGGTAGGATGAGGGTAGATTATCATATATAAATATACAGATACCATATACGTGCTGGTACCGATGGTAGGATGTAAGGGTAGATTTATCCTATATAGTATATAGATACATGTACTCGCTGATTACCGGTATAGGTAGGATGTAAGGGTAGATTTATCATATATAGATATATAGACTCATATAGCGCGCTGGTTACCAGATAGGTAAGGATTTGTAAGGTAGATAGATTTACCATCGAAAGACCCATACCAAAACACAAGGAAACGGACATCATATATGCAGTGCAGTCAGAAGATGCTCTGATTTGTATGGGGGAGACCAAACAGCACTGCATCAAGTATGGCCCAGACAGAAAGCCAATTCTCGGGTCAGGACTCAGCACGTGTATCTGCTCTAAGGATAAGGACATACTTTGAAGTATGTAATGTAACATACTGGCGAAGGAACGTGACTGGTTCAAAGAGAGGTGTTAAGGAGGCATTTATGGAAATAAAAAAGAAACCAAGCCTAAATAGATGGTGGGGGGGCTGACACCACGTGCCTGTAACAAGTGTTTTAACACTACTCTGGGCGTCCTATAACACTCTTAGCCATATCTATCAACCCTTACACTGGTGTGATATTGCTAATTGGATTTTCCAGAGGTACAAATTGCACAGATTCTTGTACAGTCATTCGAATGAGGAAAGCCAGTCGACTATGAATAGGAAACGTCTTCAGAGAAAATACATTTCAAGTCCAGTTGATCTAATTGAATACAACAGATACATGTACTGCGCTGGTTACCAGATAGGTAGGATGTAAGGGTAGATTTATCATATATAGATATATAGATACCATATACGCGATGGTTACCAGATAGGTAGATGTAAGGGTAGATTTATCATATATAGATTAAGATACATATACTGTGCTGGTACAGGATGGTAGGATGTAAGGGTAGATTTATCATATAATAGATATATAGATACCATATACTGTGCTGGTTACCAGATAGGTAGGATGATAGGGTAGTTATCATTGATATATAGATACCATTATACTGTGCTGGGTACCAGATAGGGAGTGGATAGGGTAGATTTATCATATATAGATATATAGATACCCAATACTGGCTGGTTACCAGATAGGTAGGATGTAAGGGTAGATTTATCATATATAGATAAAGATACCATATACTGTGCTGGGTCCCGATAGGTAGGATGTAAGGGTAGATTTAGATCATATATAGAGTATATAGGATACTATACTGTGCTGGTTACCAGATAGGTAGGATGTAAGGGTAGATTATATATATATAGATACCATATTACTGTGCTGGTTACCGGATAGGTAGGATTTTGCAGGGTAGATTTACATAAAGATATTAGATCATATACTGTGCTGGTTACCAGATAGGTAGGAGGTGTAAGGGTAGATTATCATATATAGATATAGATACCATATTACTGTGCTGGTTACCAGATAGGTAGGATGTAAGGGTTAGATTTATCATATATAGATTATAGATTATATATACTGTGCTGGTACCAGATAGGTTAGGGATGTAAGGGAGATTATCATATATAGATATAGATACCATATACGTGCTTGGTTACCAGATAGGAATAGGATGTACGGTAGATTTATCAATATAGATAATATATATAGATATCATATTACTGTGCTGTGTAAGATAGGTAGGATGTAAGGGTTAGATTTATCATATAGATATAAGATACCATTACTGTGCTGGTTACCAGATAGGTAGGATGTAAGGGTAGATTATCATATTAGATATATAGATACCATATACTGTCTGGTTACCAGATAGGTAGGAGTAAGGGTAGATTTATCATATATTAGATATATAGAATACATATACTGTGCTGGTTACGGTAGGTAGGATGTAAGGGTTAGATTATCATATATAGATATCAGATATCATAACTGTGCTGGTTACAGGATAGGTAGGATGTAAGGGTAGATTTATCATATATAGATATATAGAATTCATATACTGGCTGGTTACCATGTAGGTAGGATTGTAAGGGTTAGATTTATCATATATAGATATATAGATACATATACGCGGTGGTTACCAGATAGGTAGGATGTAAGGGTAGATTTATCATATATAGATATATAGATACCATATACTGTGCTGGTTACCGGATAGGTAGGATGTAAGGGTAGATTTATCATATATAGCTATATAGATACCATGTACTGCGCTGATTACCGGATAGGTAGGATGTAAGGGTAGATTTATCATATATAGATATATAGATACCATATACTGCGCTGGTTACCAGATAGGTAGGATGTAAGGGTAGATTTACCATCCGAAAGACCCAATACCAAAACACAAGAAAAGCGACATCATATATGCAGTGCAGTGCAGTGAAGATATTTTACTTCTTTAGTTCCGTGTAAGTTCTTATGGTTAATAATAACACTCACCAAGTGATATATCAAATAAGGATTTATTGTATGGAGTGTTACAAATTATCAGTAAGTAAAAGCCAGTCAAGTATATTAGAGACAGCCTACAAATAAACTATATACTTTAAGCATAATTAGTCTATTATGGTGTGTGGTGTGGGTGGTGTGTGTGTGGTTGTAAAGAGTGTGTGTGTATGTCTGCTTACCTCCTCCTCCTACTAACGTCAACCTCCAACTCCTACCTCCCCACTCCCACTCTCCCATGTGTGAATCCTGACCAGTTATATACATCTCTTGGTGGCTTAAGTTTACACTCTCAAAAGTTCCATGAATGGTCACAACTTATGTTACTGATGAACTTCATTTTCCAAAATAACTTCTACTACTTTGTGAGGACAAGACAGTTGGCATACATAACAAGCTTTGGTTAACTCTTTACAATACTGATTAACCCTTTATACTGGATTCAACAAGTCCCCCTCTGCACACTGTTTTGCAAACAACGATATCTGGAACATATTATAATGAAAGTCCATCAGGAAAGTCCATAGATCTTCAACAGTCTTTAGAAGTTTAAACATTGTCCATAAAATAGTATTATATCATTCTTATGCATGTAATGTGAAACAGTAATAGTATATAGGAACTAAACTAACTAAAGTAGAACTGATCTCTCAACACCTTCTTTCAAGTTCCATTCCCAGCTTAGTTCTTCTTTCAGTCTTTTTCCAATTATTTGATTGAAATTTAGTCTTTTTACAATATCCATCATCATGGAGTCTTTCGTCTTTATGTATGGCTTGTAATCTTAAAAACTGTCCAAGATTATACAGGATACACTCAAATCTTTACTCTGTATATGGTTGCCAGATAACTCTTTTTATCCTGTAGAAATGGATGTTGTCTTCCACAATTTTACTCATAAGAAATTTTAGAGAAACAGGAAACATAATAGTACAGGTATTCACTGGTGCCATTTTAAGGCCCCAACTTTTGCAGTCTGTACCCAGACAGGCCGGACCTCTATAATACATCTTTGAGCAGGTAAATAGTTCATGTACCTTTATAACCATGGATTTGTGGTTTGCTTTTTACCAAGCCTCAGTCACATATCCTCCGAAGTTGAACTGGAAATAAAAAAATCCACAAACCAACTTATAACTTGTAAGCAGTCCTTACAGTTCGAAAAAAACTTTTTCCATGTAGGCAATATCATCAGCTGGTCTTAGCTACTCCTTGTCATGAACTTATTCTGTTATCTATCTCTGTTTAAGCTTTATTATGCTTCTCCACTCTTAGCGTTGTCACTTTCTCAATCCTGATGTAGATAGATCTTGGACCGACGTCCACTAACTCTAAACCTACACTGAAATCAGTGTTATAATATATAAACCCATCACTAATTACCATATCATATAAGAATTAATATGTCGTTTTCTAGACAAATTTTAAATATAATATATTTAGAGTGTAAACCAAATAGTAATTTCTGAAAATTGGAATTACATCACATGTCACATATAAAAATTAAAAAATATTAATTTATAATATGGTTTCAAGAACTATAGAGAAAAAAAACAAATAGTGGATCTTTAGGAGAACAGTCAACTTTATAACTACAAACACATGTACTTGACATCTAACAATATTAAAAACTCCTACCATATGTTTACATTAAACATTTAGACAATACCTAGGTATACAAGAATCACTTATCAATAATTTTCAAATATCGAAACCAGTGACCAATTTAAACATTGATTTAACCATGTTATTTAACTGTTTTGACCTTACAGCGTTTCAGATGAATAGATATACAACCCAATTATAATATTTTTGATTTCCTTTATAACCAAGTATTAATTATCCTTTTAATTACCTAAATCTGATTCATATAAAAGTCTTACTTTATTCTGGATTAATGTATGCCCACAATTGTTTTTAACCAACCAATTTAAACTCTTACTCATTTTCACTGGTACCCCACATCCCTTTGATGTACCCTTTGGCCGATAATAACGTTTTTTACACAGCTAGTGTTACTAGCTTTTAATATTCCATATTATTATGGTATATATATACTTAACACATTAATTTATTCTTGTATACTGTGTGAAAACCTTTTAAGTTCATAATAATTCATAACCATCTGTAAAACACATTTATGTAACTGATAATTTCAGTTATACTTAATCATGTAACTCTTTCTTAAAAAGTAATATCTCTTATATACCAACCTTGTGATATTATTTAAAACTTCCTATGAAATTTAGTTGACAATATTTAAACTCTGATACAAGTGCATCAAATCAAATCAAGATTTCGTATACCACATATATTTATCTTGTTCCATTTAACTGTATAAATTAGGGTAATTATTTTATTTCCTTGGTGTATCATCTTATCATCTAATAATTCAATTATCCAATAGGTTGTGCTTTTCATATATAAATTATCAATATCTGTTCCTGGGTTAATCTAAATTGAACGAATACTTGTAAACTTCTACTGCATGTTTCCATCTCAAGATCACACTACAGTACTCTTCTGTTTGATTTACTGTATAAAAGAAACTGAATAACACCAATTTGATTTATTCTAAACCTATTGCTTGTTCTCTTCTTACTTTTTCAAAGTCAAACTTTTCCAATATCTGTTTCAGGGTCTAAGTTTAATTTCTTTAAACTTAGTTTAAAACTCAAATCTTAGTATTAAACTAGGACAATAACTAGAGTAGTTTTAATAATGTTTATTACTCCACAACTTCTTCATAACTCAAATTTTAATTTGAAATAGTTCACAACAACTTGTTGTCCTGTTCATCTCTCCTGGAGAACAGATCCATGTATTCACTGCCTGTGAAATACAAACCATTGTCTAAAATAGCTTCATGTTCGAGTTCTTAGTCCACATAACTTGAGAACAGCTGCTTGTCTATAGATCAATGACATTATGCTACTGTGACACTCAATGACAATGTACATTCTTACCAAAATATATGTACAAAAAATATATAAAAAATATGGGATCCATGAACGTTGCAAAATATGTATTTCCATCATATACATCTTACAGTACCTCCTTGACAATCTCAAAACATTTATCGCATAATTGGCCAGATTATCCGATAAATCTCAAAACACAATTGTCAGGGTTTCCCAATGAATATCGACTTGGAGTACTCCTTTAAAATATATATCCAAAATAACTTATAAATTTGGAAAAATTACCAATTCAGTATATCTGCGCAGTGTCTGGAATAATGTGCACCTTCAGATCATATTTAGTCAAACAACATTAAAAATTGTTAATAATAACAAGTGAGGACAAACTTGTATCCTATGTAGAACACATCCATATCCTTTCCATGCCCACATGCCCTTGTCAATCATGTGTCATGACTATCTTAGGTTAATGTTATTAATTATACCTATTACAATTACTTCTAAACAGGCTGATAATAAACCCATGCATCTATATTTCACATGCAATACTTTTACTCATTAATTTAACTCTGCTACAAATAGTAGACCCATATACTTATTTATGCATCTTGCTTTTTCTTTCACCTAAAGACAACAAATCTCCTTAAATAAGAATATATATTAAGCAAGTTCACAAAAAATAACTTCATTCAAATATCACATAGTAAAAATACTTAAAAGAATATTCCCCCTCCCATGTGCACCAAACACGTTAGACCTTTGAACCTTAATATTTACTATTCCATCCCTTTTCTCCATCCCAATTGTCCTATTTATAAAACACTGACTAGCCATGTATTTCCTTACAAGTTTCTCTACAGATATAATTTACACTTTGTATCTACTTTATTCACTAAAGGCTAACAAATCTATATATACATGTATTAATTTTAATATAGATCAGGAATACTGGTAAAATAAATGTATACTGATTTGTAAGCAATAACATGATTTATCAGATCACCTTAGATCTAGTTAATCATAATTTAAGCAAATAAACTACTTTTTATATATTCATTCTATGGCAAAGATATTCCATTTAATAGCCATTCTAGATCTTGTCAATAGTACAAATAGGATTAATGTAATTTACTATTGTTTGATAACCCCAATCTATAGCACAGATGATGACTGCATCAACATAACCTTAATAATGCATAACGTATATCTGAAAACTTAGAAAAATCAAATCTATCCACTTTTATATATCAAATCTGACCTCAACACTAGGTGAAGGAAAACATTGCATCTTCAAACAAATGCCTATAAAAATCTTAGCTGCTTTATCAAAGGACATAATTCTTGCACATGTCCTACACCTTAAATAACCTATTATTAATAACCATAATATCTATCTCCCCCTCCAATGTCTGTTTATACATATGCACATTTTCTTGATATCACATATCCTGCCATATAAATTGTAATAAACTATATATAAAATTATTAAATATCAAATGACATATTTCCATGTATAACAATCTATCCTATGCCATAACATTTGTCAATAAACAATATTTTATAACCCTTTAATCAACACAACACCAAATAACTTATATTACTAAGCTTGTAGTAACATTGCTTTCCTAAAAAGGAGTAATCCTTTTTTCAATATTAGACCTCTGTCTCTGGAATTCTCTTTCCTAGTCCACTACAGATTTAAACCAGTTGTCTTTCTCTGTGTTGGAATCCACAACTTTGGAATTTTAGAAACCTGAGCCTCTCTGTCTATTTTTTACACCTTCCTCTGTCACAAAACTTCTGTTTTAAGTTTCCTTAATTTATAACATTTTCTTAAATGATGTCCCCATTTGAAACAAAAGAAACATTGCGAAAATGTATGAGGCTTAACCTTTGATAATTCTTCCTGATCCCTTTTCTCTAGATAGACTTCCTATCTCTTTATTATGGGACTCTGTTTTTTGTGATGCTAGTATTTGGCGTCTATACTTGTCAACCAAATCTGCTGCTCTCTCTCAGAGTTTTAGATATTCACAAACATATCAAATATCCAGGATCTAAAAAGGTAAACTTCTTTAGCAACACCCTTGCACCATACTTTTAGAAACTTCATCTTCACTTCCCATAACAATCATATGCTAGTTTTAATGAGACATGAAATGTAAATGGACATTCATCAATGGAGGTAAAAGATTAGTGATTACCCTCGATTGTAGGAAATTCTTCAACACTTATTAAAGGAAATAACTGTCTTAGCCTATCAATGCTATTGCCATATATCTGGTTCCCATGAATGTCTATGTATGGAACACTGACTGGAGATGTTAATCTTTGGCTCATATGACTTGGTAACCAAAATGTAAACACTTCATTTTTCTGGTTTTCATTCAAATTATACCGATCAGTGGGGCTTCAATATATCAATGTTACATATAGCATCTTTCTTTTCATCCAATACAGGAATACTTTTTAGCAATTTTAAGTAACTGTTCATTTATCTCTAACTGTAACATTGCTGGTCTCATATTCTATTTCTTCATCTCTAATGTCTGGAATTAAATGGGAGTGTTTCTCTGTTCTTTAGTAATAACGAAACCTGCGTAGCTTCCTGCTGTTGCAGACCCAATTCAATCTCTGTGAGTCTAAGACTGTCCTTTGCTATCTGCTCTTCAACACTATTGGAACTTCTAGATTTTCCTCAACTTTCTCACCATCACAGTTAGTCTCCTTATAACTGTCATTTTTATCTAAACTCATCACTCATTAAACACTTTAACCATTAACATTACATTGTTAATTTTCTTTTTCAACTTTGAAAACGAGTTCTTTTTATTAAGTCTTTACATTTTCTAATGTACATTTCTATACTTTCCTTCCATGATTTAGACACATTACCATCTAATGGAAGATAAACTTAAATTACTTCAACTTGCAATACGATAATAACTCCATACTTTACCATCCAAGATAGACTAAAATCCAAATGAAATCCGGAAGCAGAATATTCCCTCTCGCCCACTGATTTTGATATCGTGATACTTACACCAATGAATTCTAGGTTCTTTAACTCAACAGACCTCTGGGAGGCTTCAATCACAGAACACATCCTGCTCCCCCTTGAAGCTGACAGAGTGGGTATATGTTTGTGTAATGCTCTGTGTCCAAGGTGTCTATATAACGGCTGTTGTGCGCCAATGTAAAAAAAACTATACATTTAATACACATTACATTAATCTGAGGTCGATCTGATTACTATACAGTGAGCTTCTACAGATCTCTAAATAAAATATGTGTATTACTTTTCTTTATTCCGTGTAAGTTATCTATGGTTAATAATAACACTCACCAAGGTGATATCAAATAAGGATTTATTGTATGGAGTAGTTACAAATATGCAGTAGTAAAAAAGCCAGTCAAGTATATTAGAGACAGCCTACAAATTATAACTATATACTTTAAGCATAATTAGTCCTATTATGTGTGTGTGTGTGTGGTGTGTGTGTGTGTGTAAAGAGTGTGTGTGTATGTCTGCTTAATCCTCCTCCTACTAACGTCAACCTCCAACTCCTACCTCCCACTCCCACCTCCCAGTGTGGTGAATCCTGACCAGTTATATCTCTCTGTTGGCTTAAGTTACACTCTAAAAGTTCCATGAATGGTCACAACTTATGTTTTACTGATGAACTTTCATTTCCCAAAATAACTTCTACTACTTTGTGAGTGAGCAAGACAGTTGTGCATACATAACAAGCTTTGGTTAACTCTTTACAATACTGATTACCCTTTATACTGGATTCAACAATCTCTCAATTCAAAATGGGAGATCCTACCTATCTGGTAACCAGCGCAGTATATGGTATCTTATAACCTATAATTATAACTCTATTCTTCCAATCCTACCTATCTGGTAACCACAGCAGTAATATGTACTATATATCTATATATGATAAATCTACTCCTTACATCCTACCTATCCGGTAACCACACAGTATATGATATCTATATAACTATATATGATAAATCTACACCCTTACTCCTACCTATCCGGTACCAGCACGGTATATGGTATCTATATATCTATAATGATAATCTACCCTTACACCTACCTATCTGGTAACCAGCACAGTATATGATATCTATATATGCTAAATCTAACTACCCTTACATCCTACTATCTGGTAACCACACAGTATATGATATCTATTATCTGATATGATAAATCTACCTTACAATCCTATCTATCCGGTAACCAGCACAGTGATGGTATCTATAATCTTATATATGTAAATCTACTACCCTTACATCCTACCTATCCGGTACCAGCACAGTATATGATCTCTATATATCTTATATGATAAATCTACCCTTACATCCTACCTATCCGGTACCAGCCAGTATATGGTATCTATATATCTATATTGATAAATCTACCCTTACATCCTACCTATCCGGTAACCAGCACAGTATATGGTATCTATATATCTATATATGATAATCTACCCTTACATCCTACCTATCCGGTACCCAGCACAGTAGATGGTATCTATATATCTATATATGATAAATCTACCCTTACATCCTACCTTATCCGGTAAACCAGCACAGTATATGGTATCTATATATCTATATATGAAAATCTCCTCCTTACATCCTACCTATCCGGTAACCAGCCGTATTATGTATTCTATATATCTATATATGATAAATCTATCCTTACATCCTACCTATCTGGTAACCAGCACAGTATATGGTATCTATATAATCTATATATGATAAATCTACCCTTACATCCTACCTATCTGGTAACCAGCCAGTATATGGTATCTATATATCTATATATGATAAAATCTACCCTTACATCCACCTATCCGTTAACCAGCAGTATATGGTATCTATATATCTATATATGATAAATCTACCCTTACATCCTACCTATCTGGTAACCAGCACAGTATATGATATCTATATAACTATATATGATAAATCTATCCTTACATCCTACCTATCTGGTAACCAGCGCAGTATATGGTATCTATATATCTATATATGATAAATCTACCCTTACATCCTACCTATCTGGTAACCAGCACAGTATATGATCTATATATCTATATATGATAAATCTATCCTTACATCCTACCTATTCTGGTAACCAGCGCAGTATATGGTATCTATATAATATATATGATACTATCTAACCCTTACATCCTACCTATCTGTAACCAGCACAGTATAATGATCTATATAATTATATGATAAATCTACCCTTCATCCTACCTATCTGGTAACCAGCGCAGTATATGGTATCTTCATACTATATATGATAAATCTATCCCTTACATCCCTACTATCTGGTAACCAGCACTATATGGTATCTAATTATCTATATATGATAAATCTACCCTTACATCCTACCTATCTGGTAACCAGCACAGTATAGATGGTATCTATTATCTATATATGATAAATCTACCTTACATCCTACCTATCCGGTAACCAGCACGCAGTATATGTATCTATATATCTATATATGATAAATCTAACCCTTACATCCTACCTATCCGGTAACCAGCACAGTATATGGTATCTATATATCTATATATGATAAATCTACCCTTACATCCTACCTATCCGGTAACAGCACCAGTATATGTATCTATATATCTTATATGATAAATCTACCCTTACATCCTACCTATCCGGTAACCAGCACAGTTATGGTTCTATATACTATATATGATAAATCTACCTTACATCCCCTATCCGGTAACCAGCACAGTATATGGTATCTATATATCTAAATATAAATCTACCCTTACATCCTACCTATCCGGTAACCAGCACAGTATATGTAATCTATATATCTATAATGATAATCATCTCTACCCTTATAATCCTACCTACTGGTAACCAGCACAGTATATGATATCTATATATCTATATATGATAAATCTACCCTTACAATCCTACCTATCTGGTAACCAGCACAGTATATGGTATCTATATATGAATAAATCTATCCTTACCAAATACACATATGTTTATATTAGAGATCTGTAGAGCTTCACTGTATAAGTATCACTTATCAGATCAATATAAATATTAAATGTAATTTTTTACAGAGATACTGTTGGATGACTAGTGAAATGTCTTTAAGAAATAAACTTTAAGTCCAGTTGTTCTAACTGAATACAACAGATAAGCTGAGGGTTAAAGTACAAGCTTGCACATACCAACCCAGGAAAGACGAGTACTGGTAATATGTTTTATGTGATGTTTAAAATGTGCCGGTTTAATTAGACATATTTCAAATATTTCAATTGTACAACCTGTTTATCTTGTTCAGAGGAGAACAGGGGCTAAGGGGTCCCCCCCATAGGTACAGACCTTCACCACAGACATATGAGAAGAAGCAAGTAGGGCTCTCCCATAAGGGATTTCTAGATTTCCTAAATATATATTTGCAAAGTTGATCAACACCATCCAGCCTTGTGTCAAAAAGTTGTCCATGGATAAATACCAATAAAAATGGGGAATCATCTTAATAATATATCTACATTATATAACCCCAAACCTACGATGCCTTTAATTGTGGGATGGTTGTGCCCATACGTTACTTAAAAGCAATTCTCGTTGTTGGTAAAGGTTGGTGAATTGTTTGCACTTGTTCTCTAGGGAAATGTAACAGTTGAGTAAATGTCTGTGAATAACCCATGTACCATAAGCTTTAACTGCTCAATGAACAAATAATTTTCAGGTCACTTGCTCTAATCGGAGCAGGTTATAAAGAAAATCAACAGAGACAAAATATTTAAAAAAGAACTTCAAACAAGAGGACACAATTCCTTTCTATTATTGGATCTCATTAAGATACCTGCACAATGAACATTTAAAGGGGATCAAGGTAAATAGTTATAGATAAAGAAAATACTTTAGTTATTAATTAGTAATGGTATGACCCAATCAGGACTGGACAGCTACCCAAAGGTGTCACCACTTCACTAACCAATCAGCAGAAGTCCCAGTTATTTATAGTTAGCAGCTTTCCCCACAAGTAACTCTACATGGCCAATAAATGACAAATACTGTACTATTGCTGGATTTGCTGATTAAAACTGTCAGTCAATGACCATGAAAGACAAAGTCTCAAATATTTTAAAGACTTTTGTCGAATGACTTCACAAAACGTGTCAATTTTTAGTGCTCTGTTTTACCAACAAAATAGAATGTTATAGTCTGGGTTTCAAATAAATGGATTACAGTGACTTATTACAATTTTTGGGGGGGTTCATTTCCTTAATAGACAGTGTATCCCACAGGTTTAAACAAGGATTATGATGTGTTGATACAGCCAGCTGGGATGTTTTCGTTTACAGTATATTTCCTATTTACTGTAAATGAAATTAATTAAATTGTTAAATACAAAGAATAAAGGTTTTTTGAACAGTTACCTGGGACATCTGTATACAGGTAATCAGATATAGCTCTATCTATGGCAATATTTTACTTTGAATATAGAATATTAGTCAGTTTAATGTTATTGGCTAATCTGAGCCCTGCTAATCTGGGGCTTTCGGCAGCCCTAAAATTAGACCCTGGGGCTAGTGCATAGGGGGCATTAACTTGGGCTGACTGATCACTCGACCTAATATTTTGATTGGAACAGCTATGTCACCGTCTGTGATATCCAACATGGCTGATCGTTTTGGCTGTGATATCCAACATGGCTGATTTTGTGGGCTGTGATATCCAACATGGCTGATTTTTTGGGCTGTGATATCCAACATGGCTGATCTTTTTGGCTGTGAATCCCAAAATGGCTGATCTTTTTGCGTGATATCCAACATGGCTGATATTTTTGGCTGGGTTTTGTGATGATATCAACATGGCTGATCTTTTTGCCTGTGATATCCAACATGGTGATCTTTTTGGCTGTGATTATCCAACATGGCTGATTTTTTGGGCTGTGATATTCAACATGGCTGATCTTTTGGGCTGTGATATCCAACATGGCTGATCTTTTGGGCTGTGATATCCAACATGGCTGATCTTTTTGGATCAATTAGACGGACAAATGATTGGATGGGTTACTAAATCCCGTGGATTTTAGTAATTGTGCCGTGGTTGGGACAAAATATCCACTACTTTATTAAAGTTTTTTTATTTTAAATATTGAGAAATAAAATTTAAAAAGAAAGACCAGTAACCTACAGTATTTTCCACTGTATGTCAAAATCAATATAAGTAGAGTGACCCAACAGTAAAATTAGATTAAGCCGACAACATGAAATAATATCGCAAACCCATTTCAATAAATTAATTAAAAACCTTTGAATTTGAGGGCCGAAAAGAAACAGTATGGAAATATTTAATCTCTATTACTCTCTGGTGACTGCAACCTTTGACCTTAGTGTTGTAACCTCTAACTTTATTGAGTGCATCCCTAGGACACTGCTAAATATAGCCCCATTGTTTTATAAACAAAAGCTTCATAAATCTCTTTGTTAATGCTACATAGCTTGTCTACATTATTTGTGTCCAGCTGTGATTCCTTAAGTTAACTATATTATACCTCCAAAACGGAATGTCTAAGCAATAATTTCAAAAAAGGACAGAGAAATCATAAAGATTTATATAAATCCATTCCTGATCTTGGTGCGGAATGGGAAACATTAATATTTCTCCTTGACAGGCTTATAACAAAAGGAAAGCAAACGAATGCAGTTGATTTAGCCGTAGAACGATAAAGTACAGTGTGGTCACTCTGCTGTATTCTATATTATCTTCAGATTTTAACAGGTCCACTGAGAGCTCAGATCTCCTCCAGCCTTCAAGGCCCCGTGACCTCAATCTCAATTTAAAAGAAAAATGGTTATGCTGTAGAAATGATCAGCAGAGATATCTGTGCTTTCTTAGTATAGCAGAGTTATAGATGATGGTAGACTTACCTAATGTTATGGCAATTGGTCCCTAAAACACCCCTGAAGATTCTTTTCACTACTGTCTTGATATTGATTTCGAGGAATCACTAAAGAAGGTTGACGCAAACTGCAGAGGAACCTCGATTATTTTGGCCACTCACATTCTGTGTTCGTATAGAAATGGCAATTCGAACAGAAGGCTGGAGAGAATGACAGTGGCCAACATTTAATTTCCTTTATTATACTGTAATAATTAGTTTTATGGTACAAACTCTTCCATCAAAATATTCTGGGACCTTTCTAAGCAAGAGGATGAAAAGAAGGAGGTGGTGATTTAATTAAGGGGATCATCAGTCCTCCCAATCTCAAATTGGACCTATGGGCTAGCGGACGGAAAGAGGAGCCAGCTTACATGCCAGATGAGAGTTTTTGACACTGAACACAAAGTGCGGAATTCCAAATGCTTGTAACGGAGGAGGTCTAGGTGTTTTGCACAAAGGTCCAGACCCTTATTATGACTTACAATGCATCATTAGCATTGGGCGCTGAATAAAAAATGCTTTTATTTTCCACTATATAAGTGCCTCATTAGTAATGGAATATGGCGCATTGGCCTTAACTCACGCAGGAGAAGATGACCAAGAAGATTTTTAATCTGAAAAGACCTCCTTATAATGGATAAACCCCCGAACCTCTCTTACGCAATGGGACTAGCGCCATCAACTTAAAAGGGGACAATTAGCAACAAAGGACTATAGTTTACAGCACAGCATACAAGTCTTATGGGAATTAGGGCAAGGACAAAGGCAGTAATATTAAGATTTTAGTAGAGGCCATAAGGACAATCCCCATCCCTCTATTGACCACAAATTCTAGAAATGGTATTGGACCTAAAAGTGTTTTCCCTTTAAATTGCCTTTGTTCTAGTAGAAGACAACTTCAATCTGTTTTAGAACTCAAATGTGCCATTCGCTAAGCCTCGAATTCGGCCATTACCCTTAAATGGGGCTTTCGTTTACCCTCGAAAATTCAATGTGGAACCCCAACAATAGCCCAACCGTGAGGAATGTTAGAGGCTCATTGACCCAGAGACGCTATAGCTCTGGATAAATGCACCTTCCGCAATTTAATATCGCGCTTGCGAATGTGGGTAAATCCCGCTAAGGGATTTACCCACTGCGGGATTTTAACTCCAGCTATTTGCTGGTGTAAAAATCCTGTGCAAAAACTAGCGCAAACATGATATTGAATCGCGACCTTCGGATGCGCAGGTGATTATTGCATAACCCATGCATCCGACACTAAAATGGAGTTAAATTTGTGCTAACCGGTAGCAAACCAGTTAGCACGACTTTACCTCCATATTAGCGTATTATTCAATATCACGTTTGCGCTAGCCATGGACAGTAAGTTAACATTGCTATTTTAACTGAATTTTATCAGAACTTTTCTATTTGTCCTCATTGACTTTAATGGGTCAATTTTTGAACTATCAAACTTTTACGAAAAGTTCAAAAAACGAACCGAACTTTAGGAAATTCGGCCATCTCTACAGAACACAGCCATTAACAAGTCATAGCAACAAACCTACGATTCATCGTCAGGTTTGTTGACACCTGTAGCAAGATGTTGCCATAATAAACAATAAACTACATTGTAAAACACATTTTTGGCGTTTTGCTTCTTTGCCAATTCTCCTGACTTCACCCGGGGGGTTACAGACATGCTCAGTGTGTTCCATTCAAGTAGATGGCATATTTAGTTAATTTGTAACTTCTCATTGATAAACGTGATCTGGGATACATAAAGCAAAATGAGCCTGGATGGATTCTGTAATCCCTAACTAACAAATAGCTATAACTTTGTACTCCGTAACATTGTGGAGAAATCCTCTGTAATTCTGCAGGTTTATGGCATTTCCTGATGACCCTCCTTCCTGTTGGAAACAAACCTGGTTTCGATTTAGAACTGGCGGTTTTGAAAATCTGCAGATCCAACAAGATTTTCAAAATTCTCAAAACTCTGAACTTCTGACCGAAAAATCGAATATTAGAAAATCGACAAATCCAAAAATGAGATCAAAAATAGACAATTAGGAAATCGAATATTTGAAAATTTCGAGAGAAAAATTCCAATTCGATTAGGTACAAATCAGAACTTCAGTAGAAAACTCGCCAGTTTTGTTCGTCTCTCTTAGTGAGTAACAATTGGTTTTCTTACTGCTCAGTCTTGATTACACAATGTAATATTATTTGTTTCTTTATGGCACATTACAATTAAACGCAATGTAATTGTCCAGCTGTAAACCGGCTACGTTAAATGTACATGACAGGAAACCTAGTTAGTAGAAGCCTTAGAATGTCGGATCCTTAGAGTTTCAAAACCAGATCAGTTGTTTGACCCATTAATGAACATTATAATAATGTAGTATTTCTTCCCCTTACTACGAGGCCCCCAGTCAATCTTTCTCTCCTACCCAGGGCCACTCTTGTTGAAATGCTGCCCATATAATAGTAAGTTGGACAGAGCTGGAGGACCAGCTAAGGTTCTAGGAAATGTGACCATGACCCACACATCATGCAATAAAAACTTCCCCTTGTCTGAGACACGAACCACGTAGAATTTGTGATTGGCAGAGAGAAGCAGGTGCTGGAAATACGAGATCCAGGATTAATGTTTAAATAACCTCCCCATCCGTCAGCCTGACATAGAGACACGACCACGGCAGGGGAGGGAGGAATCACCAGCTGAGAGAAAATCAGGATGACTGACACAGCCTGGAGGATGTTAACTATGGGCTGTGCCCAGATATCACTTGTCATGAATTGATTGGACGATATAAACCCAAAGACGCCCCCATTGTTACACCCGGTGGGTAAAATAAACTGTCACACTTTCAGATAGATGACTTTTCCGATTAGCGTGGTCACTGACACGCTATTGGTCCGTTTTTTTGCGTCACATGGCATAACTGAATCAGTAAAGGTGATATACACATAAATCACTTCTCCCCTCCACTACGTTCCCACGTTTCCACAAACATTCCGATTCCGTCTGTGCCCATTGCATGTTCACAGCCTATAATTCCATAGACGTCTCACTATCCCATCTCCATCCGGTTACAAAGTAATAACCTCGTATTACGTCACCGCAAAGGGGTCAGCAATGTTATTGGGAATAAATGATTCTTATTTTCACCCCCCACCCTCTCCCTCATCCTTCCTGTCATATAACTATTGTCTTACGTGCCTATCTCCTCTCTGTGACCAAGACAGTGAGAAGATCAATTGTTACTCACTAGGAAGAATAGCGGTGGAAATCAGGGAATGACAGATAAACGCGTTGGTATTTTACTACCAGGTGGTATCGGCCATTTGAATTGCTTGGCAGTATTTTTATTACGTGATCGTAAGATAATGTCCAAGACGTAATATACCCCTAACGATCGGAACCATAGAGTTACGGATAAAACTGACCCATAGTATCGGAAATCAATACCGCAGGTTTATAAATACAGCCCATAGATGTATAAAGCACATGTAGGGGAAATGCATTGTCATCATTCCTGAAAGCCAAGGGAGACTTAATGTAATGATCCACCATTGGGCAAATAAACAGCCAATAGGAAGTCGCCACTTCACATAAGGATAAAATGAATGAATTCCGTTTGGGGATGTCACCATTCCATTCAATGATATAACAAAGTCTCCTGGTCACTTCACAGGTAAGAGACGTCACATGGAGCATTTCGTACTCTACGATAGGAAATTGTAGATTTAAATGTCTTCCTACTGATTAAAGGAGAATATGTAAAATACATTAATGTGATTCCCCACATAAGGAGGACTTTAGATGATGCTTTTCACATTTTGAATGATAACAAATACCTTATTTTCTCATGGGAATGCACAATGGTCTATGGGGATGTTGCCAGATAAAGCTTGGCTCATGGGGAGGTAACACACACAAACATATTTATTTCTAACTGATAGAAACATAGCACATTAATATAAGGTCATCATTACGTGGAGAATCATCAGAAATTTTATAATCATTTATAATAGTTTATTATTGGACTTTCCTTCTCCTTTAAAGGCATTTGGGTGCCCTAAACCTAAATGATATATGTATTAGATGCATTACTAATCAGATATTTAAAGGACAACTCCACCCTCATAAGAACATCTTTTAGATAGAATGGCCTCTTTAAAATATGTTGATATATTGTAGTTTGTCCTATGAATTCATTACTGTATGCCTACTATGCTTCTGGATGTCTCATGGAAACTGAGCAATTTAGTGATCTAGTTCTGAGCCTGGGCATGCTCAGATGAGGCAGCTAGGGAATTAGCATTCAGTCTTTGGCTGCGATGTTTACTGTCAAATCCATAACTGAAAAGAACCAGGAAGACAAACAGGGGCAACTGGACATTGTGAAGGATTAATGTCCAACTAATACAAAATTGTAATTTTTAATTTAATAATAGATATCCCCATTCTGGAAAAGTAAGCTGGCCCCTCCCCCCATGCAGTCAATCAAGGCTGTGTCAGCTGACATCACAACCAATGATTGACTGCTGTTTCACCTGCTGCCTCCTCTACACATGCTCAAGCATATAAAAAGCTCTTTGAGCAGAGGGAGGAGGCAGATACCTTTGCCAGATAGGAATAGAACTTATCATTAAATATCTGGTTACAAATCCATGTAATAAACTGGTAAAAGTAGCAGTTGTGGTTGTGGGCAGATAGTTGACAAGTCACCAGTTTTATGTTTTAAGGCCCTTGTTAATGGTAAGAAACTTCATTGACCATCAGTAGAAAATCTCATTTGTGATTATGAAATTGTTCTCCTGAGACAACTTGGGACACTTCAAAATCAACATCAACTCAATGGAAAGCAACCTGGAAAGATTTGCACCCCTATCCCCCCTTTCAGCTTTGTGAAGTTGTGGGATATCAAACCCTTCATCCCCCTTCACCTCACAAAGTGAAACAAAAGGAGGAATTATAATATTTACACCTTATTACAGATCTGTTCTCATGGCTTCATATATTAAAATATCCTGTGTACCACAGAGTCACCATTATTAACCAATAACCCATCCTTCACATCATATTTGTATCACAAGGACACAGACATGGAGATTCAACAAAAGTTCTTATCGTTTAAAATGGTGCTAATTTTGCCCCAACCAATCAGATGTTAGCTTTCAAATGTTACATAAGATCTGATTGGTTGGGGGAAAATTAGCACCATTTTTAACAATAAGAACTTTTATTGAATCTCCCTGAAAGTTTTTATAGACAAAACTAATAACTATATTAATATCATATAAACATCGCTCCAGGAAATGTTACTGGTTAATAAATCCTCTGTAACAGAAATCCATAACCGAAAATCCCTTTCAATCTACCAGCGCCGACTGTAATTATCCGAACGAGGTTCACATAGAAGAAATCACATTGATAGGTCAATAATTCCCCAAGTTCCACCAAACCACCATTTAAATGCAAGAGAAAGTAATACAGAAAACCCTAATAATTCACCGTGTTGAGAAAATGGAATTCTGATTCCGTCGAATTATTTCTCTTTCTATTTTTTTTTCCTGCTTGAGTCAGGCAAACAGAAAATTCGTTTTAAACCCATAATCACGCAGCTAGATGAATCACTCTTCCACTCTTAGGGTTTTGATAGCGAGCAGTTCCCATGAGGAGATCCATGCAGCTAACCCCAAACTTTGCCCATTTTCCAAGTCAATGCACTTGATAAAAGCTCATCACGCTGCTATATGATTACCTTGTCTAGCTGCCCCGCGGGTTTCTTTATATGTTAGCAATTTATAAAGCTTGATAAAATGTGTTTATCTTTTTTAACCAAAGTAGAAGAATTGGGTTTAACCACCGTCATCTGGTTGCAGGTAGATTTAGTATAAACCGAGTCACGCAGGATGCAGGCATATTCGGCAAAGTGCAAAAGATGAGAAAACATATGTTGATTTTTTTTTTTTTTTTGCCACGCAGGAGAGCTGCTAAAATCAATAAAGACCGTCTTCCATCTGTATGCTACCTAACTTCGTATGAATGATCAATGGAGCCTGTACGGAGATCTCTTAGCAAACCGGGACACTTCAGTGGAAAAATGAATTCAACAGAGAGGAAAAAAATTAAGTCCATTAGGGTTACCCATGAGCAGCTTGGGTTCAGTTGTCCATGAATGTAAAGGAAATTGGACAATATAACATCACGCCAAACCAACATACATGTAAAATGACACAAAAAACATTTTTTTTGTGATATCCCAAATGATGCATTAAATAACAATCAGGGTTATTCAATAAAAGTTCTTATCGTTTAAAATGGTGCTAATTTTGCCCCAACCAATCAGATCTTATTTAACATTTGAAAGCTAACATCTGATTGGTTGGGGCAAAATTAGCACCGTTTTAAACGATAAGAACTTTTATTGAATCTCCCTGTATGTGTTTAGAAGAAGGGGGAAAAGTGAGAATTTTTAGTATAAAGGCTTAAAACTTTCAGGGAGATTCAATAAAAGTTCTCATCGTTTAAAATGGTGCTAATGTGCCCCAACCAATCAGATATTAGCTTTCAAATGTTAAATAAGATCTGATTGGTTGGGGCAAAATTAGCACCATTTTAAAGGATAAGAAACTTTTATTGAATCTCCCCGTTAATATATAGATAAGAAACTGTATTACTGGAAATGTCATGCCCTGTATGAAACGTAACCTATAAATGGACAATAATACCCTGTAACTGGTTCTTGTAATCACATGATGTGTAAAGTTGGTACACACATTACTGGTAAAGGGCCATTCCACAGGTAATTTTCGGTAATGTGTGTACATTTGGTAATGGTGTGTTTCCTTGGCAATAAAACAAACTTGGTGACTTGTTCCATTGTTTATTTTACAATGGGGGGCAGTATTCTCTGTACAATGTTACATATGGTTCCCTACAGAGATTAACTAAAAAGTCTACAGAGACTTTTTTGGCATGTTTGTCTACTTTTTGGTCGTTTGGCATTAAATACAATTTTTAACCTGGTTTTCAAAATCCATTTCGACAAAAGTTTGTATGATCCACAAAATTTCGGAACCCGCAGTTTGCGATACTGGAGTTTTCGTTACTGTACGACCGTGGCCATAAATGTATGTCTGCAATCGTACGTTTACCATGAATGTTCAAATCTATGAATGCTGTTTGTAGAATACCCCGCAGTAGTAAATGACTGCAAAGGTAGCTCTATGATCGTTAATGGAGCAGTTTTGCTAAAAAGTGATACCGTACCTTTATAATATGGTCCCAATGTTCTGTTGGAACATCGTTATCTTACTGTTACGTTACTGAACCCCCAGTGCACCAGCAAAAAAATGATCTAATGTCAATGGATGTTCCAAGCCCTCTTGTTGTTCTATTAAAGGGCAACTATAGTGAAAAAAAAACTTTGTCTGTATACAATGTATAGATCACTTAGTATAAGCTGCCTTACTTTCATGTTTCTGTGTGGCTTCGTTTCTTCACACTGGCAGAAGTTTGTACCAAGCTGTGTAGTCCCCCTCCCCTCTCTGTCTACTCCCCCTCAAGCAGTACGGGCTGTATACAGAGTCCGAGCATTGTCAGTTGAAAGGACTTTAAATGAAGTGCTGACATCCTGTTGACCCCTCCCTTCCAGAGCTAGACTGAAGCAGTCAAAGTGTGGAATAAAGTAGCAATATGCTGAAGGGAGGGGCAGAGGGGGAGAGAGGAGGACAAGTGGTGCTGAGATTCTTTACAAGTAAGTACTGAACTCTGCCTGTTCTCTAACTTTGCTAATTGTTATTTATTTTTTACCTAAAGTTCATATCTCTCCCCCTGCTTAGCTGAGATATAATCACTGAAGACAGAGTCAGTGTAACAGCAGCTGTAGTGAGACCTTACAAACACAGTGACACTGTTGTGTCCTGTTACATTTCAGTTGCTTTAGTCTATATATTTCATGATTGCACTGTGTGTCTTGTTTGGTATATAGTCTGTATTACTGTATTATATATACTGATTAGTGTTCCATTTGAGTCACTGGTTTTGTATGTATATAGAGATTTTTTTTGGGGGGAGGGGTGTTTTATAGTGGTTATGCTCATATTCCTGGGTTAATGGTTATTGGTTGTGTTTAGCACTACAGCATTTGACTATATGTTGACATGGTACATATAGTGTGGGTGGAGAGAGTGTGTGACAGTACTGCAGGGGAGCTTTGGATTGTTGGGGTGTGTGCCTTTGAGTGACAGATGAGGTGTAGCAGCTCCTACAAATCACAGCATATTCAAAGGCTTATATCTCTGGGACTATGAAGAATTTAAAAGGTACCCTGGTGTTTGGGATGACTTATAGGATACATTAGAAGAAATTTAAAAAAAACAATTTTCTCACTATAGTTGCCCTTTAATTAACAGTCCCACTGAACGGCTATTAATGTATTTATAAAAGTCTCTACCCTATGGCCTGGTACACACACCAGATGACCAGATATTCCTCTGAATGGCTACTGATCATTTCATAGGGAATTAAAGTGGCAAGTGATTTTCCAACAGGACTGAAATGATTTGAAAAGAGATTGTTGGGAATAGGGTCAGTCAGTGTTCAAGGCCTGGCCAATCTATCCTTTCCATAGCCAAATTCCTCCATTATCTATTTTATTTAGTTGCTCTTCTCTGGAGCCGTTCCCAACCCCATAGAATTATGTCATTTTGTATTCGGATTTCCAAGACGGCACTGCATATCCTTAAATTAGCCAATACACGGCAGATGTGCAACGATCAGAAATCCGATTGGAACAACCGCTCGAGCTGCCAATCTTACTGTAGATTTCCCCTTGAAATCTGCAGAGAAATAAGGACTTGGTGAAATATTTCGCCCTGGCCCGATGTTGTTTTTCCAATAAACCGCTCAATATTGTTGAGTGGTCGAACCAAATTTTTTTTTTACCTTGTTTACATTGAATTTTAATCGCTCAAAATATCAACCCCATTATCGACACCCGTAGGATCAATAAAAAGAAAGAATAATATTTTCTCACCTGGAATTACACCCACTATTTAGAAGACAATATGCCTTATTTACCTGGAGCCACAGTCGTTCAGGGTAAATACTGGGTAAATACTGACAGGCGTCAAAATCTTGCACCGAAAGTAGAGAAAACGCATTTTTAAATTGCAAGGGCGTCTTTTATAAATCCCGCACAGCCTAACATGAAGTTGCGCTAGCCTGTATTAAACCAAACAACAGAGGTAATCCTGCACACACCTATGTGGATATAGGTAAGAGTTCGTGCTGAGTGCAATGGCAGACCCTGGTTGCAGGTCGTGAATCAGCAAAGGAATAAACACCTGCACATCAGTCTTAAATGTCTGTGTATTATTTATTGTTGCATACAGAGTACACCAAAGTGTAACGTTTCGGTAGTGAGCGTACCTTCTTCAGGACAATCAATCATTGATTGTCTGAAGAAGGTACAGCTCACGTACCGAAACGTTACACTTTGGTGTACTCTGTGTATGCAACAATAAATAATACACAGACATTTAAGACTGATGTGCATGGTGTTTATTCCCTAGCCTGTATTAAACCGGTTAGTACGACTTTATCTGTGACTTTCTCTGTGCCCCCTGGATAAACGAGACATAATGTCGTGCTATCTCTAGCTGTTGCCATGCACTATAAATTTACCTACGTGACATTCCTGTGATGTCAGAAAACAATCACGGTAACATTGGAATTTCCGTCATTAGACATTTTATGGAATCAATGATCGAACGTCAGGTCTATTAAAGGTCTCATCAGTGTATAAATAGAATTAGTCTGATCCTCTTCCTACAGAGTCACACCGAGTCATTCATAGTATAGACAACACCGGGATTGTAATGATACATGCACACAAGGGGATGTCTTGATCTGGCAGACCGACTGCCACAGTTGATCGGGTCCTGCAGTCTGTGGATCCAAAGTTCAGTCATTCCGGAATGTTTTCTATTCAATAGCCAGACATTCGGTTAGAAATATCTCCTTGTGTTCGCTTAGCCTTAAGGTCAGTACACACAGTACCAATCTGTCAAAGATGACAGACAGAATCTGCAAGATCTGTGACAGTACAGCCCCAATCGTTCTCCCTATATAAAGTATATACAAAGTATAGGGAGAACCTTTGTGACTGACAGACTTCCTACAATCGCAGCCGACGTCCTGTTCTTTGGTATAGGGGGCCGACCGCAACTAGGGGAACATTTTCAATCATTTTGCCCGTACACACTTTACTGATAAAGGGCCAATACCCTCAGTACCAACGGGATTGGCCCTTTATCAGGAATATGTGTACCCAGCTTTAAACCCCAAACCCCATTGGACACTGAATCTAATTTGCCCTCTGTTGGCCAGATCGATCTTGCAGTCCATTGAAAACTGTAGGATTGGCCATGCTTTACCGACATGTCTGATTACTCGAATCAACCAATTTTGCCTAATAAAATGGAATGACCTATTGGAATGGCCAATATTTACTTGCAATTGACTAAAATATCAGCCACAGGAGTTGATCGACCCATGTGTACAGAACTTAACCCATGTTCAGGCAGAAGATCTCAATGGCTATTAGACTTTTCACTTATTTCTTTTATTTGAATGTCTAAAACCACCAGGTTCTTGTAGCAGAATTTGTATTGCAGGGTAAGTTTCCTTATCAGAAACAATGAAATCTGTCAGTCTGGGGGGGACAAGAACTTGTAGCCATTCGGTTTATCGCTCAATAAATCCGTCACAAGCTTTGCAACACTTTAACACAATTTACAGCCCTCGCAGGTCTGTATCCTTCTAATTGACCAAGACAATTTGTAATGCTAGAAGAAGATCCCCCTCCCCAATTGTGGACCATTCCTTTTCTACTATAATTTTGGTATGTTGACAAGAAATCCATCCCGCCGCTCACTGAGTAGAGTTTAATTTCTGTGTTTAACTTTGAAAGTTTCCCCCCTTGGGTATCGAGTTATGGAGAATCTATTTTTTAACTTCTGTTTATCTTCTCTCTCTCTCTCTCTCTTTATTCCTCTTCATCTGTCAGATGCCGATCTCGATCAATAAAATCAATGGTTAGTGTTGACCGGTTGTTAAACGGATGACGTTGCTTGGCGAGTGACCATATGATGGATGACCACTAATGCGAGAGTATAGAAAGGTCACCTTCAGAAGCAGCTGTCTCTCTCCCCCCCTGTCAGATTGTGTCTTCTGTCTCACATAGACCCTAAGTGCCATCAGCCATATACGGTATAATTTACGTTAATATATGTAAGTGTTACACGTTAATTCTATGTAAGAGCAAGTCCTTGGACATGTATTCAAAAGTGGAAAGGAAATTTGCTTATGAACAGGTTAATACAAATCTCAGGTTTGTTTTGCTAGTTGGTGCCCTGACCTACAATTAAAAAGTGGGGTTTAAATGAAATGGAGTAATTAAGAAAAAATGCGATAAATGTGTATTGGCCTTACCCACATCATGTTCTTCCTACCTGCAAGACCATGTGACAGAAAGTTGGTATTACCATATGTAAGATTGTAACATGTTGCAAATTTATATATATATATACGATGTCTTGGAAAATGACACACTCACAGGTCTTCCACTATAAGCAAAAAGAACTTTTATTAGAGAGCCAACGTCATCAGGACAGTCTTGATGACGACTAGAGATGTAATGTGGCTTCGAATCGAATCTGAGGGTTTCAAAGTCCCAATGAAACTTTCGGAACTCCCGGATTTCACGAAAACCCGGGCTTTTAGAAATTTCAATTTTTATCGAAAATCGAAAGTAAAGAAGGTTATTGAAAGTAGACAGTTATCGAAAATCAAAAGTAGACGGTTAACGGAAATCGAAAGTAGACAGTTATCGAAAATCAAAAGTAGACGGTTATCGGAAATCGAAAGTAGACAGTTATCGAAAATCAAAAGTAGACGGTTATTGAAAATCAAAAATCGAAAGTAGACGATTATTGAAAATCAAACATAGACGATTATTGAAAATCAAAAATCGAAAGTAGACGATTAGCAAAAATCAAAAGTAGATGGTTATTGAAAATCGAAAGTAGACGGTTATCGGAAATTGAAAGTAGACGATTATCAAAAATCAGAAGTACACGGTTATCGGAAATTGAAAGTAGACGATTATCAAAAATCAGAAGTACACGGTTATCGGAAATTGAAAGTAGACGATTATCGAAAATCGGAAGTACACGGTTATCGGAAATCGAAAGTAGACAATTATTGAAAATCGGAAGTACACGGTTATCGGAAATCGAAAGTAGACGATTATCGAAAATCGGAAGTACACGGTTATCGGAAATCGGAAGTACACGGTTATCGGAAATCAAAAGTAGACGATTATTGAAAATCGAAAGTAGACGGTTATCGGAAATTGAAAGTAGACGATTATCGAAAATCAGAAGTACACGGTTATCGGAAATCGGAAGTACACGGTTATCGGAAATCGATTGTAGACGATTATCGAAAATCAGAAGTAGACGATTATTGAAAATCGAAAGTAGCTGATTCTCGAACATCGAATCCTCGAATGTAATGATCAATTTCGATAACCCTCGGAAATGGAATGCGGAAGCTGGAAAAAAGCCCGATGGAGAGGAAAGATAGTTTAAAATAAGTTTTGATTCTTTTTACGGGTTCCCCAGACCATTCCTCAGGTCTCTGTGTCATTTACAGTAACTATTACTATTTGTCACTCAAAATGGACAGAAATTTTTGAATTTTTTTCTCCCATAGACTTCTATGGTCCGTTATTCAATTCTACAAATTTTCCAGAAAATTTTAAAACGGAACAAAACTTATCAGTTTCAAACATCTCTGATGACGACCTGACAGGGTTGAAACATGTTGGCTCTCTAATAAAAGTTCTTTTTGCTAGTGGAAGACCTGTGAGTGCGTCATTTTCCAAGACATCATTTGTATTATGGGACAGCATCCGGGCAAGTATTTCCTTTAACTGGAGTGCAACCAAATTTTTGGGAACTTTTCCTATAAGATATTTCGACTCGATCGACTAGCTCGCTCGATCATATATACTAGATCGCTAATAGATACTGATAGCCTAGATCGATATGATCGCTCGCTACTCCTACTGCCTAGCTCGCATCGCTCAGCTCGCTCAGCTCGGCTCGTCTCTCTCCTAGATCGCTCGCTCGAACCACTCGCTGATAGATAATAGATAGATCAGAATAGGATAATGATAGATAGATATGTGATCGGCCGGCGGCGGACAGACACGACAGATTGATCTGATAGAAGATAGATAGATAGATAGCTAGATAGAAGATAGATAGAATAACTATGACTAGATACTTCATGATAGACTCACGCTATCGCTTAGATATCGCTCAGATCGACTAGTAGATCGATCGATACGTAGATAGCTACGATAGATGCTAGACACGATCGACTAGAATAGACTAGACGATACGACTAGCATGATACTGATAGCATGAGCCCGACATAACATACCGACAGACAGACAGATACGATAGACTAGATAGATAGGATAGATAGATATGATAGATAGTAGATAGATGTTAGATAGATAGATGATAGATATAGATCGACAGATATGATAGATAGATGATAGATAGAGATATAGATAGAATGGAGGGACGGACGGAAGGACGGACAGACAGACAGACAGACACAGACAGAAGACAGCAACAAGACAGACAGACAGATAGATAGATAGATGGATAGATAGAGAATAGATAGATAGATAGACAGACAGACAGACAGACAGAACAGGCAGCCAACCAGACAGATAGATAGAATGATAGACTCCGATAGCTCCCACACGCTCTGATAGCTAGATCGATACCATATATAGCTAAACTCGACTATATCGATCGATCTCTAGTATAGATCGCTAGATCGGATAGATCGCTCTCGATGCTCGCTGATACTCTATCGACGAGCTAGCTCTAGCGATTTCGCTAGCTTCGCTAGCTTATAGCCGCTCTCTGCTAGATCGATAGATCGAAAGATCTATAAGATCTATAATAGACAGCTCTGATATATCGATATATAGCTAGATCTATAGATAGAAATAATAGAATAGATAGATGTCTTCTATACAGGTCATGGAACTCCGAGGTGAAGTAAATCCATATATTACACTGTAGATGGCGTATTATTTCTTATAATACATAAGGCCAGCCAAAAAAAAACAAAAACTACCCACTACCACTGTCTCTCCCCCTCCCTGTATTAATCATTTATATAGGAATCCCTGTTTAATGTATAAATAGTTAATTACCATTCCTACTGAAAAGAGAATAAACATAGATTCCTATATAAATGAATAATACAGGGAGGAGGGGCAGTGGAATACAGGAAGTCACTCAGTGACATCACTAAGTGACTATAATATAAATTCTCATCACTGCACCTCCCCATTGAAAATACCTAGCCTTATGTATTATATATATATATATATACATATATATATATATATATATATATAGTATAAGCAAAAGGAAAAAAAACTCACTTCAAGCCGTGGTTAGTGCCCGGGTGCTGTCTGTATGATGAAGATACAAAAAAAGCAATGATGTCAGCACACTCGGCTGTTCAACAGTTTATTAACATGCAAAAGTGCAACAAGGTGCAGGCAACGTTTCGGTCTGCGTTCTAAGACCTTTCTCAAGCCAAGCATTACAATTACCAACAGTGCATTCAAATAGTCAATAACTCCACCCATATAGTGACATCATGAAACATTCACAAACTCTTAAAGAGATATATCTATCACAAACTCTTAAAGCGATATGTATTAACCCATACTAGTATCAATCTATGCATACAAAGTGCTGTGTGCCCCTATAGTAAATCCAATACAATATCACTAAAAAAATCATGTTTAAAATGTTTTGTTAAAAAGTTTTAGTGCACTAGTGCTACAAGGGCTGTTTATAGTGAATAAATAAAGTGAATGAAAAAAGTGATTTAAAACCAAGTAATATCAATTCCTCATATTTTTTCATATTTTTTAGCCAAATGTAAACCCCTTATCTAAAGTGCATTGACCACATTACATGTAAAACAATAGGCCTGTATATATTAATATTAAGAACTCATCTATCATTAAGAAAACATTTCAAAGAATATTGTTCATTGAGACCATTAGGATGTACAGTATCAAGGAACCTAATCCAACGTGTTTCCACCCTGAGAAGGAGTGGAGACCGCTCAAAAATATTACTAAAAAGAGAAACACGTTGGATTAGGTTCCTTGATACTGTAAAAACAGTTAAAATGAAAAGTACCTGGGGCAGGGAGGTCGGATTGGTACTTCTACCTCCCAATATCATTTCTATGATGAGCGCCAGGACTAAGAAAACTGCTTCTGCCAGGCTTCCTGGGTGCTTCAGCCCTATCTTCAATACAGGAAGGCTCAGGGCACTAACCACAGGAAAATGTATCTGCTGACAATATCCCCCCTGTCCATGGTACATTTTTACAGTATAGTTGTCCTTTAAAAGGTAGGAGTTGACCAGAGTTACAACTTAAACCAGGTTTCGGGTCGAAACAACCGATTTGACATTAAAAATTTCATTGGTCAAAACTATCCGCAAAATGTCGTAGAATTCAGGAAATGTTGATCGTCCGCATTACTTTTCTATGATAAAATATAGTAGTTTAGATGCAGAATTTAAGTTCCATCCTTTGAAACATTAGTGCCATTTGGCCTCTTTATCTAGAGGGGTTGTGCATGTTTAGTTATGGTTTACATTTATCTTAATAGATCTCTCTATACAGAACCACACACACTTATACCTATTACAACTCCCGCTGTCTATTATCTGGATATAATGTTAATCCTATGCACACTGCTCTACAACCTTTATACAGCTCAGGCAAATACGGAGTGGATAAAGAAGTAATATAAGACTAAATCATAGTCGTCCAACCAGCGATCCTCCATGCTTGAAACATTCAACTCCCAGAATTCCCTTGTTGCATTCTGCACCCCTAATCTAAATAAATGGCTTCATTGTGAATCAAAACAATGCAAAGGTTGTTTGGTTTTTTTTATAACTTTTTTTTTTAATAACTAATTTTAATACAAATTATAATTTTTTTGTTAAATTTAGTGGATTGCTTAAAGGGCATGCCCCCCCCCCCCTAAAACCAAAAACTGGTCACATTTCGGTTACCTTCCCTTAATTGATATATTCAGCGCATTATTACCTGCATTACTAACCAGATATTAAAGGGTAATTATTGTCCCCATTCTTGCAGAGTAAGCTGGCCCCTCCCTCCATGCAGTCAATCAAGGCTGTGACTGCTGACACCACAACCAATGATTGACTGCTGTATCTTCTGCTGCCTCCTCTGCTCATGCTCAAGCTTATAAAAAGCTCATTTAGCTGAGGAAGGAGCGATGGATGCCATTTAACGCAAAATAATAAGATGTACTGAACAATTAAATAATTTCATGACCACAATTTATAAACAGTATCATTGTAAGTGATTAAATTAGCCATTTATGCACTGAGATACCGAGCAGCTTGGGGCAGCACTAGTCCTGAGATCAAATCCCCCCTTGGACACATCTGGAAGGAGTTTGTATGTTCTCCCCGTGCTTGCATGGGTTTCCTCCGGGCACAATGATAACGACATACTGATAGGTTGTATGTGTCAAATACATGTGCTTAGATTGTAAGCTCTGGGGGGCAGGGCCTGATGGGAATGTATACATGTAATTGTAAAGCACTACAGAAGATGTTGGCGCTATATAAATCCATAATACTACTACTACTAATAATAATAAATACAGCCCTTAATGCCATGTCCACCCCCCAAGTACTAATAATAACTACGTGAAGGACCTTCCTAACCCTAAAAACCACAATACTCTTCCAGCGTCACTGAAGTGAGATATACAGATTCAGCGTGAGTGTCCTCCTTCTGGGAAGCAAACTTGTAATGAGCTAATTGAGTTTAAAGGTAAGGCACAAACCTGTCAGTCCTATACCAGCGGAGATCGGGGTTACTGTAACATCTTTCTTCAGGGAACCCAAAGATGGGGTTTGGGGGGGGTCCTTCACATAATTATTGTTAAGATGGCCATACACTCTAACGTTGTGCCACCAAATGACCGATGTCGGCATTACGGTGGGTGGGGAACGACAGAAAATTTCCATCATTCGGTATCGCCTCCCTTTTCTTTAATTAAAGGGAGCCAATCCGATTGTACTGTGTATGGCCCCACGGCCAACCGATCCCTATACCATGTATGGGTAATGATCAGGTCTGTGTGTGCTGTTCCCACAGCATGTGTGCCGAGAGATACCAATGCGATCTGGTACCAATGTGATCTGTCGGCACACATGCTGTGGAAATCGCATGGGGGGTGGCCATGCCCTTTGCGAAGGAATTCACATAGCTTTCAACAGAAAAACCTTAACAAGGTAAGAATGTGTGTACGAGTTTACCACCCACCAGGTGAAACTTAATGTAACCACCAATAAAGATAACATGGTAACAGTAATTCCCCATATAATGTTTCCAAATAAAGAAACACAGTAAACTATAAAGTGGGTGTAATTAAATGAACGAACACACAATTAATTACCAATGGTCCAGGTGCATAAGCCCCAGACCCATCCCAAACCACTTCTGTGGATTAAACAGTGGTCATGTTAGATTGCTGAGGTGAAACCTGCCCCGAGCCCATCCCTTCAGCTAAACATAGACATCAGAAACCAACATACAGGAGCGTGCACCCTGAAAGATAAGAACTCCACGTAGATAAAAACTTCTTTATTGGAGAATAATGAAGGACAGAGCCAGAGGTCCCCCAACGCGTTTCACACCACGCGGTTACTTAATTGTATCCATATGACAATGTATATTTTTGATGGAAATAAATGCATTCATAAATGTTTCATTTTTATAATAGAGTCCTGTTTAGTTAAATCATACATAACGATATGTGATATATTCTAGAAACTGCGTGTGAACGCAGAACAAAGACGCTTCTTTTTTTTCTTTGGTAACAAGGGCACCTTTTGTCTGGTAATTAAAGAGAATTAATTCCTCCACCATTTTTTTCCTGTGTGACACGATCAGTCCTCTCAGTGAAATAATAAATTCCTGCGATATATCATCCGTACAAACCACTGTGGTCTTTAAGAGGGTATATGCGGGAACACGCTAGTTTTAATTTAATTGATATCATAAAAGCTATCCCATCCTAGCGTGCGCCCGCTTGATCTAATGTGTCTAGTGAAACATCCCTAAAATATTGCTTCATCAAGAAGTGGTCTTTTAATTCCGTACAATGCTCAATGTCAAATCATCGGGGAGGGGGGGAAATGGCTTGTTTTATAGGTGGTGTAAAGTACATGAAATATTCCAGCACTGCCAGTGCTTCAGGTCTTTGCTGACGACGTGAGAAATTATGGAGCTCTAAATGTGGGAATGGCTTCATTGACATTTCTATGCTTTGCACATTTGTTAATAAACCTCCCACTCTTACACTGTACAGCTGCAGTTTAATGTTATTGATGAAAACAAATCCTAATTGCCCCCCCCCCTACATTAGAGTCTTCAGACACCCTCCTATCACATTAATAGTTCGAAAGAACCTGAACTACTGTATTCCCGATTTCAAACTATCAGAACTTTCCAAGCTTTTTGATAATTATCGAACGTTCAAACGAGCCAATAACCATTGACTTCATCACTCCATAACCCTCAAATATGCTATTTGGTAACCCTCGATATTGGCGATAACCCTCAAATGTTCTGTTCGCTTTTGGCAACCCTCGAATGTGGGCACAACCCTTGAATGCGTAGTTCGGGAACCCTTGAATGTAGCATTTGATTTTGATAACCCTCAAAGTCGGCGTTCGGTAACCCTCGAAAATTCAATGTGGAAGCCCGACAATTGCCCGCTCGTGAGGAAAGTTATAGGGTTATTCAATAAAAGTTCTTATTGTTTAAAATGGTGCTAATTTTGCCCCAACCAATCAGATGTTAGCTTTCAAATGTAAACTAAGATCTGATTGGTTGGGGCAAAATGAGCACCATTTTAAACAATAAAAACTTTTATTGAATCTCCCTGAAAAAAAATGACTTGCCTTTATCCATTTCTATATTTTTAGTGCTGCCAGGACCTTGATCCCTTTTTGCTCTCAGTGCTTACTGACACTAGATCTCCTCATGTCCTGTTCAGCTCAATCCTGTTAGTATGTATATCTCCTCTCTATGTATCCACCCCCTCCCAAAACTGAGGCACAGCTAGAGTGTGAAGCATGTGCAGCTGAGATACCAGGGGAAGGGGCTGGGTGATTGACAGTTCTTTACCGACTCGCTGAGCCCCGCCTGCTTTAAAAAGTAAAACTCCCATAGCTAAAAAACAAGGGATAGAAAGGTCAGAGAAGGGGGAAAAAAGCAGATTTAAAATTGGTGGTAATTAATCCTAATTACTGTGTGATTAGTTAAAAACCGATTTGGCACAGTTTACATGTCCTTTAAACAAGTTTTGGTGATTTGTACGTGTTTCCCAGATAGTAAGTTACCATTGCTATTTTAACTGTATTTAATCCAAACTTAATTCAAACTATTTCTTTCCATTGAATTTAATGGGTTGGTTTTCGAACTACCAAACTTTGAACTTTTAGTTCGGAAGTTCGAAAACGAACCAAACTTCAGGAAGTTCGGCCATCTCTAGTTACAAATGCATGTAATGTGTGTAAAATATAGCAATTGGGGCTGTGGGCAGATAACTGACAAGATACAAGTGTCTTGTATTAAGTTTGCACTTGCCCTTTAAAACTAAATGAAAATATAATTAGGAGTCACCTGCCTCACAGTGGGGCATCAAGCTGGAGCTATTAGACTGATACAGGAAACTGTTCCCTCCCCATTACAAGTCAATGATCAGATAAGTCTTAGAGGGCAACTGGCCATGTAACACACTCACGCACAGCACACTCCAAAACTACATTTTAGCAATGTTATTAATAGTGCTGATACCAAAACATTTTGGGGGTAAATTCCTCACCTGGAAAAAGGGGCGAGTTATGGTTGGGGTATCAGAACTATTAATTACTTTTATTTTTGTGTGATATGGTTCCCTGTCTGACAAGGGGCTGAGATTATTGAAACACACCAACTAAGCCAACTATCAGGTCAAATGGTTGTAGCCGTGTACTAAAAAGATGAGTACTGTAGGATATAGTATTGTCTAGTATAGACTAACCGTTCAGGTCATAGTGAAGGCAATGGTATTGTAGACGGTAGACTTTGAGTCTACCATTGTATGTTTCTCAGAACATTTTATTTCCCCTTCCTTTACACGGACGGCAGATCTTTCTGCACAAAGCCAAATCATAAATGGAGGCAGCAAAGACTAAAAAAACACACAGCCAAGTATTGCAAGTCAGTGAAACTCTGTGAAGTAAATGACCTGCACCGTGTTTATATCTCTACTTCCGATCTCCCAACATGAATACAGTTCCATCCAACTCCTCTCCTTTCTCTGATTACCCATAATTACTCCTTTGAGTTGTTCTTATTATCTCACCTACATGACTTTCATTCTTCCCAACGAGGGAAATATTATTAAACACTTTAAAGTGTTGTTTTATTTTCTCAATTGTTCACTTGCTGAGTGTTTATTTCTCAGAAGAACATTAAAACCCAAATCCTTTGAAGCCCATCTTCCCATCCCCTAATATTTCTAGGGAGTCACCTATTGTAGTGTCAAGGCAGCCCTATATTTATGGCAAAATGAATTGGATCAATATCTCTTAATAAAACATAAAAGAATTGTCCATCTTCTGGCTTTGTGTCTCTTCATGCATAAGGCCGAAGGCTGTTACCTAGACTGTGCGATAGCCTTGAAAAGGGACAGAGTATGGATAGAAGCCAGGTCTGTAATAGTTGACTATTATTGAATCTCTTTAAGCACCGTGCAATCAAAGCATCATTTACCCACCTAGTTTTCAAGCCCACATTATAATCCGCCTTTCTTTCAGTTTGCCTGGCCAGGCGTACAAAGCAGTCAAAGAAAAGCTTTGTTGAGCCAAGCTATAAGGAAATTAGAGACATTGCAGCTTAACTAAATCAATGAGACCACATGAACTACTCCAAATGGTTAAAGGAAAACATTAGCATCTGGGATATATCTAGCTATTTACAGGCTATAAAGTCCAAGATATAACTAGAATTACAAAACATCTATTGTGTCTATTGTACCAATGGGAAAATGTTCCAAACCAATAGAAAAAGTCAAGACACTGGTTGTCCATTTATTTAAAAGAAGAAAAAAAATGTCCTTCCTAAGCGCTTGTGTTTATTTTTGCTAGTATTTCCTGAACCAAATACCAAAAATATAATGGGACAAATAATGTAAACAAGTAAATAAAACATGGACTTTAACTCAGATTGGTCTATTAGTGTATTTCCCCCGAATTTATCTCCTAGAATAAAACAACCCTTTGTGTGTCCATGGGTTTAGGTGTAGAACTCATGGAATAAGTTTCTGTGGTTTATAAAGTTAGATAACGAAGGTCACTCTCAATGGGCCCAGTCAGTAGAAAAGCTCAGAAGTGACTTTCTTCATTCATAAAAGAAGTTCCAAGTAAAAAAATATTTATCCTGAGTTAGGAGCCTATTTACAAACCCATGGTTTCAAAATGAATGTCCAGGTACTGAATGTCCAATCCCCAGTCTCTATTAACTCTTCTGGGATGTCCACTCCCAGTCTCTAGTTCTCTCCCAGACACAGTTTTATGGGGTAAGGGGCAAACCAGGCAATTCTGCCTAACCCCACTAGCCCCACCACCACCATAGGATTTAAATTCTTGATGGCAAAAAGGGGATCCTGGGTCAATGCTTTTTGTAATCTCACCAGGATTATTATTTTTATTATTATTGTGGATTTATATGGCGCCAACATCTTTCGTGGTATCGTTTCATTAACATACATAAGGAAAAAATACATGTTACATACAAGGGTAGTGCATGTAATACAAAGTGCAAATAAGTTAAGTGCTGGTCCAGCAGCATTCAGTGTGGTAAGTTACAGCATTACTGTGGTACAATAGGATGGAGGGCCCTGCCCGAGAGCTTACAGTCTAGAGGAGATGGGGATGAGACATAAGGTGACAGATCAGTATCTGTAACTCAGTTGTCCAGTGGGTTATAACTTCGGTCTGTGATGGGTCAGTAGAGGGGTAAAGTGTCCAGGTCCAAGCGTAACCTACAGTCTAGAGGAGATGGGGATGAGACATAAGGTGAAGCAGATCAGTAGCTGTAACTAAGTTGTCAGTGGATTATAACTAGTCGGTCTGCGATGGGTCAGTAAGAGGGGTAGGAGTGTCCAGGTCCAGATTGTAACCTTACAGTCTAGAGGAGATGGGGATGAGACATAGGTGAAGCAGATCAGTACTGTAACTAAGTGTCAGTGGTTTATAACTAGTCGTCTGTGATGGGTCAGTAAGAGGGGTAGAAGTGTCCAGTCCAGATTGTACCTTACAGTCTAGAGGAGATGGGGATGAGACATAAGGTGACAGATCAGTACTGTAACTAAGTGTCAGTGGATTATAACTAGTCGGTCTGTGATGGGTCATAAGAGGGTAATATTCAGGTCCAGATTGTAACCTTACAGTCTAGAGGAGATGGGGATGAGACATAAGGTGAACAGATCAGTACTGTAACTAAGTTGTCAGTGGATTATAACTAGTCGGTCTGTGATGGGTCAGTAAGAGGGGTAGAAGTGTCAGGTCCAGATTGTAACCTTACAGTCTAGAGGAGATGGGATGAGACATAAGGTAAGCAGATCAGTATCTGTAACTAATTTGTCAGGTTATAACTAGTCGGTCTGTGATGGGTCAGTAAGAGGGGTAGAAGTGTCAGGTCCAGATTGTAACCTTACGTCTAGAGGAGATGGGGATGAGACATAAGGTGAAGTCAGATCAGATCTGTAACTAAGTTGTCAGTGGTTTATACTAGTCGGTCTGTGATGGTGTCAGTAAGAGGGGTAGAATTGTCAGGTCCAGATGGTAACCTTACAGTCTAGAGGAGATGGGAATGAATAAGGTGACAGATCAGTAGCGTAACTAAGTTGTCAGTGGTTATAACTAGTCGGACTGTGATGGGTCAGTAAGAGAGGTAGAAGTGTCCAGGTCCAGATTGTAACCTTACAGTCTAGAGGAGATGGGGATGAGACATAAGGTGACAGATCAGTAGCTGTAACTAAGTTGTCAGTGGTTATAACTAGTCGGACTGTGATGGGTCAGTAAGAGAGGTAGAAGTATCCAAGTCCAGATTGTAACCTTGCCTGAAGAGGTGAGTTTTGAGGTTGTGTTTGAAGATATAAAGTGATGGCAAGTGACGTATAAAGTGAGGAAGGGAGTTCGAGAGCAGAGGGGCAGCACAAGAAAAGTCCTGTATACAGGCGTGGGAAGAGGTGATTAGAGCGGATGAGAGGAGAAGACCATTAGCAGAGCGGAGGTTACACCTTGGGTAGTATCTGTTCAGCAGATCAGAGATGTATAGAGGGGCTGTATTGATTGGTATTAAGGTATAAGAGGTTCAGGCTAAACATTACATAGGAAATAACCTGAACTTAAGTTCCCTTTGAAACAAAATGCCTAAACTGAAGTCAAGTCATTACATTAAATGGAATAATCTATATACACCACTCTCCACAACAAACTTTTCATTGCTTCAATAAAGAAATAATTACATTTCATGGATTTCATGTGATTTGTGTTAAATGTCCAGCTCAATATCTGTAAGAGTTTAGGAGGTCCGTGTATCGAATACCACCCAGAGCTCCACATTGCAGTGTCATTGAAAATCACTTATGGGAGCTAATGACAAATTATGTTCATTTACCCTATTATTTAAACACACATTATAAGCAGATGTTTAATTGTTACATCTACTGAATCAAGGTGTCAATGCACAGAGCTGCTGTGAAGACCAAAAGGAGTCCTGAGTTATCTATCTTCCATGCCCACAGTTGGGTTATCATGTGGCTTTAGAGGATTAAAGTTTTTTCTTTGCATTCCTATCTCCCATGCAGACTAAGCAGGTCAAGGTTTAGGCTGTGTATACATGGGTTCATACTTCAGCCACACTGGCCACCATGACTGATATTTTGGTGAACATGGCCGAAATATTGTCCATAATTGCCAAGGTTACCATATGCTTAATGATTTTCAGGCATAAATTGGGCAGTCGGGGGTCTTGTAAGTAATCACAGGCAAACCAGTGTTCTTCAAAGGACTGCAGGATCAACAGGCCTAAAATAATGGTGCTGGCACAATTCCCAACCAACAGAATACAGAGTACCTATCACTTTAGTCCGATAACTTTACAACCAGAGTTACAGCCGTAACATCAACCGTAAAAAGTTATCCAGCTGGGGAAACGTCGCGAAAATATTGCAGAACCACTGAAGAATTAATTTTGCTTGAAGAGACAAATTCCTGTTCCTTCTGTTCTCTTTATTTTTCTGCTTTTTTGGATTGTATCTCCTTTGGTACAGGCGCGCAAGACACATAGGAACCTATCTAAGTTATATGTGGAAGCGTTACCGCATTATCGGCGAATTTCAGGGAACATTTTCGCCCATTGACTATAATGGGTCCAATCCTCAAACATGATCATTCCAAGGTTTCACGGTCATGTGATCAAACCCAAAAACTATTGCAAACCACATATTAAATTATTTTGCAATAATCGTGCATCCGGCGTAAGGTTAAAGTCTTGCTAACCTTTACCATCAAAAAAGTTTGTTTTGTGGTCTAATATTCAAAAACTTTCCTCCTAATACCACACAGACAAAGGTACACAAACCTACTGATACACCCTAACAACCTACCCTTCCATTTCCATGGCAACGATACACAAAATAATAAAAACAATGTATTAAATCAGAATGGATTATGAAATTGAAATGTCCTCTTTCCTTACCATAGCAAAGATATTGAGCACAGACACACACATTTCCTTCCACAATGCAGCATTTCAATCAAAATTTAATAAGAATTATTATAGAAGTGCAACTAGATTGTCCAAACACCTGTCTGCCTCTTAAAGGGTTAACTCCACTGGGAAAACCACTTTTTATTATTCACTTCTATTGAAGAACAGGAGATAGAGGAGCTGTGTCTTACCTTCCGTTGTTTAATAAAACGTTCAGGAGCCAGGAACGAAGGGAAGGAACTTGCCCGGTCTCTCGCTCCTCCGCTGCGTCTTCTGACAGGTCCTGAAGGACTCTGTGTTCTATGTGCATGCCCATAGTGTACTAAGTCCGTCGGGACCTGTCAGAGGACGCGGTGAAGGAGCAGGAGCATAGGAGAGAAGAGCTTTGTCACAATCAAAATGGATGATGTAAGTGAAAAGAAGCTTGAAGTGGTAGGACCTATTGATGTCATAGATGTAGCAGTAGGACCTATTGATGTCATAGATGTAGCAGTAGGGCCTATTGATGTCATAGGTGTAGCAGTAGGGCCTATTGATGTCATAGATGTAGCAGGACTTATTGATGTTATAGATGTAGCAGTAGGACCTATTGATGTCATAGATGTAGCAGGATCTATTGATGTTATAGATGTAGCAGTAGGACCTATTGATGTTATTTAGGAGATGTTTGTAAGTAGTAGGACCTATTTATGTCATGATGTAGCAGGACCTATTGATGTTAGAGATCTAGCAGTGAGGACCTATTGATGTTTCATAGATGTAGCAGCAGGATCTATTGATGTTATAGATGTAGCAGTAGGACACTATTGATGTCATAGATTGTAGTAGGACCTATTGATGTATAGATGTAGAGTAGGACCTATGATGTATAGATGTAGCAGTAGGGACCTATTGATGTTATAGATGTAGCCGTAGGATCTATTGATGTTATATAGGTAGCAGTAGACCTATTGTTTTTATAGATGTAGAAGTGGATCTATTGATGTTATATAAGGTAGCAGTAGGACCTATTGAGTTATAGATGTAGCAGTAGGATTATATGATGTTATAGATGTAGCGGAGGACCTATTGATGTTATAGATGTAGCAGTAGGACTCATGATGTATTTAGATCTCGCAGTAGGACCTATTGATTTTAATAGACATGTAGCAGTAGGACCTATTGATGTATAGAGGTAGCAGTAGGACTATTGATGGATAGATGTTAGCAGGACTATTGATATAATGTTGCAGAGGACCTATTGATGTATAGATGTAGCAGGACTATTGATGTTATTAGATGTAGCAGTAGACCATGATGTTCATAGATGTAGCAGTAGGACTATGATGTATAGAGGTAGAGTTAGGACCTATTGAGATAGAGGTAGCCGTAGGACTATTGATGTTATAGATGTAGCAGGGCTATGATGTATAGATGTGAGCAGTGGGATATAGTGGTCATAGATGTAGCAGTAGGACCTATTGATGTCATAGATGTAGCAGGACCTATTGATGTTATAGATGTAGCAGTAGGACCTATTGATGTTATAGATGTAGTAGTAGGACCTATTTATGTCATAGATGTAGCAGGACCTATTGATGTTATAGATCTAGCAGTAGGAACATATGATGTTATAGATGTAGCAGCAGGATCTATTGATGTTATAGATGTAGCAGTAGGACCTATTGATGTCATAGATGTAGCAGGACTATTGATGTTATAGATGTAGCAGAGGATATTGTTATAGAGTAGCAGTAGGACTTGAGTTATAGATGTAGCAGTAGGATCTATTGATGTATATAGGTAGCAGTAGGACCTATTGTGTTATAGATGTAGCAGGAGGATTATTGATGTTATAAGGTAGCAAGGAATATTGATGTTATAGATGTAGCATGGATAGTTTGATTTGTTCATTGATATTGATATGACTCTAGATGTATAGGAATATAATCTAATCATATACAAATCTATTGATGTTATAGATGTAGCAGTAGGACCTATTGATTTTTATGATGTAGCAGTAGGATACTATTGATGTTATAGATTAGCAGTAGGACCATTGATGTCATGAGATAGCAGCAGTAGACCTATTGATGTCATAGGTAGCAGTAGGACCTATTGATGTTATAGATGTAGCAGGACCTATATGTTATAGATGTAGCAGTAGGCCTATGATGTCATAGTGTAGCAGGCCATTGATGTTATAGAGGTAGCAGTGGACTATGATGTTAGATGTAGCAGTAGGACCATTGATGTTATAGATGTAGCAGTAGGACCTATTGATGTTATAGATGTAGCAAGTAGGACCTATGATGTCATAGAGTAGCAGGAGCTATTGATGATAGATGTAGCAGTGATCTATTGATGTATAGATGTAGCAGTAGGACCTATTGATGTCATGATGTAGCAGGACCTATGATGTTTAAGATGTAGCAGTAGGACCTATTGATGTTATGATGTATAGAGTAGTAGTAGGACCTATTTATGTCATAGATGTAGCAGGACCTATTGTGTTATAGATGAGCAGTAGGACCTATTGATGTTATAGATGTAGCATGATAGGATATATTGATGTTATAGATGTAGCAGTAGGACCTATTGATGTTCATAGATGTAGCAGGACCTATTGTGTTATAGATTAGCCTAGGACCTATTGATGTTATAGATGTGAGCAGTAGGACCTATTGATGTTACTAGATGTGCAGAGGATATTGATGTTATAGATGTAGCAGTAGGACCTATTGATGTTATATAGGTAGCAGTAGGACCTATTGATTGTATAGAGTTAGCAGTAGGACTATTGATGTTATATAGTAGCAGTAGGACCTATTGATGTTATAGATGTAGCAAGGACTATTGATGTATATAGGTAGCAGTAGGACTATTGATTTATAGATGTAGCAGTAGGCCTATTGATTTTATAGATGTGTAGCAGTAGGAACTATTTGATGTCATGATGTAGCAGTAGACCTATTGATGTTATATAGGTAGCGAGTAGGACCTATTGATGATAAAGATGTAGCAGTAGGATAATATGATGTCATAGATGTAGCAGGACCTTTGATGTGTTATAGATGTAGCAGTAGGACCTATTGATGTCAGTAGTGTAGCAAGGCCTATTGATGTTATAGATGTAGCAGTAGGACCTATTGATGTCATAGATTTTAGCAGTAGGACCTATTGATGTTTAGATGTAGCAGAGTAGGATTATTGATGTTATAGATGTAGCAGTAGGACCTATTGATGTCATAGATGTAGCGGACCTAAGATGTTATAGATGTAGCAGTAGGACCTATTGATGTATAGATGTAGCAGTAGGATCTATGATGTATAGTGTAGCAGTAGGACCTATTGATGTTATAGATGTAGCAGGACCATTGATGTTTAGATTAGCAGTAGGACTATGATGTCATAGATGTAGCAGTAGGACCTATGATGTATAGATGTAGCAGTAGGACCTATTGTGTATAGATTAGTAGAAGGACCTATTGATGTATATAGGTAGCAGTAGGACCTATTGATGTTATAGATGTAGCAGTAGCATCTATTGATGTATAGATGTAGCAGTAGGATCTATTGATGTATAGATGTAGCAGTAGGACATATGATGTTCATAGATGTAGCAGTAGGAAGAAGATGATATAAATGGTGCAGTAGGAACATTGATGTCATAGATGTAGCAGTAGGACCAATTGATGTTATAGATGTAGTAGAAGGACCTATTGATGTCATAGATGTAGCAGTAGGACCTATTGATGTCATAGATGTAGCAGTAGGACCTATTGATGTCATAGATGTAGCAGTAGGAACTATTGATGTCATAGATGTAGCAGTAGGACCTATTGTTTAAGATGTAGCAGTAGGACCTATTGATGTATAGATGTAGCAGTGGAAGAATATTGATGTCATAGATGTAGCGTAGGACCTATTGATTATAGATGTAGCAGTAGGACCTATTGATGTTATAGATGTAGTTAGAAGGAACTATTGATGTTAAGATGTAGTAGAGGACTATTGATGTCATAGATGTAGATAGGACCTATTGATGTATAGATTTAGCAGTAGGACCTATTGATGTCATTAGATGTAGCAGTAGGGACCTATTGATGTTATAGATTGTAGCAGTAGGATCTATGATGTATAGATGTAGCAGTAGGACCTATTTATGTCATAGATGTAGCAGTAGGACCTATTGATGTTATAGATGTAGCAGTGGACATGATTGAGGTTTATAGATGTGAGTAGAGGACCTATTGATGTTATATAGGTAGCAGTAGGAACTATTGATTTATAGATGTAGCAGTAGGAACTATTGATGTTCATAGATGTAGCAGTAGGACCTATTGATGTTAAGATGTGCAGTAGACCTATGATGTTATAGAGGTAGCAGTAGGGACCTATTGATGTTATAGATGTATAGGACCATTGTGTTAGAGTAGTAGAATAGTACCTATTGATGTATAGATGTAGCAGTAGGAACCTATTGATGTCATAGTGTAGCAGTAGGACTATGTCATAGATGTAGCAGGAGGACTATTGATGTTATAGATGTAGCAGTAGGATCTATTGATGTCATAGATGTAGCAGTAGGACCTATTGATGTCATAGATGTAGCAGTAGGACCTATTGATGTTATAGATGTAGCAGTAGGACCTATTGATGTTATAGATGTAGTAGAAGGACTATTGATGTTAATAGGTAGCAGTAGGAACATTGATTTTATAGATGTAGCAGTAGGAACTATTGATGTTATAGATGTACAGTAGGACTATTGATGTTAATGTAGCAGTGACCTATTGATGATAGATGTAGTAGAGAAGGACCATGATGTTATAGATGTAGTAGAAGGACCTATTGATGTCATAGATGTAGCGTAGGAGTAGGACCTATTGATGTCATAGATGTAGCAGTAGGACCTATTGATGTCATAGATGTAGCAGTAGACCTATTGATGTTATAGATGTAGCAGTAGGATCATTGATGTCTAGATGTAGCAGTAGGACCTATTGATGTCTAGATGTAGCAGTAGGACCTATGATGTGAGATGATGTAGCAGTAGGAACTATTGATGTTAAGGTAGTAGTAGATAGACCATTGAGTATAGATGTAGTAGAAAGGACCTATTGATGTCATAGATGTAGCAGTAGGACCTATTGATGTCATAGAGTAGCAGTAGGACCATGATGTCATAGATGTAGCAGTAAGACCTATTGAGTTATAGATGTAGCAGTAGTAGGATCATTGATGTATAGTATGTAGCAGTAGGACCTATTGATGGCATGATGTAGCAGTGGACCTATTGATGTTATAGATGTAGCAGTAGGACCTATTGATGTTATAGATGTAGTAGAGGACCTATTGATGTATAGAGTAGCAGTAGGACCTATTGATGTTTATTAGATGTAGCAGTAGGACCTATGATTAGGATGTAGAGTAGCAGTAGGACTATTGATATTATAGATGTGCAGTAAGTAGGACTATTGATGTTATAGATGAGCAGTTGGATCTATTGATGTATAGATGTAGCAGTAGGACCTATTGATGTTATAGGTAGCAGTAGGACCTTTGCTGTTATAGATGTAGCAGTAGGACCTATTGATGTTAGAGATGTAGCAGTAGGACTATTGATTTTAAGATGTAGCAGTAGGACTATTGATGTATAGATTAGCAGTAGGACCTATTGATGTATAGTGTAGCAGTAGGACCTATTGATGTATAGGATAGCAGTAGGACCTATTGATGTATAGATGTAGCTAGGACATATGATGTTAGATGTAGCAGTAGGACTATGGATGTTAGATGTAGCAGGACCTATTGAAGTATTAGATGAGCAGTAGGACCTATTGATGTTATAGATGTAGCAGTAGGATCTATTGTGTTTAGAGTAGCAGTAGGATCTATTGATGTTATAGATGTAGCAGAGGACTATTGATGTTAGATGTAGCAAGGACCTATTGATGTTATAGATGTAGAGTAGGACCTATGATGTTATAGATGTAGCAGTAGGTCTATTGATGTTGTAGATGTAGCAGTAGGACCTATTGATGTTATGAATGTAGCAGTAGGACCTTTTGATGTTATAGTGTAGCAGTAGGATCATTGATGTTTATAAGATGTAGCAGTAGGAATATTGATGTTATAGATGTAGACAGTAGGATATTGATGTTATAGATGTAGCAGTAGGACCTATTGATGTATAGATGTAGCAGTAGGACCTATTGAGTTATAGATGTAGCAGTAGGATCTATTGTGTTGTAGATGTAGCAGTAGGATCTATTGATGTTATAGAGTGCAGTAGGACTATTGATGTTATAGATGTAGCAGTAGGACCTATTGATGTTAGATGTAGCAGTAGGACCTATTGATGTTATAGATGTAGCAGTAGGATCTATTGATGTTATAGATGTAGCAGTAGGATCTATTGATGTTATGAATGTAGCAGTAGGACCTATTGATATTATAGATGTAGCAGTACGATCTATTGATGTTATAGATGTAGCAGTAGGAATATTGATGTTATGAATATAGCAGTAGAGTAGGACCTATGATTATTATAGATGTAGCAGTAGATCTATTGATGTTAGATGTAGCAGAGGAGATATGATGTTGTAGGTAGCAGTAGGACCTATTGATGTTATAGATGTAGCAGTAGGACCTATTGAATAGAGAGTGTAGCAGCAGTAGGACCTATTGATGTATAGATGTAGCAGTAGGACCTATTGATGTTATAGATGTAGCAGTAGGACCTATTGATGTTATAGATGTAGCAGTAGGACCTATTGATGTTATATAGGTAGCAGTAGGACCTATTGATTTTATAGATGTAGCAGTAGGACCTATTGATGTTAAAGAGGTAGCCGTAGGACCTATTGATGTTATAGATGAAGCAATAGGATCTATTGATGTTATGAATGTAGCAGTAGGACCTATTGATGTTATAGATGTAGCAGTAGGACCTATTGATGTTATAGATGTAGCAGTAGGACCTATTGATGTTAAAGAGGTAGCAGTAGGACCTATTGATGTTATAGATGTAGCAGTAGGATCTATTGATGTTATGAATGTAGCAGTAGGACCTATTGATGTTATGAATGTAGCAGTAGGACCTATTGAAATTATAGATGTAGCAGTAGGATCTATTGATGTTATAGATGTAGCAGTAGGATCTATTGATGTTGTAGATGTAGCAGTAGGGCTATTGATGTTAGTAGATGTAGCAGTAGGATTATTGATGTTGATAGATGTAGCAGTAGGAAACTCTTGATGTTATAGATGTAGCAGTAGGTACAGATTGATTTATAGATGTACAGTAGGACCTATTGATGTTATAGATGTAGCAGTAGGATATATTGATGTTAGATGTAGCAGTAGGACCTATTGATGTTATAGATTAGAGTAGCAGTAGGACCTATTGATTGTTATAGATGTAGCAGTAGGGACCTATTGATGTTATGATGTAGCAGTAGGAAATTTGAGTTATAGATGGTAGCAGTAGTAGGACTATTGATGTTATAGAGTGTAGCAGTAGGATCTATTGATGTTATAGATGTAGCAGTAGAATCTATGATGTTATAGATGTTAGCAGTAGGACCTATGATGTTATAGATGTAGCAGTAGGACCTATTGATGTTATAAAGATGGTAAGCAGTAGGACCTATTGATGTTATAGATGTAGCAGTAGGATCTATTGATGTTATGATGTAGCAGTAGGACCTATTGATTTATAGATGTGAGCAGTAGGACTATGATGTATAGATGTAGCAGTAGGACTATTGATGTATAGATGTAGCAGTAGGTAGGACCTATTGATGTTAAGATGTAGCAGTAGGACACATTGATGTGTATAGATGTAGCAGGAGGACCTATTGATGTATAGATGTAGCAGTAGGACCATATTGATGATAGATGTAGCAGTAGGACCTATTGATGTATGATAGTAGCAGTAGGACCTATTGATGTTATAGATGTAGCAGTAGGACTATTGATGTTAAAGAGTAGCAGTAGGACCTATTGATGTATAGATGTAGCAGTAGGATCTATTGATGTTATAGATGTGAGCAGTAGGACCTATTGATGTTATAGATGTAGCAGTAGGACCTATTGATGTTATAGATGTAGCAGTAGGACCATTGATGTATAGATGTAGCAGTAGGCACTATTGATGTTATAGATGTAGCAGTAGGAACCTATTGATTTATAGATTGTAGCATAGGACCTATGGATGTTATAAAATGTAGCAGTAGGACCTACTGATGTCATAGATGTAGCAGGACCTATTGATGTTATAGATGTAGCAGTAGGACCTATTGATGTTATTTAGGAGATGTTTGTAAGTAGTAGGACCTATTTGATGTCATGATGTAGCAGGACTATGATGTTAGAGATCTAGCAGTAGGACCTATTGATGCTTTCATAGATGTAGCAGAGGATTATTGATGTTATAGATGTAGCAGTAGGACACTATTGATGTCATAGATTGTAGTAGGACCTATTGATGTATAGATGTAGAGTAGGACCTATTGATGTATAGATGTAGCAGTAGGGACCTATTGATGTTATAGATGTAGCGTAGGATCTATTGATGTTATATAGGTAGCAGTAGACCTATTGTTTTTATAGATGTAGAAGTGGATCTATTGATGTTATATAAGGTAGCAGTAGGACCTATTGAGTTATAGATGTAGCAGTAGGATTTATGATGTTATAGATGTAGCGGAGGACCTATTGATGTTATAGATGTAGCAGTAGGACTATGATGTATTAGAATCTGCAGTACGACCTATTGATTAATAGGACATGTAGCAGTAGGACCTATTGATGTCATAGATGGTAGCAGTAGGACTATTGATGATAGAGTAGCAGGACTATTGATATAATGTTGCAGAGGACCTATTGATGTATAGATGTAGCAGGACTATTGATGTTATTAGATGTAGCAGTAGACACATGATGTTCATAGATGTAGCAGTAGGACTATGATGTATAGAGGTAGAGTTAGGACCTATTGAGATAGAGGTAGCCGTAGGACTATTGATGTTCATAGATGTAGCAGGGACTATGATGTATAGATGTGAGCAGTGGATATAGTGTGCATAGATGTAGTAGTAGGACCTATTTATGTCATAGATGTAGCAGGACCTATTGATGTTATAGATGTAGCAGTAGGACCTATTGATGTTATAGATGTAGCAGTAGGACCTATTTATGTCATAGATGTAGCAGGACCTATTGATGTTATAGATCTAGCAGTAGGAACATATGATGTTATAGATGTAGCAGCAGGATCTATTGATGTTATAGATGTAGCAGTAGGACCTATTGATGTCATAGATGTAGCAGGACCTATTGATGTTATAGATGTAGCAGAGGATATTGGTTATAGAGTAGCAGTTAGGACCTTGAGTTATAGATGTAGCAGTAGGATCTATTGATGTTATAGGTAGCAGTAGGACCTATTATGTTATAGATGTAGCAGGAGGATTATTGATGTTTATAAGGTAGCAGAGGATATTGATGTTATAGATGTAGCATGGATAGTGATTTGTCATTGATATTCGATATGACATTAGATGGTATAGGAATATAATCTAGATCAGTATACAATCTATTGATGTTATAGATGTAGCAGTAGGACCTATTGATTTTTATGATGTAGCAGTAGGATATATTGATGTTATAGATTAGCAGTAGGACCTTGATGTCATGAGATAGCAGCAGTAGACCTATTGATGTCATAGTGTAGCAGTAGGACCTATTGATGTTATAGATGTAGCAGGACCTATTGTTATAGATGTAGCAGTAGGCCTATGATGTCATAGTGTAGCAGGCCATTGATGTTATAGAGTGTAGCAGTGGACTATTGATGTCTAGATGTAGCAGTAGGACCATTGATGTTATAGATGTAGCAGTAGGACCTATTGATGTTATAGATGTAGCAGAGTAGGACCTATGATGTCATAGAGTAGCAGGAGCTATTGAGTGATAGATGTAGCAGTGGATCTATTGATGTATAGATGTAGCAGTAGGACCTATTGATGTCATGATGTAGCAGGACCTATGATGTTTAAGATGTAGCAGTAGGACCTATTGATGTTATGATGTATAGAGTAGTAGTAGGACCTATTTATGTCATAGATGTAGCAGGACCTATTGTGTTATAGATGTAGCAGTAGGACCTATTGATGTTATAGATGTAGCATGATAGGAATATTGATGTTATAGATGTAGCAGTAGGACCTATTGATGTTCATAGATGTAGCAGGACCTATTGATGTTATAGATTAGCCTAGGACCTATTGATGTTATAGATGTAGAGCAGTAGGACCTATTGATGTTACTAGATGTGCAGGAGGAATATTGATGTTATAGATGTAGCAGTAGGACCTATTGATGTTATATAGGTAGCAGTAGGACTATTGATTGTATAGAGTTAGCAGTAGGACTATTGATGTTATATAGGTAGCAGTAGGACCTATTGATGTTATAGATGTAGCAGAGGACTATTGATGTATATAGGTAGCAGTAGGATATTGATTTATAGATGTAGCAGTAGGCTATTGATTTTATAGATGTGTAGCAGTAGGAACTATTTGATGTCATGATGTAGCAGTAGACCTATTGATGTTATATAGGTAGCGAGTAGGACCTATTGATGATAAGATGTAGCAGTAGGATAAATATGATGTCATAGATGTAGCAGGACCTTTGATGTGTTATAGATGTAGCAGTAGGACCTATTGATGTCAGAGTGTAGCATAGGCCTATTGATGTTATAGATGTAGCAGTAGGACCTATTGATGTCATAGATTTTAGCAGTAGGACCTATTGATGTTTAGATGTAGCAGAGTAGGATTATTGATGTTATAGATGTAGCAGTAGGACCTATTGATGTCATAGATGTAGCGGACCTAAGATGTTATAGATGTAGCAGTAGGACCTATTGATGTATAGATGTAGCAGTAGGATCTATGATGTATAGTGTAGCAGTAGGACCTATTGATGTTCATAGATGTAGCAGGACCATTGATGTTTAGGATTGAGCAGTAGGACATATGATGTCATAGATGTAGCAGTAGGACTATTGATGTATAGATGTAGCAGTAGGACCTATTGTGTATAGATTAGTAGAAGGACCTATTGATGTTATAGGTAGCAGTAGGACCTATTGATGTTATAGATGTAGCAGTAGCACTATTGATGTATAGATGTAGCAGTAGGACTATTGATGTATAGATGTAGCAGTAGGACATATGATGTTCATAGATTGTAGGCAGTAGGACAGCAATGATGATATAAATGTAGCAGTAGGACCTATTGATGTCATAGATGTAGCAGTAGGACCAATTGATGTTATAGATGTAGTAGAAGGACCTATTGATGTCATAGATGTAGCAGTTAGGACCTATTGATGTCATAGATGTAGCAGTAGGACCTATTAATGTCATAGATGTAGCAGTAGGGAACTATTGATGTCATAGATGTAGCAGTAGGACCTATTGTTTAAGATGTGCAGTAGGACCTATTGATGTATAGATGTAGCAGTGGAAAACTATTGATGTCATAGATGTAGCGTAGGACCTATTGATTATAGATGTAGCAGTAGGACCTATTGATGTTATAGATGTAGTTAGAAGGAACTATTGATGTTACTAGATGTAGTAGAAGGACTATTGATGTATAGAGTAGATAGGACCTATTGATGTATAGATTGTAGCAGTAGGACCTATTGATGTCATAGATGTAGCAGTAGGACCTATTGATGTTTATAGATTGTAGCAGTAGGATCTATGATGTCATAGATGTAGCAGTTAGGACTATTTATGTCATGAGAGTAGCAGTAGGACCTATTGATGTTATAGATGTAGCAGTAGGACCTATTGATGTTATAGATGTAGTAAGGACCTATTGATGTTATATAGGTAGCAGTAGGAACTATTGATTTTATAGATGTAGCAGTAGGAACTATTGATGTCATAAATGTAGCAGTAGGACCTATTGATGTTATAGATGTAGCAGTAGACCTATGATGTTATAGAGGTAGCAGTAGGGACCTATTGATGTTATAGATGTATAGAAGACCATTGTGTATAGAGTAGTAGAGTAGGACCTTTGATGTATAGATGTAGCAGTAGGAACCTATTGATGTCATAGTTGTAGCAGTAGGACTATGATTCATAGATGTAGCAGAGGACTATTGATGTTATAGATGTAGCAGTAGGATCTATTGATGTATAGATGTAGCAGTAGGACCTATTGATGGTCATAGATGTAGCAGTAGGACCTATTGATGTTATAGATGTAGCAGTTAGGACCTATTGAGTTATAGATGTAGTAGAAGGACTATTGATGTTAATAGGTAGCAGTAGGAACTATTGATTTTAAGATGTAGCAGTAGGACCTATTGATGTTATAGATGTACAGTAGGACTATTGATGTTAATGTAGCAGTGACCTATTGATGTATAGATGTAGTAGAGAAGGACCATGATGTTATAGAGGTAGTAGAAGGACCTATTGATGTATAGATGTAGGTAGGAGTAGGACCTATTGATGTCATAGATGTAGCAGTAGGAACTATTGATGTATAGATGTAGCAGTAGACCTATTGATGTTATAGATGTAGCAGTAGGATCATTGATGTCTAGATGTAGCAGTAGGACCTATTGATGTCTAGATGTAGCAGTAGGACCTATGATGTGAGATGTATTGTAGCAGTAGGAACTATTGATGTTAAGGTAGTAGTAGATAGACAATTGAGTATAGATGTAGTAGAGGACCTATTGATTGTCATAGATGTAGCAGTAGGACCTATTGATGTATAGAGTAGCAGTAGGACCATGATGTCATAGATGTAGCAGTAAGACCTATTGATGTTATAGATGTAGCAGTAGTAGGATCATTGATGTCATAGATGTAGCAGTAGGACCTATTGATGTCATAGATGTAGCAGTGGACCTATTGATGTTATAGATGTAGCAGTAGGACCTATTGATGTTATAGATGTAGTAGAAGGACCTATTGATGTATAGATGTAGCAGTAGGACCTATTGATGTTATAGATGTAGCAGTAGGACCTATGATTAGATGTAGCAGTAGCAGTAGGACTATTGATATTATAGATGTGCAGTAAGTAGGACTATTGATGTTATAGATGAGCAGTTGGATCTATTGATGTATAGATGTAGCAGTAGGACCTATTGATGTTATAGTGTAGCAGTAGGACCTTTGATTGTTATAGATGTAGCAGTAGGACCTATTGATGTTAAGATGTAGCAGTAGGACTATTGATGTTTAAGATGTAGCAGTAGGACTATTGATGTATAGATTAGCAGTAGGACCTATTGATGTATAGATGTAGCAGTAGGACCTATTGATGTATAGGTATAGCAGTAGGACCTATTGATGTATAGATGTAGCTAGGACATATGATGTATAGATGTAGCAGTAGGACTATGGATGTTAGATGTAGCAGGACCTATTGAAGTATTAGATGAGCAGTAGGACCTATTGATGTTATAGATGTAGCAGTAGGATCTATTGTGTTTAGATGTAGCAGTAGGATCTATTGATGTTATAGATGTAGCAGAGACTATTGATGTTAGATGTAGAAGGACCTATTGATGGTTATAGATGTAGAGTAGGAACCTATGATGTTATAGATGTAGCAGTAGGATCTATTGATGTTGTAGATGTAGCAGTAGGGACCTATTGATGTTATGATGTAGCAGTAGGACCTATTGGATGTTATAGTGTAGCAGTAGGATCATTGATGTTATAGATGTAGCAGTAGGAATATTGATGTTATAGATGTGACAGTAGGATCATTGATGTTATAGATGTAGCAGTAGGACCTATGATGTATAGATGTAGCAGTAGGACTATTGAGTTATAGATGTAGCAGTAGGATCTATTGTGTTGTAGATGTAGCAGTAGGATATTGATGTTATAGAGTGTGCAGTAGGACCTATTGATGTTATAGATGTAGCAGTAGGACCTATTGATGTTATAGATGTAGCAGTAGGACCTATTGATTTATAGATGTAGCAGTAGGATCTATTGATGTTATAGATGTAGCAGTAGGATCTATTGATGTTGTAGATGTAGCAGTAGGACCTATTGATATTATAGATGTAGCAGTAGACTATTGATGTATAGATGTAGCAGTAGGAATATTGATGTTATGAATATAGAGTAGAGTAGGACCTATGATTATTATAGATGTAGCAGTAGACTATTGATTTAGATGTAGCAGAGGAGATATGATGTGTAGGTAGCAGTAGGACCTATTGATGTTATAGATGTAGCAGTAGGACCTATTGAATGAGATGTAGCAGTAGTAGGACCTATTGATGTATAGATGTAGCAGTAGGACCTATTGATGTTATAGATGATTTAGCAGTAGGACTATTGATGTTATAGAGTAGCAGTAGGACCTATTGATGTTATATAGGTAGCAGTAGGACCTATTGAGTTTTATAGATGTGCAGTAGGACCTATTGATGTTAAAAGAGTAGCAGTAGGACCTATTGATGTTATAGATGAAGCAGTAGGATCTATTGATGTTATGAATGTAGCAGTAGGACCTATTGATGTTATAGATGTAGCAGTAGGACCTATTGATGTTATAGATGTAGCAGTAGGACCTATTGAGGTTATATAGGTAGCAGTAGGACCTATTGATGTTATAGATGTAGCAGTAGGATCTATTGATGTTATGAGATGTACGTAGGACCTATTGATGTTATGAATGTAGCAGTTAGGACCTATTGCATTATTAGATGTAGCAGAGGACTATTGATGTTATAGTGGAGCAGTAGGATCATTGATGTTTAGATGTAGCAGTAGGCTATTGATTTTAGATGTAGCAGTAGGATTATTGATGTTGATAGATGTAGCAGTAGGAAACTTTGATGTTATAGATGTAGCAGTAGGACGATTGATTTATAGATGTACAGAGTAGGACCTATTGATGTTATAGATGTAGCAGTAGGATATATTGATGTTAGATGTAGCAGTAGGACCTATGATGTTATAGATTAGAGTAGCAGTGGACCTATTGATTGTTATAGATGTAGCAGTAGGACCTATTGATGTTATGATGTAGCAGTAGGAATTTGAGTGTATAGATGGTAGCAAGTAGGACTATTGATGTTATAGAGTGTAGCAGTAGGACCTATTGATGTTATAGATGTAGCAGTAGAATCTATGATGTTATAGATTTAGCAGTAGGACCTATTGATGTTATAGATGTGTAGCAGTAGGACCTATTGATGTTAAAGAGGTAGCAGTAGGACCTATTGATGTTATAGATGTAGCAGTAGGATCTATTGATGTTCTGAATGTAGCAGTAGGACCTACTGATATTATAGATGTAGCAGTAGGACTATTGATGTATAGATGTAGCAGTAGGACCTATGATGTTAGATGTAGCAGTAGTAGGACCTATTGATGTTAAGATGTAGCAGTAGACACATTGATGTTATAGATGTAGCAGTAGGACCTATTGATGTTATAGATGTAGCAGTAGGACTATTGATGATAGATGTAGCAGTAGGACCTATTGATGTTATATAGTAGCAGTAGGACCTATTGATGTTATAGATGTAGCAGTAGGACTATTGATGTTAAGAGTAGCAGTAGGACCATTGATGTATAGATGTAGCAGTAGATCATTGATGTTATGATGTGAGCAGTAGGACCTATTGATGTTGATGTAGCAGTAGGATATTGATGTTATAGATGTAGCAGTAGGACCCATTGATGTATAGATGTAGCAGAGGCATCTATTGATGTTATAGATGTAGCAGTAGACCTATTGATTTATAGATGTAGCAGTAGGACCTATGATGTTATAATGTAGCAGTAGGACCTATTGATGTTAGATGTAGCAGTAGGACCTATTGATGTTATGATGTCGCAGTTAGGACCTATTGATGTTTAGATGTAGCAGTAGGACTATTGATGTTATAGATGTGTAGAGTAGGACCTATGATGTGAGAGATGAGAGCCGTAGGACCATATTGATGTTATAGATTGTAGCCGAGTAGGACTATAATTGCTGATCTAGATGATAGCAGTAGGTCTTTGATGTTATAGATGTAGCAGTAGGACCTATTGATGTTATAGATGTAGCAGTAGGACCTATTGATGTTATAGATGTAGCAGTAGGATCTATTGATGTTATATAGGTAGCAGTAGGACCTATTGATGTTATAGATTGTTAAGAGTGCCGTAGTGTCTATGATGTTCTAGATGTAGCAGTAGGACTATGATTATTATAGAGTGATCATTAGGATCTATTGATGTTATAGATCTAGCAGTAGGACCTATTGATGTCATAGATCAGGCAGTAGGACTAATTGATGTCATAGATGTAGCAGTAGGACCTATTGATGTCATAGATACAACTATGATGTTATAGATGTGCAGTAGTACCTATTGATGTCATAGATGTGTAGGACTATTATGTTATAGAGTAGCAGTAGGACCATTGATGTCATAGATGTAGCATAGGACCTATTGATGTTATAGATGTAGCAGTAGGACCTATTGATGTTAATAGTCTGTAGCAGTAGGACCTATTGATGTCATAGATGTAGCAGGAGCTTTGATTGTTATAGATGTAGCAGTGGATCTTATTGATGTCATAGATGTAGCAGTAGGACCTATGATGTCATAGATGTATCAGGACTATGTATGTAAGCATGTAAGTAGACCTATTGATGTTATAGATGTAGTAGTAGGACCTATTTATGTCATAGATGTAGCAGGACCTATTGATGTTATAGATCTAGCAGTAGGACCTATTGATTTATAGATGTAGCAGTAGGATCTATTGATGTTATAGATGTAGCAGTAGGACTATTGATGTCATAGATGTAGCAGGACCTATTGATGTTATAGATGTAGCAGTAGGACCTATTGATGTTATAGATGTAGCAGTAGGACCTATTGATGTTATAGATGTAGCATTAGGATCTATTGATGTTATAGGTAGCAGTAGGACCTATTGTTTTTATAGATGTAGCAGTAGGACCTATGATGTTATATAGGTAGCAGTAGGACCTATTGATGTATAGATGTAGCAGTAGGATCTATTGATGTTATAGATGTAGCAGTAGGACCTATTGATTTTATAGATGTAGCAGTAGGATCTATTGATGTTATAGATCTAGCAGTAGGACCTATGAGTGTCATAGACATAGCAGTAGGACCTATTGATGTCTAGATGTAGCAGTAGGACCTATTGATGTCATAGATGTAGCATGACTATTGATGTTATAGATGTAGCAGTAGGACCTATTGATGTCATAGATGTAGCAGGACCTATTGATGTTATAGATGTAGCAGTAGGACCTATTGATGTCATAGATGTAGCAGTAGGACCTATTGATGTTATAGATGTAGCAGTAGGACCTATTGTGTTATAGATGTAGCAGTAGACCTATTGATGTCATAATGTAGCAGGAGCTATTGAGGTTATAGATGTAGCAGTGGGATCTATTGATGTCATAGATGTAGCAGTAGGACCTATTGATGTCATAGATGTAGCAGGACCTATTGATGTTATAGATGTAGCAGTAGGACCTATTGATGTTATAGATGTAGAGTAGGACCTATTTATGTCATAGATGTAGCAGGACCTATTGATGTTATAATCTAGCTAGGACCTATTGATGTTATAGATGTAGCAAGTAGCTATTGATGTATATATGTAGCAGTAGGACCTATTGATGTCATAGATGTAGCAGGACCTATTGATGTTATAGATGTAGCATTAGGACCTATTGATGTTATAGATGTAGCAGTAGGACCTATTGATGTTATAGATGTAGCAGTAGGACATATTGATGTTATAGATGTAGCATTAGGACCTTTGATGTTATATAGGTAGCAGATAGGACCTATTGATTTTATAGATGTAGCAGTAGGATCTATTGATTGTTATATAGGAGCAGTAGGACCTATTGATGTTATAGATGTAGCAGTAGGATCTATTGATGTTATATAGGTAGCAGTAGGATCTATTGATGTTATAGATGTGCAGTAGGACCTATTGATTTATAGATGTAGCAGTAGGACCTATTGATGTCATAGATGTAGCAGTAGGACCATGGATGTTATATAGGTAGCAGTAGGATCTATTGATGTCATAGATGTAGCAGTAGGACCTATTGATGTCATAGATGTAGCAGGACCTATTGATGTTATAGATGTAGCAGTAGGACCTATTGATGTCATAGATGTAGCAGGACCTATTGATGTTATAGAGTGTAGCAGTAGGACCTATTGATGTCATAGATGTAGCAGTAGGACCTATTGATGTTATAGATGTAGCAGTAGGATCTATTGATGTTATAGATGTAGCAGTAGGACCGATTGATGTCATAGATGTAGCAGGGACCTAATGATGTTATAGATGTAGCAGTAGGACCTATTGATGTTTAGATGTAGCAGTAGGATCTATTGATGTTATAGATATAGCAGTAGGACCTATTGATGTCATAGATGTAGCAGGACCTATTGATGTTATAGATGTAGCAGTAGGACCTATTGATGTCATAGATGTAGCAGTAGGACCTATTGATGTTATAGATGTTAGCATTAGGACTATTGATGTTATAGATGTAGTAGAAGGACCTATTGATGTTATATAGGTAGCAGTAGGACCTATTGATGTTATAGATGTAGCAGTAGCATCTATTGATGTTATAGATGTAGCAGTAGGATCTATTGATGTCATAGATGTGCAGTAGGACATATTGATGTCATAGATGTAGCAGTAGGACCAATTGTGATATAAATGTAGCAGTAGGACCTATTGATGTATAGATGTAGCAGTAGACCATTGATGTTATAGATGTAGTAGAAGGACCTATTGATGTCATAGATGTAGCAGTAGGACCTATTGATGTCATAGATGTAGCAGTAGGACCTATTAATGTCATAGATGTAGCAGTAGGAACTATGATGTCATAGATGTAGCAGTAGGACCTATTGATGTTATAGATGTAGCAGTAGGACCTATTGATGTTATAGATGTAGCAGTAGAACTATTGATGTCATAGATGTAGCAGTAGGACCTATTGATGTTATAGATGTAGCAGTAGGACCTATTGATGTTATAGATGTAGTAGAAGGACCTATTGATGTTACAGATGTAGTAGAAGACCTATTGATGTATAGATGTAGTAGTAGGACCTATTGATGTCATAGATTTAGCAGTAGGACCTATTGATGTCATAGATGTAGCAGTAGGACCTATTGATGTTATAGATGTAGCAGTAGGATCTATTGATGTTATAGATGTATCAGTAGGACCTATTTATGTCATAGATGAGCAGTAGGACCTATTGATGTTAAGATGTAGCAGTAGGACCTATTGATGTTATAGATGTAGTAGAAGGACCTATGATGTTATATAGGTAGCAGTAGGACTATTGATTTATAGATGTAGCAGTAGGAACTATTGATGTCATAGATGTAGCAGTAGGACCTATTGATGTTATAGATGTAGCAGTAGAACCTATTGATGTTATAGATGTAGCAGTAGGACCTATTGATGTTATAGATGTAGTAAGGACCTATTGATTTTATAGATGTAGTGAGAAGTACCTATTGATGTCAAAGATGTAGCAGTAGGACCTATTGATGTCATAGATGTAGCTAGGACCTATTGATTCATAATGTAGCAGTAGGACCTATTGATTTTTAGATGTAGCATAGGATCATTTGATTCATAGATGTAGCAGTAGGACCTATTGATGTCATAGATGTAGCAGTAGGACCTATTGATGTTATGAGTAGCAGTAGACCTATTTGTTTAGATGTAGTAAGGACCTATTGAGTTTATAGGTAGCATAAGGACTATTGATTTTTTATGATGTAGCAGTAGGACCTATTGATGTTATAGATGTAGCAGTAGGACCTATTGATGTTATAGATGTAGCAGTAGGACCTATTGATGTTATAGATGTAGTAGAAGGACCTATTGATGTTATAGATGTAGTAGAAGGACCTATTGATGTCATAGATGTAGCAGTAGGACCTATTGATGTCATAGATGTAGCAGTAGGACCTATTGATGTCATAGATGTAGCAGTAAGACCTATTGATGTTATAGATGTACAGTGGATATGATGTCATAGATGTAGCAGTAGGACCTATTGATGTTCATAGATGTAGCAGTAGGACCTATTGATGTTGTAGATGTAGCAGTAGGACCTATTGATGTTATAGATGTAGTAGAAGGACCAATTGATGTTATAGATGTAGTAGAAGGACCTATTGATGTCATAGATGTAGCAGTAGGACCTATTGATGTCATAGATGTAGCAGTAGGACTATTGATGTATAGATGTAGCAGTAAGACCTATTGATGTTTAGATGTAGCAGTAGGATCATTGATGTCATAGATGTAGTCAGGAGGACCTATTGATGAAGATGTAGCAGTAGGAAAAACTATTGATTTTGATGTAGCAGTAGGACCTATTGATGTTATAGATGTAGCTAGTAGGACCTATTGATGTTTATAGAGTATCATAGTAGACCTATTGATGTTATAGATGTAGCAGTAGGACCTATGATGTTATGATGTAGCAGTAGGACCATATTGATATTATAGATGTAGCAGTAGGACATATTGATGTTATAGATGTAGCAGTAGGATCTATTGATGTTATAGATGTAGCATAGGACCTATTGATGTTATATAGGTAGCAGTAGGACCTTTGATTTTATAGATGTAGCAGTAGGACCTATTGATGTTATAGATGTAGCAGTAGGACCTATTGATTTTATAGATGTAGCAGTAGGATCTATTGATGTTATAGATTAGCAGTAGGACCTATTGATGTCATAGATGTAGCATAGGACCTATTGATGTCATAGATATAGCAAGTAGGACCTATTGATGTCATAGATGTAGCAGGACATATTGATGTTATAGATGTAGCAGTAGGACCTATTGATGTCATATAGATGTAGCAAGGACCTATTGATGTTATAGATGTAGCATAGGACCTATTGATTTTGATAGTTATGATGTAGCAGTAGGACTATTGATGTTTGTAGATGTAGCAGTAGGATCTATTATGTTATAGATGTAGCAAGTAGGACCTTTGATGTCATAGATGTAGCAGTGACCTATTGATGTTATAGATGTAGCAGTAGGACCTATTGATGTTATAGAGAGTAACAGTAGGATCATTGATGTTGTAGTGTAGCAGTAGGACCTATTGATGTTTATGAATGTAGCAGTAGGACTTTTGATGTTATAATGAGTAGACGTGGACTATTGATTGTATATATGTAGCAGTAGGATCTATTGATGTTATAGATGTAGCAGTAGGATCTATTGTGTTATATGATGTAGCATTAGGACCATTGATGTTATAGATGTAGCAGTAGGACTATTGATGTTATGAGATGTAGCAGTAGGACTATTGATGTTGTAGATTAGCAGTAGGATCTATTGATGTTATAGATGTAGCAGTAGGACCTATTGATGTTATAGATGTAGCAGTAGGACCTATTGATGTTATGGATGTAGCAGTAGGACTATTGATATTATAGATGTAGCAGTAGGATCTATTGATGTTATAGATGTAGCAGTAGGATCTATTGATGTTATGAATGTAGCAGTAGGACCTATTGATATTATAGGTAGCAGTACGATCATTGATGTTATAGATGTAGCAGTAGAATCTATTGATGTTAATGAATTAGCAGTAGGACCTATTGATATTATAGATGTAGCAGTACATCTATTGATGTTATAGATGTAGCAGTAGGATATATTGATGTTGTAGATGTAGCAGTAGGACCTATTGATGTTATAGATGTAGCAGTAGGACCTTGAATCAGTGTAAGTGACCTATTGTGTATAGATGTAGCAGTAGGACCTATTGATGTTATAGATGTAGCAGTAGGACCTATTGATGTTATATAGGTAGCAGTAGGACCTATTGATGTTATATAGGTAGCAGTAGGACCTATTGATGTTATAGATGTAGCAGTAGGACCTATTGATGTTAAAGAGGTAGCCGTAGGACCTATTGATGTTATAGATGAAGCATGGATCTATTGATGTTATAGATGTAGCAGTAGGACCTATTGATGTTATAGATGTAGCAGTAGGACCTATTGATGTTATAGATGTAGCAGTAGGACCTATTGATGTTAAGAGGTAGCAGTAGGACCTATTGATGTTATAGATGTAGCAAGGATCTTTGATGTATGAATGTGCGTAGGACCTATTGATGTTATGAATGTAGCAGTAGGACCTATTGAAATTTAGAGTAGCCATAGGATCTATTGATGTTATAGATGTAGCAGTAGGATCTATTGATGTTGTAGATGTAGCAGTAGGATCTATTGATGTTGTAGATGTAGCAGTAGGATCTATTGATGTTATAGATGTAGCAGTAGGAACTATTGATGTTATAGATGAGCAGTAGGACCTATTGATATTAGATGTACAGTAGGACCTATTGATGTTATAGATGTAGCAGTAGGATCTATTGATGTTGTAGATGTAGCAGTAGGATCTATTGATGTTATAGATGTAGCAGTAGGACCTATTGATGTCATAGATGTAGCAGTAGGACCTATTTATGAATGTACGTATGACTTTGATGTTATAGATGTAGCAGTAGGATCTATTGATGTTATAGATGTAGCAGTAGGATTATTGATGTTATGATTGCAGTAGATCTATTGATTGTAGATTAGCAGTAGGACCTATGATGTATAGATGTAGCAGTAGGACCTATTGATGTTAAAGAGGTAGCAGTAGGACCTATTGATTATAGATGTAGCAGTAGGATCTATTGATGTTATGAATGTAGCAGTAGGACCTATTGATGTTATAGATGTAGCAGTAGGATCTATTGATGTTATAGATGTAGCAGTAGGACCTATTGATGGTTAGATGTAGCAGTAGGACCTATTGATGTTATAGATGTAGAGTCTAGGACCTATTGATGTCATAGATGTAGCAGTAGGACTATTGATTGTCATAGATGTCAGTAGGACCTATTGATGTTATAGATGTAGCAGTAGGACTCTATTGATGTTATATGGTAGCAGTAGGACCTATTGATGTTATAGATGTAGCAGTAGGACCTATTGATGTTAAAGAGGTAGCAGTAGGACCTATTGATGTTATAGATGTACAGTAGGATCTATTGATGTTATGAATGTAGCAGTAGGACCTATTGATGGTTTAGATGTAGCAGTAGGACCTATTGATGTTATGGATGTAGCAGTAGGACATATTGATATTATAGATGTAGCAGTAGGACATATTGATGTTATAGATGTAGCAGTAAGATCTATTGATGTTATAGATGTAGCAGTAGGACCTATTGATGTTATAAATGTTAGCAGTAGGACCTATTGATGTTATAGAGAGTAGCAGTAGGACCTATTGATGTTATAGATGTAGCAGTAGGACCTATTGATGTTATAGATGTAGCAGTAGGACCTATTGATGTTATAGATGTAGCAGTAGGACCTATTGATGTTATAGATGTAGCAGTAGGACCTATTGATGTTATAGATGTAGCAGTAGGATCTATTGATGTTATAGATGTATAGCAGTAGGACTATTGATGTTATAGATGTAGCAGTAGGACCTATTGATGTTATAGATGTAGCAGTAGGACCTATTGATTTATAGATGTAGCAGTAGACCTATTGATTTTTAGATTAGCAGTAGGACCTATTGATGTTATAGATGTAGCGTAGGTATTGATGTTAAGATGTAGCAGTAGGACCTATTGATGTTAGAGATGTAGCAGTAGGACCTATTGATGTGATAGATGTAGCAGTAGGATCTATTGATGTTCTAGATGTAGCAGTAGGACCTATTGATATTATAGATGTAGCAGTAGGACCTATTGATGTTATAGATGTAGCAGTAGGACCTATTGAGTTTAGATGTACAGTAGGACCTATTGATGTTATAGATGTAGCAGTAGGAATCATTGATGGTGCTAGAGTAAGCAGTAGGACATATTGATGTTATAGATGTAGCAGTAGGACCTATTGATGTTATAGATGTAGCAGTAGGATCTATTGATGTTCTAGATGTAGCAGTAGGACCTATTGATGTGGTTAGCACTGATGCCTTGCAGCAATGAAGTCCTGCGTTCGATTACACTCTGCAAGGAGTTTGTGTGTTCTCTCTCGTGTGGGTTTCCTCCAGGCACTCCGTTTTCCCTCACAATCATAAAGACATACTGATAGGTTTTATGAGTCTAATAAATGTGCTTAGAGTGTAAGCTCTTCGGGGCAGGGACAGATGTGAATGTAAACATGTAATTGTAAAGCGCTACGGAAGATGTTGGTGCTATATAAATCCACAATATTAATAATATTTCCTATCACAGCACTAAAGGACTGAATTTGGGATCATTTGCGTTATGGATTTTTACAATAAACTTTATATTAATGTGTCACAATCCAAATGACTTTTTATTTTTAATAGGTGAATGGATCATTTCCCCTTTATATTCTATTTCAGTCCGGCATTCTCTGCCTGTAGATGACGTTTCCCTCTAACTTACAATGTGACGAGATAATCATTTAGCAGAAAGAAACAAAACCGGTTCCAAGTGATAAGACGTCTCCCGTTTACCATGAGATCAGAATGAAAATGGCAGTTTTTTGCTGCCTCTCGCTTTATCTGTGACCCTGCCTTTCCAGGCGATCGGGTCCTTGGTCCATAATTGAAAATCTATATAAAAAAAACACAATGCGTATATCTGCATAAAGACCGAATAACAATTGTTTTATTTACATTAAAAAATATTAAAGACACCGGCAGAATATTTAGAAACATGCTGGGTGTTGGCCCTTTAAACCTTAGATTTATTGAGAGATTCCGAGTGTTATAGATGTATCATTTAGCCAATTTATGTCTTTAAAATAATGTTGGAGGTTTTCTCATTCTAAACGAATGGGGTGATTTAAAGTGGAGGTGGTGGGGGGGGATGGGCAGACTCTATTCCTCCCCGTTCAGATAACTAACTGCTATAATGGTGTGAGGAGCCGAGTCATTTTTCTGATCCAATTGTCTAAGTGTAAAGTGTGAATTTGACTGTTCACAGGTGTCTGCCTCTAAATAGAACCTCGGCCACTGGCTGGCAAAGGAGCTTTGTGTCTCAAATGCCTCGTTTACTCGTCAATAGCTCTGTATGTGCCTGTCATTAAGCAGCGTTGGCTATTCAGCGAGACTCATTCTACAGTTTGCAGATCATTATCACGCCCTTATATTTCTTTACAAATATTCGAATGGGGGGCGCAGGGGAAGACAGCTGCACTAAACACCCCTTTAACATTTCTACTCCCCCTGCGATGGGAGAATTTTATTTTATTTATTTTTTTACTCTCCAGCAAGTTTTTTTTTTTTTTTTTTTTTTAAAGGTCAAGACAATGTCAATACATTTCATTTCTGTCAATATTCAACGGCATGTTCTGTGCAGCTCAATCTTGTAGACATTAAAGGGGGTGGATTTCATTGAAAGTGTTAAACGTGCAAAATGATGAGGCAGAAATTATAGACAGGGGACCGGTTCCATTTTCTACGAAGGCGTATTGATCTCAAGCGCGTCTCGTCTGTTATTCTTAAAAATAAGTAGAGAAATTAAAATTAGGAATTGCAGAACTAGTAGGGCATCCGAAATGACCTTGGGTCCCCGTGTGGAGCTAAAGCTACATACAGATGCGCAATCGCAGGAGGGGCCAAAAGGGCTGCCTGACAAATGGCTGTAATGGACCAGCATCGACTTGTGTATGGATAATCAGTCAGGCGTCATTGATGTTCCGCCGTTGATGATCGGACTAGATCCATTCATATACAAGCTCTTGCGTAACAGCTTTTTATTGTCCAGTCATGTCGAGGGCCACTCCCTGTATCTAGCTTAAAGTGTTTGTATACTGACAAAATGACTTTTCATCATCTTAATCTATAAATAAATACACGTAGCACTCACTCTGGGGTGTGTGTGTTGCTGCATGACTTCAATACAATACTTGTTTTGCTCAGGCTCTGACCACTGACCTGACTATTTTCCCCCATACCAACTGTCAATACAGCACACCAACTGTCAAACCATTCCAGCTACAGTAAAAACTGCTTACAGAAATGTTAAATCACAAGAGGGGCTATGTACCAAAAGCCGCAAATGGCTTTTTCCGTATTAAAGTCACGTTAACCCATGTACCAAGGGTTAACATAACTTAAAGACATTACTAACAGTTGTGACGATACACAAAAGTTTGTTGCGCAACCACCACAAGCTATGTACCAAGCCGAGAACGGCTCTTTAAGACGTAAACTTTAACTCCAGCAGATAGCTGGTGTAAAAGTTTTTGAATGATAAAACCCCAATCACTATGAACTGAGAGCTTCTATCGGCTTAGTGCATCGCCTCGGGGAAGCAATAGAGATCGGCTCTCGGTACACAGCCCTAATGATGTTTCAGATTGGATATCTTATGAAATAGGGGGCAGATCTACAGATAAACAGTACAGTGATAGTTGGGATGAATTATAGTTTCCACTAATGGGCAATTTATAAAAACTAATTTTCCAGTGTACATACCCTTTAAGTTTAAGGGCCCCATTATTAATACAAATGATTTATATAACATTATAATACATAACATTTTCCATAGCACTTTACAATTACATTGCTACATTAACCTTCTTTGTAACATTCCCCTGCCCAAAGAGCTTACAATCTAATTGCTTTACCTTACACAACCCACTAGTATGTTTTTACTATAGTGGAAGAAACCCACGTAAAACAGGGAGAACATACAGTTTGTTAGTGCTGCAAGTTACAGTATCAGTGCTTACTACTGAGCCACAAATCTGTCAAGCTACCATTGATAGCAGGACCTATAACTTGCCTTTCTCTAAATGTATTTTATTTTAGTACTTTGATCAGTTCCCAAAATGACAGGTCACACAGAGGATCCATCATAGACTTTATATGTATGTGAATTATTTAGACAGAGAGTGAAATATTTACACACAATAGAGATTGGTAGAAAATGAACAATAAACAGTTTTTACAACCAATCACAATGTGTCATTAACAGTTCAACTGCGCCAGATAGCGTTTTGTAAATAAATACAATAATAAAATAAATAGATGTATGTGCATCGGACTACAGCTGTCAGGGAGGGACAGTAGAATAAATATAAATATATGTATGCACTAATGTGAACTGAAACTGTGCCACACAGGTGACTATTGTATAAAACAAGGTCTGATGGCCTTGATAAAACATATAAGAGTGGTGGTCAATGGAGTTACATCTATGTGGGATAAAGTTCTAAGCGGAGTGCCTCAGGGTTCTGTACTGGGGCCGCTTCTGTTTAATCTGTTTATAAATGACTTAGAAGGGGGCATTGAGAGCAAGGTCTCAGTGTTTGCTGATGACACTAAACTATGCAGAGCTTTGGAAACTTCCAATGATGTGCAAGTGCTGCAAGCAGACCTAGATAGATTATCAAAATGGGCAGCAGAATGGAAGATGAGATTCAATGTTGGTAAATGTAAGGTGATGCATTTGGGGTTTAATAATCCTTGTGCCACCTACACCATAAATAACTCTGTGTTAAATGAATCTCTAATGGAAAAATATTTGGGGATTCCAGTAGATTACAGACTTAGCTGTAGCAAACAATGCCAGGTAGCAATGGCTAGAGCTAGCAAGATATTGTCTTTTATAAAGAGTAGAATAGATTCAAAAGAGAAAGATATTATTCTCCCTCTTTACAAGGCACCGGTAAGGCCTCATTTGGAATATGCGGTGCAGTTTTGTTATCCCATATATAAAAGGGACATCTTGTAAATTAAAGAAGTTCAGAGAAGGGCAACTAAATTGATAAAGGGAATGTAGGAGCTTGACTATGCAGGCAGATTAGACATGTTAGGGATGTTTACACAGGTAAAGCCACAATTGCGTGGGGATATGATCACTTTATAAAAATATATTAAGGGGACGTATAATTAATTCTCTGGTGCATTGTTCACCAGTAAGTCATATCAGAGGACTCGTGGACATCCTTTAAGATTAGAGGAAAATAAGTTTCATCTTCAGGTTAGTAAAGGTTTCTTTACAATATGGAATGGTCTTCCAGCAGATGTGGTAAAGGCAAGTTTATTGAATAGCTAAAAAAGTGGGCAGGATAAGTTTTTAAGACTAAAAAACATGTAGGGAGATTCAATAAAAGTTCTTATTAAAATGGTGCTAATTTTGCCCCAACCAATCAGATTTTAGCTTTCAAATGTTAAATAAGATCTGATTGGTTGGGGCAAAATTAGCACCATTTTAAACATTAAGAACTTTTATTGAATAACCCTGATTGAGAATTACTTGTATTAATACAATATGGGTGCTTGTTCACTGCATGTTTGAAACAGAAATTGTAAGTTAACAGAGCACATAAGGGGGTTAGTTGGGGCATTTTGTAAAAGTTCCATACACAGTGCTACAAAGGAAAATACACACCATTTTGTACTTCTGCAACTTTTTTGTTTACTGTAGCTTTGACTGTGAAAATTCTGTATCAAAACCTGAGAACCTGTTGGTGGATCTAACAAAGACTTGGGCTTTGTGCATCTCTGTCTCTACTGATGTAGTGATCCTACTGATATCTCTATGGTTACTTACAATGCAAAACTATGTGTGGCAATATCTAGATGTGACCTTTACTGCAGAGAATCTATTAGAAGATGAAATGGCAAATACAAAAGAGTTTTAAGAAATGTTGGAATTCCTTTTTTAGAAACTATAAGAGATCCGTATTAAGGGTTGCTAACATGTATATTATTTGACAATTTACCAACGCCTGACATTTTCAACAGCAGCAAGTATCGGACATTTAAGTAAAGAAAAAATCAACATGTTTCAAGAGCCACAATCGTCTTGGTGCATTGCATTAGCTGGGGCAGTGCCAAGCAAGGTAGGTAGCCTTGAATATTGAAGATGCCTCTAAACAGTATGTGGTTCATCTATCGGGTCAGTGTTGGAGGTTGGGAAGATTTTTTTTCTGGTTTTTGGGGCATATTGCTTAAAAAATAAATAAAAGGCTTTAAGTTTGCAAATAGATATCAGAAGTTAAATGAAAGGGTTTGATTGAATTCAATTATATCTGCTATAAAGGAAAGCAAGCTCCAAATAATATGTTCAAAAGGAAAATGTTGAGGTGAGGCAAGACTTAAAAGAACCCTACTTTATGAAACATAATCCCATAATTCTTTTGAACACAATGCTATTTCCACTTTGAACATTGTGGATTCTGGTCTTACACAAGGGATTTAGTTAATGGCCATAGTTCTCTTCAAATAAGCATACATTTAATTTATGTTAAAATAATTCGACCTAAAAGGTCCAGAACGATCAATAGCGTCTCCAATTATTTTTCTTCTGTTATTGTTTGTAGACTCTGTACGCACCCAAATTCTACCATCCAGGTGTGAGGCAAATTATACTGTAACTCAACTGGCCTTGAATGTAAGGCCGTCAATCTATCTATAGATGCTAAGAAAAAAATGTAGGGGCATCGGAAGTGATAATTGTATCCCTTCTTTATTTGGTGAACTTTCACCTTTACCCCTATCAGCTGACAGTTGAGTGTTACATAATCAATATGGAAGGAGCCAATGGGGGGGGGGGGGGATATCTCCAACATCTAACTAGGGGACCATGTTAATGAGACTAATACAAAAGCAAATAGAATGACAAAGATTTCCTATTAAAGCGTAAACACTATTCAGTGGTATAAAGAAAATGTTCACGGTCAACTCACATTTAAAGTCATATCACAAGCATGAAACAAACAGAAAGATTTACATGAATTGATTGTGCTTATGTCTTAATCTCTAAGTTGACTCTAAAGTAATAGGTGTATCGCGTCTTTATTTGGTGAACTTTCACCTTTAACCCTTTTCAGCTGACAATTAAGTGTTACATAATCAATATGGAAGGAGCCATAGGGGGACATATCTCCAACCTCTAACTAGGAGACCATGGTTATGAGATAAAACAAATTCAATTCTAAATTGAGAAAGCCATTCAGATGTCTTCACAAACTAAATTATAGGTCCAGTTGATCTATCTGAATACTGCAGATAGCCCATGAGGAAGGTTAAAAATCCTTCTCAGAATACACAAAGGCATTGTGTCTTCGGGCATCGGTACCCCTTGCACCATCACTACCACTTTTCTTTTGTATTGTCATCCTGTGAGACACGGCTAAGATAATGGCACGGTTGTATGATACAGATTCTGTAATTTATGACCACATGGTAAAATTACATCAGTGGCAGTCAATGTAAAATACCACCACAGTTAAGCCAGGTGCACACACTACCGATAAAGCCGTGATACTGTCAGATTCAATGGTATCGGGGCTTTACCAGCACTGTGTGTGAGCGCTTTCCCGAATGAGCGTGCTGCCGCCGAACGTTCGGGTTGGCTGAGCACTCGTTCAGGAAAGACCATAAATTTCCCTCGGCCGCGGTAATCTCTCTATAGAGGGAGTCAACCACGGTAGAGGGAAACACATTCTCTTAGGACTATGTGTATCTTGACAGGATCTGCCGGTTAGTTGCGGCCAATAACCTGTGTGATTATTTGGCCCGATAGACCAACAGGCTGAACTATCGGTCGTTCGAGTCGAAATATTGCATGGCACGTAAACAGCTTAAGGGAGATGGAAAATTGACAGTTCTTTATTTCCTGGCTGTTTCCTGTCCTCTTGAAAAAGTGAAATTTCTGGAGATAAAATAAGGGGGGAAAAAAAGCAGATTTACAGTTGGTTGCATTTAATCTACACCAATTCCTGCCTTACCTATCAACATGTGACCCAGTCTTACTTTACGGATACTATTATGTTAGGAACTTTACCAAACCATGGAGTGGTGATTTTACAATGAAACGGGCCTTTTATTCATCACAGAGAAGGAGCGGTAATAAAATGTGAGGGATTTTAATTACACAGTAATATAGTAATGTCGGATAGAGACACAATTGGATGTGCACTAATCTATTGACTGTGTGTGGGTTTTTTGGCAATCAGTGACACACAATCTAATTTAGTATATTGCACGACACTGAATAAGCAGAAATAGAAAGGCTGCATGTGGTTTAGACATGTGTCATTATCAATCAAGATATTTTCTAGAAAAAAAAAAATGTAAAACATGTTTGTACATAAATAGGATAAAGCAATCTACTGTAAAGAAACAAAGGGCTCATTACTTCTCCCAGCAGAATAAAATTGTTATACCTGTTAATCCAGAACACAATGATAGAATTCTCTTATGAAATTTCCCCCAGAACACAAGGGTCGTGTGTAGGTAAAACCTCCCATTTCTCCTGTATTGATCACATTCCAGAGAATGTTCTGAGAAAAAAACATCCAAAGGAGAGAAAAAATGTAAAATAATAATAATTATAACGGTCCCAGCACGAAAGGGGTAAATATAGACTGCTTCCAACAGAGCGGGCCTTACACCCTGTGGTAATGAACAGAATGTACAGGCCTCATAAATAAAAAGAAAGCTAATTGGAAGCATGAGTAAGAGGAATATCTCTATAATTTATAGACCTTCCTATATCCAGAAGTTTGATTGGCTAGTTCTTAAAACAGTAAGAGGCAGTAAATTCATTCACTACGTTAGGTTTGCAGGTACTTTCAGTTTCATTCTTTTGCATAGGGTGACACAACGGAACCTGTAAGGCATATCCACTCCCTATCCTGGGGTAAAACACAATGAGCATTACTGAACCAGAGACTAACAGGGAGATTCAATAAAAGATATGGTTTAAATGGTGCTAATTTTGCCCCAACCAATCAGAACGTATGTAACATTTGAAAGCTAACATCTGATTGGTTGGGGCAAAATTAGCACCATTTTAAACCATAAGAACTTTTATTGAATAACCCCCTAAAGGTTTGTACACGCGCTCGGTCGGGCCTCATTGATGATCCGACCTGGCAGATCAACAAAGCCCGACCAAATGGCCGTTTGGTCAGCTGTCCCTTCTCTCTTTCCCTATAGGCGCACATGTGAAGATGGAAGGACATTGGGAATATATTCAGTGGCCAGCTTAAAACCTCGTACACACGTTGGATAATTTTCGTACGATACAGCCGACATTATCGTTAATCCTCATAATTGAAATGACATCTGTACACACAGCAACAATAGTCACCACGATAGTCGTTAGATATAGACGTTCATATGTAACGTAACGCCTTTTATATATTTTTTCGTAGAACGTTAAAAATAATCTGCCGACTATGTACAAATATACGATAATCGGCAGAATAAATCCGCCAGGCTGATCGTCGGAAAAAGCAGACAATAGTCATTGGCCGTTGGTCTTTGACGATTCTATATTTTCGTACGAATATCGTGCGATTACTCGTTCGTCGGCTGCATCTTACGCCAATTATCCAACGTGTGTACGAGGCTTAACTCTTTCCCCAATCTTCCATTTTTCCTGTTGCATAACCCTCCAGCCATAACCTTAAAGGCATTTTATTTATTTGTAGATAAATGAGACAGAGAGTACTCAAGCATTGAATAGTTCTATTTATTTCACACTGATATGTACACAGAAGATTTCACATCTTTTCACATTTCTCCCCATGTTTTAGGACAATTTAGAATTTACAGTTCACAATAACATTAATGTAACATTCTTACCATATTATATTATTTGCCAACATGAAAGTCACATATCTATCTACATTTACAATACCAAATACAATAGGAGAGAAATAAAACAATTTCATATTACACCATAACGACAACACAAATAGTGATACAGTTAGGAAAGACGTTAACGTTAAAATCTCGAGAGAAAAATAAAGTTTTTGGTTTTCAATTTGGGGGATACTTTCTTTAAACATCTGATAGGAAGCAGAATATTAGGCCTACTGCATGCTTATTAAATGTCATTGCTAGAGGGGGGAATACCGGTAGATGTATTAGTTGGTTCAATTACTCCAGGTTCCTGGAAAATTGCAAAGTGATTTATCTACCCCAACTATATCCTGGGTCAAAACAAGAAATAAAGGCTAGAATTCCTTTTTTGGATTTACACGGTGATGACTTTTAATAAAGGCAACATCAAACCCTAAACCAACATACAATTCTATTTGAAAATCAATCATTTGTTTTAATCACTGTTTTTTAGATGTTGCAGTTAGAAGGGTTCCATTCCCACTGCATAGCAGCTAAAGGTTGCCCTTTGCCTGTATATATATATCATCCAGGGATGCCCCTCCCTAGCAAACTCATAGATACTTTTATGAACCTATACTCTATATAAACTTATAACCTAATCTAAATACCACAGGTAAAGAGAGTATTGGACCAAATCATCAGCCTATCCATAATGTAGCAGTGAAGGTTCTTAGAGTTAAATCCCAACATGATTTTGCTGTGACCCAAGCCAGGTTATTGGCCAACAATTCTTTTGAGTGATTGATAAATGATATATTAATTGATAATGTCAAGTACAAGGGAAGCAGACATTTTTTTTGTTCCTACCAATCATTTTTCTTGTAGAAATAAGCATGATCACCTGTGATTTAGCATGGTCCAAGTTTACTGATTTTGAAAAAAAAAATTGTTGGGACCAATCACTGGATTCTGGATTTTCCTCCCATCTTGGCTGAGCCAACCAAATCAGTTGGTTTTAATTCAGTAAATAAAAGCCATCCAATCATTTATTGGCTACACTTGTCTAAAAATGTTTGGGTGATGCTTTTTTTCCAGTGAGTAGCAGCTTTCACACAATACACACTGTAAACCACAAAACCATGATATGTCAAACAGTGACAGTGGACACCCAATAAATCATTATTCATGCAGTTAATTGTTTCAACAGGTAGAGATACAGAATATATTATTACTGTGTACGCCTAAAAAAAAACTATATCTATAGTTTACTTGTAAAGTGACAAAAATATATATCAGCATTTCCGTAGAGCCATTACCACCATTTTAATATTGATACCACGGCTTTCTTTTTAAAAAAAATAGAATTAGCTCTTGTTGTAGAACATGGAAGATTATTGGAAAAACCACAGAAGCCAGAATCTATGTAGGCAGGGGGAGCTTTATTGGTGGTCCTGTGCTGGCCATACACTAATTAGACATTTCATCGATCATCTATACTATCAAATGTCTAAAGACGGACTTCATCAGGGATCAGTTTTACCTCCCCTCCCCCCGGCCCATTCATTTCATTCATATTGCAGAAGTTGATTGGGCCAGGCAGTTCTTCTGACATTGTGCTAATGTCTCCGTTTCTAGTGTATGGCCAGCATTAGAATGCAAAAAAGCTGAACCCATCCCTGAATGCACTAAAGAAATAATCATAATTACATTTTCTCACAGTAACCCCCCAAATTATTTATTAATAAAGTGGCAGTTTTTGGTGTGGGGATTTTAATTTCTTGGTTGTCAAGAAAACAATAAACGCAAAGATGTAACGTACTGCAACCTTAAATATCTTTCCTAAACCTAGGCTAATATGTGCACGGTGATGCGTTAAAGGCATAGCTTGGGTTTTGTCTGGCATAAGCTAATTGCACAAGATTTTTCCCCACTCACCTTTTAAAGTGAAATAAATTGAGGTGGTAAACACAAGATAGAAATCGCAATGTAATAGAAGATGCAATTCCCTTAAAGGAGAACTATAGTGCATATAAACATTTTTCAAAAACAATTAAAATGAAAAGTACCTGGGGAGGTCGGTGCTTTCTACCTCCCAATAACATTTCTATGAGAAGCAGCAGCACGAAGAAAACTGCTTCTGCCAGACTTCCGGAGTGCTTCGGCGCTATCTTTAATACAGGAAGGCCCAGGGCACTAACCTGGCAGATGAAAACTGTACATGCTGTAGCTCCTCAACAAAACAATATTGGGAGTTGGGAATAATCAATCCTATCTCTCTGTGCCAGGTACTTTTACTAAAAAGTAATTTTTACAGAATACATCACGATTGGGAACGGTATTGCATCTCCCTGACAATGTCTACACCAGACATCCTATTGTTCCATATATTTTATTGTGCCCAGTCATAATACAGTAACAGGATATTTTAACAGGTATATTTCTTTTGGAAGACACAACGCTTGGTAGAACGTCTGATTGTGTGCATTAAATACACAGGAACGGGTGGAAATTACACACGTCTCATCTAATTTTTTACTGATTTTGTTTGTGTAAAAGTTCAAGTTGATATTATTTCTGACCAAACAACAACAATATTAATCACACCATGTTATTCAGCCCAAATGTCGATCCATAGGCACCAAGTTCATTCCTCTGCATAGAAAGTGCAAGCTACAGGCAATTCTGTACAAACCCCCAAACTTGCCATACACACACATATAGTGAGAACTTTTGATATTCGGTTACAGTTGCACTGAATCTTAGGCTGTGTACACACGGGGGAACCTTTTGTTCTGACCACTGTTCATCACTACTAAGCAGTTGGCTGGGACGAAGCACTGTCTGTCACAGCGAATGAACCTACAACTGATAGTGCGGTCCATAGGAAACCGCACGATTGGCTGTGATTTACCGACATGTCCGATATATGGAGATATCGATATACGGAAATATCAGTCTGTTTGGCCGAAAAATCTCCTCAGGTGTACCCCGCCTAAGAGATGTGATCTAAGGATTATTTAGCATTTGGTTGAATTTTTAGCAGAAACTAAATCTACTCACTCAGGACAACACATTTTCTTCTAACAGTAATTGCAATTGTTAAATATGTAAATCACAGGTGCCAAGCCCAATATTTAAACAAAATATTTCTGCAGGTTTCAGAATTTGATCGAGTGTGAAAACGACGCATCCACAGAACGTGACCGTTGAATCCAAGTGACATTTCCCTGCAGAAAGTCACAAGTCATTAATGGCAACATTCCTTATAGTGGAAAAAGATAAATAACTTACCCTTTTGTTTCTAATCCTAAACAGAAGTACAGGAACTCATCTATTTCTATACAGCCAGGTATTGAAATGAATCATTAGTCAATTTAATTACTGAACTGCACAGGATGAATTAACAGAACCGAATAAAGAAAACCAGACTTAATTAGCAATCAAATGCAGGTTGAGAATTATTGGTTGCAGGCATATCAGGGGTTAATGGCTGGTGTCCGTAAATCTCACCCGTCAACACTGTACATTCAATGCACCAACCCCACTGCTAATATCAGGGGTTAATGGCTGGTGTCTGTAATCTCACCCTTCAACACTGCACATTCAATGCACCAACCCCACAGTTAACTGTAGATGGAAATGATAAATTGTCCACTGCCTACCTATCCCACAGTACATTCTCATTAATCATAGAAGCAGCCAAGGCCCTAAACCACCATACTCACAGTGGGATCCTCTGCACTCGTCCACACGTGGGTGCTCACTCCTCCAAGTAATCCAACCCTTTAATGGATATATAGTTACAAGGAACAGCAAAAGGCGAGGGTAGCACTCCAAAGTAAACTTAGATTTATTGAAGACCACACAACATATCACAACGTTCCGGGGGGAAACTTGCCTGAGGAAGGGGGCAAGTTTCCCCTGGAAACTTTGTGATATGTTGTGTTGTCTTCAATAAATCTAAGTTTACTTTGGAGTGCTACCCTCGCCTTTTGCTGTTCCCTAAACCACCATGCCTAGTATCCCACACATGAACAATAAGGAGTGGGTGCTGTGTAGATTATCTCTCAAGCAATATATTACATTATTAATGTTCTCCAATCAATGTTCCAAATGTGACAACTTTAGCTGCGGCCTGCATCTTTTAAAGGTTATCAAACTGTCAGGTAGGTTATAATGAATGAATCAGACCACAAGTTAGTTTATACATTGTATAGAGTCATGTCCTTAACACTTTGCCTTTCAATGTAACACTAACCAAGCTGTAACTTCAGAATTTACTCCAATAAATAAAAAATAATTTCGGTCTTAAGAGCAGCTTTGCACAGACGTTCATACAGCCTGGAAATTCCACCAAAGGATGCTTGTGAAGGTTCTCATTCATCCAGGTCATGGTATATCTGTTGAATTTAATTAGATCAACTGGACTTGGAGTTTAGTTCTTGAAGACATTTCGCTAGTCATCCGACTGGCTTTCTCAATTCAGAATGACTTGTACAAGAATCTGTGGCAATTATCTACCCTGGAAAATCCCAATTAGCATATCACAGCCAGGTGTTAAGGGCTTGATTGGATAGTGGCTAAGAGGTGTTATAGGAACGCCCAGAGTAAGGTGTCAAAACAGCATTGTACAAGTCATTCTGAATTGAGAAAGCCAGTCGGAAGACTAGCGAAACGTCTTCAAGAACTAAACTTTAAGTCCAGTTGATCTAATTGAAAACAACAGATCCACCAAAGGATCTTTATGTCTAGAGGGAGAAGTGTTTGGTTATCTAGCAGCGGACTCCTTCTACGAAACCAATCAGCACACTAGATTTCCAATGACTCCATTTCTTTCTTAGCACCTGGAAATCCTGGCATTACCTGATCCTAATGATAATGCTGGCCCATACACACCTAAAAAGATCTATTCGACCATCAAATGGGACCCAAACTTGCAATGTTCCTGCAACACTCTCTTCTGAATAAAGCTTTGCCATTGATATTGTGCCTGTAATTGGGCCAGGCGACTTTAAGGAACATTGCGGGAATGTCGGAGGTGCATCTAATAAATGTACAGGCATCAGACAGAAGATGCCCAGGAAGTTACGGATATCTGTCTGCTTCCTACCCAACTGCCAACGAAGAGACCGCAAATAAAAGAGCCTATACCTGGAACTAGATCTTTTGTTTCTATTATTCCCCAAAGTGCTCCGTCATAATCAGGGTTAGAACAAGCCACAGTGAGACGTGATTCACCAGGTTCTGTTCTACTTTGTTAGGTTTTAATTCAACAGCATCCACATTTATCACAGAGGTACATTTACTTTAGTTGCACCTTTCAAACATGACAAATAATCCTGGGCAGACCAAAACCTCTATCGCCTTATCTCTAAAGAACATTTGGATGCAATAAAATGTTTCAACAACTAAACAAAAACAAAAAAAAGCAGCGTTAAGTAGAAATCTGAATATAGTTATATATATACTTATATAAATGCTAACATTTGTTAGGGAGAGACATTGTAATGTTTAGCTCAAAGTTACACTCTGTCTCCCCCATTGATTCAACTGGAAAACACATATGTATTCAAATCCTGGACATATTCATAGATTGTCCAATGTAATACGATACTATTAGAATGTACAGTTAAGAGTCAACAAGACCAAATTACCTCCTTTCATCTCCAGCCGGTGTTAAATATAGCGCCTTGTTTAAGGTAAGGCTATAAATGAACCAATCTCTGCTGAAACCTTTTAGCTTGCGTATGACGACCCAATGACAAATCCTGGTCAGGAATGGGAAATGGTTTATTGACATTAAGACAGACAGAGAAAATAGAAAGCTTTTAGATGCTTGTTTCTATGTCATGGATATTAGATTTAGTCGCATTACTATCATTAATTTGCAGGTGATCTTTAGAGGGTAATGTCCACTCTTAAAACATAAAACTGGTGACTTCTCGGTTATCTAGCCGCAACCCTAACAGCTAGTTTTTACCAGTTTATTACATATATTTGTAACCAGATATTTAATGATGAGTTCTGTTCCTTTCTGACAAAGGTATCTGCTTCCTCCCTCTGCTCTATGAGCTTTTTTATAAGCTTGAGCATGTGCAGAGTAGGCAGCAGGTGAAAAAAAATGTAAATCATTGGCTGTGATGTCAGCTGTCACAGCCTTGATTGACTGCATGGAGGGAGGGGCCAGCTTACTCTGCCAGAATGGGGACAATAATTATCCTTAAATATCTGGTTATTAATGCAGTTAATAAAGTGTAAAATATATCAGTTGGGGGCAGGCCATTTACCAGTATTTAGTTTTAAGGGTACCCATGCCCTTTAATATCTTTAGAACTCTGATACTATTATCTATAATAACTTAATAAATATATAATAGCACTATGACAAAAAGCCTCTGTAAAGAATATTTGTAGAATTTTACAGCCGTGACCGTATAGCTGTAGGATTATAAAAATATTATTTACAGGACATAATAACAGCAGTATCTGTATTTACAAACTTTGCCCTTAAAAATAAATGACTTGGTAGTATCTTGGACTGAATGAATGGAATGTTTTGTGTTAAAATGATCGCAGCACAGCCGGACACATTACTATATACAAGTTATGTACAGAATTCCATCGGTTTGTGAGGATTCTTATCTCCAGTTCTATTTTTTTTTTCTTGATTTTTGTTATAAAACATCGAACAGGTTTAAGACCAAGCATCATAATAGCACATATACAAATAAGATGAGTGTCAAGCTAAAAATAGACAGAGGCCAAGGATGGTGAGCAGTGCAACTGTTCTGCATGAGATACAGAGACTGACATTTCCCGAACTGCAGCTGATCTCTGCTCTTCTGAAACTGGGCAATGCTGTTTCTGCAGAGGAAAGAATCATTTTATAGGTCACCAATTATTAGCAACAATCCAGGCTTTAACCTACGAGCCCTATCATTCGCCCATCAAGGCTGATAACAGAAAACCAACAATTAGAGGGGAGTTGCAGGTTGCCTGATTTGCACAGGAAACTATTGTAAGTACAGTTAACATGATAACGTTGATAAATTGTAAGTTTTATAACAATGGTGGATTTGGGACAGGTAAAATCTAGACTTCAATTTCTATTTATTAAGCCTAGGATAGTCTGGTTCGTATTAGGACCAATGAAATTCCAATCATTGGTGGAATGGTTGGTATAAGCGGATCTCACTGGGCAATCATGCAGGGCTAACATAATAGGGCGGGTGTCCTCTCCAGTGACTGATATGTAAGCCAAGGAAAAAGGCAAGAACCATGCTATAGAGCCAATAGGAACACTGGTTCCTGGTAGCAGCTGAACACAGGATTTTTCTACGCCTAAACCATAAATCGATGCTCTTTGCCATCGTGAGCCATTAGAATAACATTGCGATTGGACGTCCAGATCAGTCGAGCCAATTTAAGAGCGTTGAGAGATCCAGGAGAGGCAGGCTGAACAGGTGGCACTTGGTAAGTTTTAATACACCGCAGTTGGGGGGCAGAATTCAGCATCCCAATACTGCCCAATAGAGACGTGTTCATCTAATATATAAAAGAAATACAATGCATGTTATTAAGAATACTTTTTAAAATATATATACACAGTTGGTATACACTCAAAAACAGTTTACACAAGAATGGAAAGAAAGAGTTTAGGCCAAATCCCATTTTCTACTGACTCGTGGCCCTCAATAGCGATGAGTTATGCTATTACATAACCTTTCATTTCTATAATTTTTTTTTACCAAAGAAATATCTGTGTGAAGTAAAAAAAAAATACATTTTACAAGCCGTTTCACTCTCTCAGTGAAGCAAACTGAGCATGTCTGAGTCATTGGCATAAAGGGTATCTCCACTCCCAAAATTTATTTTTTCTATAGTGTAGGGCCCCCCCCAACCCTAAACGCTATGGTTATAACAAAAAAAGAAATCGACTAACCCACCTTTGTTCCCTTGGCCTTTGCCTCTACTGCTCTTCCATTCTAGGAAGAAGCAATAGGTGTCTGACAGGTAGCCACGTCTGTGATGGCTGAGAGTCAGACTGCCTGCTATTAAGAGAGCTGATGGAACAAAGGTGGGTAAGTTATAACCATAGCGTTTAGGGTTGGGGGCAGAGCCCTACACTACAGAAAAGTACAGTCCCGAGGGATCAGGAGGGTGAGATGGAGGGGAGTTTCCCTGCCCATGCCAGAGTCCTTTGTGAGGACAAGGAAGTTGCAGGCACCGGATGACATACAGACAGCTCCTACTCTATACCTTTTTGGACTTTCAGAAGGCACTGCAGGAGGACCATAAGGAGCTGAGGAGAAAGGTAAGGATTTTTTTAACACTACACAGTGAGACCAGCACTGGAGCAATTTTTAGATATGGAGGTGGACAAGTCCTTTAAGAAGGAGGATCAGTTAAAAGTAACCAGAGGACTTGACTTGACACAGGTTATCTTTGGTTAGGAATTAATAAGTCATGCATAATTTTGATCAGCATTAAGGCAAATGGGCTTTAGGTTGAAATTTTAATTTAATCCCCACAAGGACAGTTGTTCCATTACAGTGTTTTAATAGATGTGGCAGCTGTAAAAAAAAAAAAAAAGCCTAAAAAAAAAAAAAAAGAATAGCCTCACCCAGGACAGCAAATAAACACTTATGGCATATCGTAGGGGCAGCACGGTGGCTCAATGGTTAACACTGACACCTTGCAGTCCTGAGTTTGAATCCACGCTTGGACACATCTGCAAAGAGTTTGTATGTTCTCCCTGTGCTTGAGTGGGTTTCCTCTAGGCACTCCGGTTTCCCCCACAATAATTAAGACATTCTGATAGGTTGTATGTGTCAAATAAATGTGCTTAGATTGTAAGCTCTTCGGGGAAGGGCCTGATGTGTATACATGTAATTGTAAAGCGCTATGGAAGAAGTCAATAAATAATAATATCAGGGGGCTGTTATGGAGGGATTACATGGCTGTTCAGGTGCAAACATGCTAAACTTTGATCCCCCTTGAATATTTAAAGTTACGGTGATATTACAGGTGATGCGCATCAAAGAAACAGAAGCCAAATGCACATAGATTAGATACAGTCTATCCTTGCTTTCCTTGGCGTATATACATATTTATGTTCACATTCTTGTTACTTAAATGCACAATGTACTATTATTACACCAATCTAGATTTTGTGCACAGCCCACAAACTACACAGAAACAGCCGCCATCTAAAAATAAAAAGGAAAAAAAAACCTACAAAGAATCCTGGAGCCAAAGGGTTAATACCTGGAGGATGTCTGTTTAGATCTCTTTACATAGTATTCACTTATTCCAAGTCAATAAGATCAATTTATACAACTTAAGTGAACTCACTCTGTCATTTGCTTAATGTCACTGTTAAATATCTTTATCTCACACAGACCAACCCTGGGATTCCAGAAGGCGGCCTGTATATTGGATGCACAGACGGTAGCAGTGCTAGAGCTGTTTGGATTGTGTATTGCTAATGTTGTTGTTTGAATTCTGATCAGCGTAGGACATAACCCATTTACATGGTCTTTTCCAACTAAGCAGCACAGTGTGGGGAGAAGGTGTAAATCATTTTCCCCCTCGTACAGAGCATGGCAGAACTACTGACATTTTCACAATTTAAATCATCTTGAGTAATAGCCCTTTTAAGATGACTAATGTTACTGATTTTCCTATATTAGTAACAGCTCTGTAAGGGACACAGCTAGAACAGCAGGGCAAATGTGATCCCGCTTACTGAAAGACATTGTGCCAACGCTGCCTACTAAATCCCATGATACCAGCAGGAATTAAAAGGAAATATCTCCCAAAAGAATTTTTGTTTCTTTCATTTTACATTCTTTTCTTATAATTGTTCAATGAAATATACAGTTAATGGGGTATGCTTTCCCCTAAAATATTATAACCCACCCGAAACAAATTAAAGAACCTTTAAAATACGTTGATATATCCTACCCTGTGCTCTGGAATCATTAGCATATGCCTGCTATGCTCCCAAATGCCCAATCCTATATATAGGTTTATATATACATTATATACTAAAAGACAGGTGTAAAGGACGTGGATCACAGACACAGAAGCTTGAGCGCTGCGTCATCAACCCTCCTTCCACTGTCCGTTGGTTACGCCGCCACCTACTGAGTGAGCCACGCACACGCACTCCACAGTGGGAGGAGGGATGATGACGCAGCACACTGCAGAGGAGAGAGTGAAAGAAAGAGATATGAGGGGGGGGGGGGGGAGAAAGAGAAGAGGATGGGGAGATAGAGAAAAGGGGGGGATTCTTTTAAGAATCCGGGGTTTGCTGGTAAAAACTATAGGGTAGTGTGTGTCAGTGGCTATTTGTTCATGTTCATTCAGCAATTTAGTGAGCTGGTTATGAGCTTGAGCATGCTCAGAAGACACAGGGCGTTTAGTCATTGGCTGTAATGTCAACTGTTAAATCCATGACTGAGCTTCCTAACTATTACAGTTTAAGGGTTTTGGAGGTGATTATACCATGTATCATTTTTTATTTGAGGGCTGGATTTGCCATTTATTAATGATGGAATAACTGGAATACCTATTTATTGTATACCACTGTCACACTGACATTCAAGATCCGGTCACACTTTAGAGCTTTCCACCTCTATGCAACTCCAACCCTTCTGAGCAAACAATAGTACAAACATAGAATGATTCATCAAGAACCCTTACATATTCACCAAAGGCTTATCAGCTGAAATTGATTAGGGTTTTGCTGTTGCTTTTGAACAATAAGACCAGGTCCCTAGCAGGTGCCAAATATTTGCCACAAAAAAAAAAAGATTTGTGCAAAACAAGTCAAAAAAGTTGTCAGGAATTTTAGCAATGTTGAGCAACAGGACCATATTTATTATTGATATTTGGGTAAATTGGTAAAATTTATTGAATCGGGCAAAATATCGTTAATGTGTTTGTTTTTTTTCTGATCGTCCACTCAATAATATCGGAAAAAATAAAGACATGGAAAGGCGGAAAATTTTTCTCCCACAGATTTCAAGGGAATATCTGCTAGAAGATCAGTGGCACAAACTTGTTTTTCCTGATTAGATATCGATCCTTGAGGCTTATTGAAAAACCATCTACCCGCGTATGGGTAGCTTAAGGCTGGGTACACACCAGCAGATATTTCCGTCCGATAGTGCCGTGGATCGGTCGATCATATGGAAATATCTGATGGTGTGGGGCGGCCGGCTGGGACCAAGCTCAATTCACCCCGTTGGTAAATCACGGCCGAGCGATCACTGCCTTGCGTGTACCCAGCCTAAGACAAAAGTTTACATTTTCAGTGGTGAATACATCCAACAAAATGCATAGTTTTAGTGCTGTTTATAAAACAAATAAGTTCCAGGGCATCATTACAAATCTGGGGTTTCTAATAAAACTATTTTGAGTGGGAGAGGGTCCCTTTCATTTCCATGGTATTTTTTAAAACTTAAATAGAAATCTTCATCTATAGATTCTACCGTTATATTTGGTCAAGTTGTGTTTCTCACTGATTTTTGATTGGGCAATCAGATCTACTGTTCTCCTATCACAGTGCAAGGAAATGATAAACTTCCAATTCATTTTACTGTAGCCATCTGCTGCAAAAAGCTTCCAAATTCTCCAACAGGCCTTTCCAGGCTGTAGTGACATCACAGATGTAGGTCCCTGGTCCAGTAGGAGAGGCGATCCATAATTGACTGGCTATTTGACACACTGGCTTTCCTAATATATTTCTTTATATAACTCCATATATTTTCTGCACAGAAATGCGCATAGTTTAATGTGGTCATAATGTGTAAACATCTGAGCAGCTGGATATTAGTGGCATAAATATCAATAAACCGTTTACAGGGTGTTCTTAATCACCACATGTTATATACAGCAACAATAAACATTGCTGTAAGCTTTAATTACTTGGCTCTAAAACCTGCAACTGCATTAAAGCCATTGGCAAAGCAGAACACTGGAAATAGATACGGACAGGAATATTTTAATCAATAACCAGAATATTCCCGTCTTGCAAACAGACCGCGAGGTATACTGTACAAAGGGTTTTGTTAGACGGCAGCTAAGATTTGAATCGCGTTAATGAGATTTGTAATGAGTCCGTGTTATATCCATCTTTATAATAAAGGAAACTTACAGTTAAATACACATCCAAAGAGGTTGGGTTCACTGAAAAGCTGCTATTAGTAGGAAAACTGCATGTTCTGTGTACAGGTTACCACTGTCCCTGAATATAACACATAGCTAATATGGACATAGGTAGAGCTATGGAACAGCACCATCTAGTGAGAACTTACTTAGCCACACAGAATCATATTTATTGAAAATAAAAAAAAACAAAAAAACAAGGGCAGCTTTTTAATATGGACGTGTACGCATACATTGGCATTATTAATTACCTGCCAAAAAGAGATGTGGCTGTCTTTGTTGGAGTAGGTAGCAAGATATCGTCCATCCGGTGCAAAGGCAACTGAAGTAATTGGTCCTTTATGGCCATGAATATTCTGTAAATGGAAACACAAAGAACCATACATGATCAGTTACAGAAAGCTGGGAAGATTCCACTGCAATTAAACATTTTCTACTATGAAACAGTTTACAAAGTGCCGTTATTTAATTTTACATGAAATCAGCTACAACAATGACCCTACTGTCAATCATCTATACAGGGATGCTCAACCTGGCCCAGGCTAGGGGGGGCCACACTAGCGATTCCGCAGCCAGCAACCGGGACTTCCCCAGACACATCAACCCTCACACGACATGCCCAGACTCCACCCATCGCCCAAGCACCAGGAAGTCCCGTAGGCCAAGACTTTCACTGTCCGGGCCATGGGTTGGGTACCAATGATCTAGTATGTAAACCAGGGGTGGTCAACATGCCTCAGGCTGAAAAACGCAGTGACTGGGCAGATTCCGCAGCTCCAACCTACCAAGAAAATATCATTTACGAATCCTGGCTGTCACAATTCATTTTTAAGACCGTATTGGACCGCTAGCTAGTTCTCCCAACAGACTAATATCCTATTAGCAACCGTTACATACCCTATAACTGCTTTCACTATGCATGCATTCAAATTGAATAAATGCAGCTCAGAATTTTAAAAGAAATGGCTGCTATGGTCTCCCTCCAATGCCATTCCTAGGTCCCATTCCTGGCGGTGCAGACATGCGCTGTCTATTCTTGATGTCGGGAAAGAAGCAATGGTGCTGGGAGAGGGACGAGTAAGGACCGAAGAGTGACAGGGGAAACACTTGTTTTTTCATTGACATTCTGAGCTGCACATCTTTGTAACTGCACACAGAGTGGTCATCCAAGGGATCGTTTCAAAGACAAAAGACTTTCATAAGAGAGATCTTTGTTGTTTGGTGAAACGTAGGTCGAACTTTGTATTACTTCACCATAACATTCTGCCATTACTGCGGCTCTAAGACACTTTAGAATTTCCTTCATTTGTAATTTTTGAATTATTTATCATTTTTTAGAAATCTGCAGCTCTGGTAGCCATGGTTACAGACCCTCGCAACTGCACGGAGGTTTAAATGACATCGTGAAAGATAAATAGGAGAGGGCGTGAACATAAAGAGAATCAATAATAATATTATTAATAATAATAAGCATGTTGCCTATTGATTCACATTGCAGTTGTTATGGTAACCGGCCATAGCAACCAAAGCGTTTACATTTCTGGATGGATCGAGCAAAAAAAAAAAAATAAAATAAAGTACATTTTAGGCAGAAAAATGCTGTAACCAAATATTTTATATTGTTAGGTTTTGTTAATTCGTTACTCCTGTACATGAATCGCTTCTTTGTACCTTTACAGATCTTCAAAACATCCTCTCAGTTTGCCTTAAGGCCTTGGATAGAATATGAATTAACGCCCTCCATACTGCCTTTGTTTTACATTAAATATTAATTAAATAAAACACAGGCTACAATATATTTTATCAATACTTCTCCTGCAGTGGTTAGCAGTGAATCCTATTAAACCCTGGGTGTATAAGGTATGCGGACGGCCTTGGTTTGCCGTGTTAATCTGTCCAGCTGTGACTCTTTTAGATCAGACCATTGTCCGTAGGCTTGGTAATCCTGTAGCTCTTGATCTTAATGATTAGAAATGCATCTGTGTGTGTGTTCTACAAGACTTCCTAAGCTGTTCTGATACCCCACCGCATTACTGATTAAAGTTACTTAAAACCCGATGCGAAATTTGGATAAGGGCCCCCCGCACCTCAGGACCAAGATTGGGGGGCAATTTAATTCAACAAACCCCCTCGGAAGGGCACTAACCACTAAGTAGCACTAAAGGTGCCCATACGTTACAGCTAACCTGGCAGACCGATCCACGGCATACAGTCAATTTCAGAGGAACCGGCTTTCCGGATCATCTATGCGGCCGAGTTCATTACCATTCATTTTGCGATTGCATGTCGGTTGCCTGCTAGGTAAGCTGTAATGTATGGGCACCTTAACACATACACTAACCCTGCCCTTGCCCAAAACACCAAAAAACTAAATTGATGACCCTGATTTGTGGTTTATAAGGAAGCATTAACTTATGCGGTAAGTTTTGGAAGATTCCAGGGAAACTTTGCAACAAAATCTCTATAGGCAAAATCGAATTTCGACATCAAAACATCAAAATTTCAATGTCAAATGAAATTCTGTCTGTCGAAAATTTGTTGGCAGTTTTGACTAATGAAATGTAGGGGAGAGTTTCGATCCAAACCAAGATGTTGTGTAGCACAGCTTGTAAACCCCTAGTGGCTATTATCTGTGAGAGGGTATAAACAGGATTCCCCTCCAGCCCTGGATTCTCATCCTCTGCTCCCCTGGTAGCTATGCCCCTTTAATTTGGTAAGGGAACTGACTCGTCAGGCTGTAAGTCACATTAGAAGCACATGGGCTTATTTAATAAGAGGTGAAAATTTGTCCATTCTGTTAACTTGCAGCAACCAATCAGTTTAAATGGCCGTGACAAAATATTTTCATCAAATGTCAGTCATTTTCTTCATTGTATAACATGACAAGTAATGAGATTAAAAAGTGATTTATTTTACAGCAGAATAATAGTTTTTTTTCTACAGCAGAACTTACAGGTATGGGTACAGGATGCTTGGCATTGAATAAATACAGTCCAGGTTCCTTATACTTGCAGTAGTTGTAAGACCAATCCCCAATTCCCTATAGTCTCCACTACTGCCGGTTTTTTTTAGTGGGCGAGAACGTAAACCCTAGAGGAAGAGATTCTACTTGGGAGAGATTCCTAAATCTCATAGAGTCCTATACTACAATTTAAAGACAGGTCTCACCAGTAGCTTCAAGGCTGGATTTATACTTTCCTTATAATTAACCCTTCTTCACAGATAGGAGGACACGTCCGTGTGCTACAGACCCTGAAAGAAGATCAAATTTACTCTTTATTTTTGTCCAATTAGAGTGACCTGCTACCCCCTAAAATACCTACAGTTGTAGACCCGGCCTTTGTAGATATTACTGTAACTCAAACCTAGGTCCACTGTCCTCAGGGCACATTGTGTCGGCATTAACACAGAAGATTGCTTTACTGCCATAGCACATAACACTGAAATTCATTGGTGAATTTTGTTTGCATTGTGTTAACTACAAGGAACTCGTATTACATTAATCAGCTGTGCAGTACTCAAAGGGTTTATTTTTCTAAATACAGGCAACTGAATGGACAATCTCCCCTGCATTGTCACTGCTAACACTGATCTCCAAGGACTCACTGTGTGCTTATTAAAGACTGAAACCGTTTTATCTCTTGTCCTTTAATCTTGCTGACCCCACTGACACTGACAGGGGCCGTGACCGGATACCTTAAGCCTTGTACACGCGTTAGAGAATTGGTACACAACCGTACCCGATACCACTTCTCTAATAATCCCCATACAGTCACTCTAGTCTGCAATCAATACAGCCATGTTATATGCAGAAAAATGAATGAAGGGCATGTGCACCCTTTAAACAAAAAACTGGTCAGTCATCTGCCTGCAACCCCAAATGCTATTTTTACTAGTTTATTACATTTGTAATGAGATAAGAAAGACATTTATTGAGGGTCCATACACACGTGCGTTCGCAGGGCCAACACGCGATGCACGGTGTGTTATTGCGCCTGAACCAGCGCCCATACACAAAAGGATTGTTGGCTGAAGTTGCATGCAAATGTGTCGGCTTGTACACACCCGGACGTGTGTACGAGTCTTTGGCTGTCTCCTTCCTCCATGCAGTCAATCAACCAAGATCACAGACCCCTGCTGCCTCCACTGCACATGCTCAAGCATATAAAAAGCTCAGAGGAGAGGGAGGAGGCAGATACCTTTGTAAGAAGGGAAAATAATTTATAATTAAAGTATAGGATCACTCAAAATGTTAACTTATCCACTTTTGCATTAATTGAAGAATGGGAGATAAAGGAGCTATTTCTTACCTCACATTCTTCAATTAATGTAACATGAGCCAGGAACGAAGATAGAAACTTACCCACAAGCGTGTTACATTAATTGAAGGATGGGAGGCAAGACATTGCTCCATTACTTCCTGTTCTTTAATGAATGCAAAACAGGAGTAGTTCCCTTTCTGAGTAAACTATTCCTTTAAATATCTGGATACAAATACAGTACAAATACAGTAATAAACTGGTAAAAATAGTAGTTGGGGTTTCAGGCAGAACGCACAATCACCAGTTTTTTGTTTTAAGGGTGGACATGCCCTTTAAAGGCACCCCCAAAATTAAATTTAACCCACTACTGGCCCCACTGTATAGTGTTCAAAAATCCTTCTGCTCCTTATGGTTCTCCTGCAGTGCCTGTTCAAAGTTCCAAAAAGAGAAGAGTAGGAGCTTTCTGTGTGTCATTTGGTCTCTACTGCTTCCCTGGTTGGTTGAGAGGCAGCCAATCAACGGACATGGCTGCTGGCTACTTAGAACGCCGGGGGAGGGAGGTAAGGCAAGTAGAGTTCGGGGGACTTTCTGATAATTCTATTACAGCGGTTGGGGCTGGGGGAGGAAGCCCTACAATGTAACCAAGGGGCTTTACACTAGGGGGAGGGAGACCGGAATGGGTGGGAGAGGGGGAGGGCTGAACTGCGCATGGCAAAATTCTCCTATATGGCCAGTTTTCTGGACTTTGGAGGGACATTACAGAATAACCATTTGGAGCTGGGATGTAAGGTAAGGATTTTTATAGTTTTGGCGGTGGACATGCCCCTTAAAGTTATTTACTGTGTGTAGGGCACCTCAGCCCCCACCCAACTGCTGATTTAGGTTTTTAAAAAACATACTTACAGACCTTCGGTCCCTTGGCTGTGTGCATTTCCATCAGCCACGTCTGTGATTGGCTACCTGCTAGCCAATCACAGATGCGGCTGCTGGTCCCACCCCTCTCTGCTGCTTTCCGGCTAGCAGAGAGCCTGGAGCAGAGCGCCGGGGGAAAGAACACCTGTAAGTATGTTTCTGGGGCTTGTTTTAGAAAAAAATTTGGGGGTGGCCTTACACATAGTAAAAAAATATTTTAGGGTTTCAATTAGCAGACAATTTGGAAACCTTAGGTCAGACACACTATTAACTGATTGACTGCAGCGCTCCTTGCTAGGGAGTAACAATTGGTTTTCTCACTGCTCAGTATTGATAAAATGGACAAGTCACCCAGTAGTTATGCCCTTCTTTGTAAAAGCTTGAAATTCACAAAATTATGCTGGTCATCAAGAAGAGGATTTCGCCAAAATATCCTCTAATTTCACAGGTGAGATCTATAGAATTCATACCGGGTCATTTATATTTTAGTTTAAGCTTCTCCTTTAAAGCTAACTATATACACAGGCAGATGTTCTTTCGATTGGATTAACGATCAACAGCTTCGGCATTAAATCCGATCGGAAGCATCACTTGAGCCACTGATCTTTAAGGGTAAATGTGCGGAGAGATGGGGACTTGAAGATGGGGGTCGGTGGAAGATGTTCTGTCTGGCCAGATCTTTGTTTTTCCAATGAACCACTTGATATCAAATGGTCGATCGGAAAAATATGATCAATATTTTGAGTGATTCAATTGAATTTAGCGAATCGATCTGCGAATTCGATTGAATCGTATAAAATACTGATCCTGTGTATGTGGTTTTTCCAAATGACTGATCAACACTATTGAGCGGATTATCGGAAAAACGAAGATCGGGCCAGGCAAAAAAATTTCTGTCTTTCCACAGTGCATGCTGAATCACATGTTCATGCACAGCCAAACTACATCACCCAGAATTCTAATAAAAGCCTGACACATGCGACAAGCTGTAGGACAACAAAGATTCCATGATTAACCATGTTAATTTATGTCTTTTTTTTTTTTTGTGGACCTGAACTTTCCTGCACTACTATAGACACTGTACACACACACACAGATCCACATCCACAGTACATTTTGTGGCTTTGTGCAGTGATCACATGATTTCCGAGAGGCGATTGCCGACGAGAGCACAATGTGACCTTGAATAAGCAGTGTATGAAAATACATTTATCACCGGAATGGCATGTTGCCTGTCAGTCAATATATTCCTTTCATTTGTTAGGTGGTCGTCCTGCTGTGATTTCCTCATTAGAATTTGCTTTAACTTCCTGGCTAAATGACAACTAGAAAATGAAGCAGCTTCTTTCTAGAGCAGAGTTAATCCAAATAATAATAAAGAAGGATGACAGCTGCAGCTGGGCGAGTGTCAATGCGCTCTGTTCAACTAATCTCATCTATTTGTAGAAATGGGGGTTACATTTAATTACACTGTATTTAGTCATCTCCAGTCCATTACATGATTGATGAACAACGTCCAAATCACTGTTAGCAGGGGTAGTGGTCCACACATTACAAAGTGTAACTAGCCCTTTAAATATAAATGGTAAAACGCTGATCGGTGCGGGTAAGAGGATTTTCTATAGTTGGGCGCACGTGACGTGCCTTTGGGTGGGCTTTGCTTGCTACGAGGGGATTGTTGTTGCTGGTATGGATTGCCCAGTGAGCCGTATTCTAAACCTGGCGGAGATTTCTCGGAAAGGGACGTCACTCCCGATGTTAAAAGCTTCCTAACTATTGAGCAGTTTGTTGCAATAAAAATCACAGAGGTTCAATCACTTCTACAATCTGCCCTAAAGCTCCGTGGCCACGTTTGATGGACAAGGAGAATGTTTTGCATAAACGTAATTAAAAGGACACTTGCAGAACCACAATTGCAACTGATGTGGTCCCCTGCTCCCTGAGCAATAAGGATATTTACAATCCCACCCTACAGTATATTCTAAAGCATTTAGTTCTGAAATGATGGTTAGTGGCCTACACACTGCTCTGGGTGATATTCAGATAACAGTCTTTAGTCCATTGCCCTTTGCCCATTTAACCTTTCAATAGTATGGTTATTAAAAAGACTGGCTTTACACCAAACAGCCCTGTAGACCAGGGCTTTTCAAAGGGTGTGCCTCAGAATTTTTGTAATGGAAATATTTTCACCAGTAATCAAAATATTTATAATAATAATATTTCAACACAGTCAATATAGAGCAACTTTACACTACAATGATCTGAATACAATATACACTGTAAAGTGCAAAAAATATGGGTAATTACAACTTCAAGTCCAACATTAGGAACACAAGTGTGCCTCAAAAAAAACTGCATTGCCACGGTAAGAAAAAATATTGAGAACCACTGCTGTAGACTATTAAAGTTCTTTTAAAGGGCAGTTATACTCCTAACATAACCCACCATCCCCAAATAATACCCAGGGTGAGGATTTAAAATACAAGGTCCTCACCCCTGCCCTAGATCCCCCATACTAGGGCCACAAAAATCTGCTTGTAGTGCTCGCCCAGCCCAGCCCTGCCTCCTTCAACAATCTAGGTCCTGACCAATAGGAAGTCAAGCTACTTGCAAAGCAAATCTTCCCATTGAACAAGTAAAACTAAGGTAAGTGCAAAATTAAAGTATACCATAACACAAAGGCGGTCTTGTATATCTATGTGCAGGTGAACTGCTGCAGTACAACATAAATTATATTATTATAATTCTATACAATTATAATAAAATGCCTAAAAAAATTGAAGGCTTCATTGAAAATCAATGTTTCTATATATTTTAACAGCAGATCAGGTAGAAGGACAATTGTTAATGTTGCTGAGAAGAAATCAATTTCACATTCACTTTTCTAGACATCACTACTCTCTGTAGTATGACTTCATACAAAAACTGTCACTCCTGTCAAAATACCAGAGTGTTAATAGACACTCAAAACCCAACCACCAGAAACTGACCATTTGTATAGCAAGACTTACATTATTAACTTATCATTCCTTCTTTTTATAATGGCTTTCCTATCTGCTAATAAAACCACCTGCTAGGGATAATCAACTCTGATCAACCAGGTTGAATTAAAACTTGATTCTAGACAGATTACAAAATGTATTTTAAATATCGAGGTCCCATTGCTTTGAGTGCCCTCCGGTCTATCAGGTTTTGTGCATGGAAAGAGTTCATTGTAATTGGTATGCTGGTATCTGTGTCGGCTGCATACTAATGAAGTACATTCCCCCTTCTGCATTGGCACCCAGTGGGTAGAACTGAGTTTATGTCTTTTTCAGGTAAAAGTGGCATCCTTAGGTCTGCACAAAATTAATAAGTGGAGACATTTTTCGGACTAGTTCCCCCTTAAAGTCAAACAGAGACATTTTTACATTTACATTCTATGCTAAGTTTATTTGTGCTTAAAAAAGACTCAGTCCAAATGAATTCTATTTGTCAATGATTGTCTTAAAGATGAGCAGCACTTTCAACGCCCCAAGGGATATTTTGTTTTAAAATTAAGTAGATGGGAGGCAATATTTTTAAAAATGCGTCATTTAATTATTCACCTAAAATACACAAGAAGGGGCTGCAGTATGGAGTACTGTCTAAATGAAACAACTGTCCACTGTATGTATAACTGGCATTAAATACACAACAGCCACATAAATCTTATAAAAAGTACACACAGTACAGATCACTGAAAGATCACAGACAGGATCTGCAAGATCCTATCTGCCATCTTTCAAAAATCTGCATACACACAGTCCCGAGTGTTCTCCTTATACACATCATAGGGAGAACGCTCAGGACTGTGTGTTTCCCTCGGCCGTGGCAGACTCCTCTATATATGGACATTGGTCTTTCCCGAATGAGCATGCAGCCGACCAGCAGGCTCGCTCGGAAAACGAAGGTACACACAGTAACGATAAAGCCCCCATACCGTTGAATCTGACGGTATCGGGGCTTTATCGTTACTGTGTGCACCCAGCTTAAGTCACTCTATGACCCTCTTTTATAGCAATTCAGCCTCATGTTTTTGTATGGCCATGAAAAATTAAGATGTTAGGGTGAAATGTGGGAAGATTAAAAGAAATAGGAAATAGACAATATCAAAACACTAAGGGTGAACCCCCCCCCCCCACATTATCTACATTTTTGTTGTTCACTTGATTTGGTCACTTCCATAGGACCAATCTAATCTTCAAATGCAGAATTTAGTCTGTGCCGAATATAAGGATGCAAACCTGCCCTAAATTGATCTGACACAAGGAAATGTACTATGAAGCGATACACTGTCACTAGATACACAGGCCTGGGCTCTGCGCGGAAGCTCATAAAATATTCACCAGAAATTTAAGGCTGTATCATGGCTAGAAAAAAATTCTCTGATCCTCAAGAGGTCTCGAGGTGTGAGTGGCTCAGACAGACCTACAGAATGCTACTAAATTACAACTAATAAAAGCCTTTTAGCTGAGAGATTGTGATCCATCACCAGTATAGAAAAGCATGTACTGTATACATAGAACTTTGGTTGATAATTTAGCCTGACTGCCGGCACAGATATTTTGGTCAATCGGCATGTCCACGATTACCACCGAGACCTAATGCTCCCAAATAACTTTTAGGCACAATCTGTCCGCCCCAGTGATTGTCCCTTTTGGTTAATTGTGGTGGGTCAATAGTAGCAGTAGCAGTGCAGGCACTTTAATTATGGACAGCAAGACTTCTGATCAGTTTAGTGATTGGTGGACCTGCCACCAGGAACACTGACCCCTTGTGTAAAAAGCATTCATTTGTAGGATATTTGGAATTTGTAGTTTAACAAATTAAAGGGGAAGTTCAGTGGAAATACATATGCTTTTCAAAAAAAAAAAAAAAGAGAGCAGTATTTTTTCATCCCAATGACCTTAATCTGCCAATTCAGCATTATGTCTCATTTTTTTTTAATCCTGTGTAGCAATTTGTCATTTCCTGGACAGTTCCATCAGAGACATTAAGAAAAGTAAAAAGATTCACGTCTTCATCATCTGGTGATCGCTTTGCAATAGAAACCAACATCACTCATTTCCAATTCCAATGGGGCTAATGATGGATCCAAACTTATTAGAGTGGCAAGGAGTGGCCAGATTTTAAGTCTTAATCGATGAAATGAGTTTGGCCTTTCCAAATACATTGATGTAATTGAATGTGGTACTTTCCATATGGCAATCATAAGTATGTATGTATGTATGTATGTATGTATGAATGAATGAATGAATGAATGCATACATAAGGCCCTAAGAAAAAGCACTGATCATTTCCTTGTTTATACCTCGATATACTGCACTACAATGAAAAATACAATAAATGTTATCTCATTATCATTATTAAAAATAAATCTAAGTTTAAACAGATATTTGGATTATCCACTGATAATGCATTACCGCGTCAGTGCTTGGAATGGAAAAATATATTCTCAGATCAAAGGAAGACATTTCTTCAATACATTAATATTAAGAGATGCAATATAGCAACATCTATATATGTGGATAGTTAATTGCACTGTACACTGATAGCTATTTTGATCTTATCAAATATTAATGAGCAGAAACATTATTTATGAATCTTCTGCTTGGCCACATAACAAAAACCTTCATGGTTTTCTGGTATTTAATTTTAGAGAGAAATCAAACAAGTTCCGCCATCTTGGTCAGTCAATTCTAAAAGATTAATAAGAAGCACATTTATGAATATTTTTGTATATATTAAACAGTATATATACTTATCAGGACTAAAAGCAGATGTTAATAAAATGACCCTCCTTTATTTTTGCAGGTACTCAAATTTATTTATTTAAAGGACCACCAAACCATAAAATGAACAATCTTCTCTTACCAAGCAATAACTGTACGGGTGGTAGCAACAAGTATTTATAATTCCCATTCAGCTGCCATTAAATGTATATAGGTTTACTTTAATATAGGGAGCCAATTGCTACTCGAAAGATTCTCCTTGTACTACAGCTAGTTGTAATGATAAAGTCAGACAATCAAGCACTGGACAAAACCAGAATCATCAAATAAAAGCAGAGGGGGACAAGAGTCCCCAGTGGTGAATAATTAAAGAAGAAGAACAGGAAAAAGTAATCTTCACCATTTCCCTCTTTCCATCATCTATCACCTTTAATCTCAACAACACCTTGGAAAAAAAAAAAGTCTGCAGTGTGAAGATAGGAAAAATGGGACAAATGCTGGGGAAACATCTAAGTTGTGAACTGACCTAGAATTGTTTGTAGAGAAGAACTAAAAAAACACTTTTCAGGTAAAATGCTCTTTTGAAACCGACATCTTACAGGTACAAGGAACCTTTAACTTATTGTGAAAAGATATTCATATGATGTCAACATTATATCCCTTTAATTAAGTTGGTGTCAATCACTTAGTGTTGTGCAACCAATCGGCTGTGATTTACTAGCAGTCCAAGCTGGACGAACGGGCGAGTTCGATTGGGGACCCCCTCACTTACACCATGCGATATTTCTGACCGACCGATAGATGGCCCTAGTGTGTACCCAGCCTTAGACGTACCTCCTGATATTACCATAGTGTTCGACAACCTGTTACAATAAAACATTATACTCCTACAAATGTCCATTGCAAGTAATGGTCCTGACAGTGGGAAATCCACATGGAGTACAATAAAAGCCTAGTTTGTCACAAATTCAACTTTGTACAGTCTCCACTGCAATTTCTGACTGAGTTTACTGGGGTTTGGTCCAGGAAGGGGATCCTAGTTGATTCCATTGATATGCCACATTATTTTTGAATACCCGATGGGAACGCCATTAATAATACTGCTTTGCTTGATGTTATGATGATTCAATATTCAGGTCATATGAAGGTTTAGCGGTAACTTTGATCTCTGTATTCTCTGTACGGGAAAGCTGCAAGGTAAGTAATTGCCCAACATACTATGGATTTTTTCATTTGGGTTGGATAAAACGTTGAGTCTATATAAAATTGGGCAGGTGTATGGCCACTATCTACATGTTCTTACAATCTTATATAAACCTGCCATTCTGTCCTACCCATTTCCACATTTCTTCTGCTCATGTTAAACACTCTGAGCCATTGTTCATACTTTATAGGGGGATAATGCACCGGGTATAATATTAAAATAAATATTAAATCAGAGAGGAACTCTGGTTACTTATTATCTTTTTAGGGGAACCTTATTGCATATAATACATTAGTGTTTTATTTAGAGTTTGGTATTGAAGTCGAATGCAGTTAAATATTTTAAAAGTTCTACATTAGTAAAGTTACCAAGCTAATTTCTAAAACAAATCAAACTGCCTGTTCCCCAGGTATAAGCAAGTACCTTAAAAAGTAAATGGAGCACTTAGTAAGGATCGGAAAGGGGAGAGCGACATTTGTGGGTGATCCAATGTAATGGAGTAACTTAATTAGTCATGATTGTAATAAGGGACAACACTGTTACTTTCTATTATGAATGAAGTCGCTTACATTAAATAGTCAACATAAATATTAATAAGAAACATTCAAGGCATGAGCATATTCTATAATCAGAATGCAGCGCATACAATAATTTATAAAAAAAAAAAAAAACTTGGACAAAAAAAGCGAATGAGACCATAATAAAATATGTATAAGGTATGTTTCAGCATTGCCATGTCTTGATTTGTTTCTCCACATATATAGCTGCTCTCCATTTAACTCACACATACTCTTCATTTAATGAATACATAAACTAGAAGATCAGTGGCATAACCAGAATCAATAAGAATTTGTTAACCAGAGAGCTTATGCTCTAGATGGAAGCATTCCCAATAAAGAGGCAAGGTGTGGTTACACTACCTCTGTCTAGCATAAGCTAAACGGTATCCAGAGAGGGTCAATTCCAAGAGGAATAAGCTGTTTCCGGGTAATTGCTTTTAACATTACGGGCAGTGAAGAAATTCCCACCATCCCCCAGCTAAAACAAAAAAGGGGATAGGTAAAGAAAGATAGGGAATGACAACTGTAACAAAGGCTTCAACACAATGCATCAAGAAGAGAGAACTGTTAAAGGCAGAAAGTAGCCATCCAGGGGTAAATACGCATACGTCGCGCCTCTGTACATTATTGTAATGCAAATTCAATTTTCTTCCCTGACCGCATCACAGGATTTCTGGCATTTTGCTTCCCTTGCTGTTCTTTGTTTCCAGCTACCTATACCCAGCCCTATTCAATCCATCTCCTAATAACATTTTGAAATCCCAACGGGTACCGTTATGGCTTGAGCAAAGTCAGACAAGTGTGTTTTTTTTTTCCTGAGCAACTTAATGTAAGAGAACTGCATTTGGGACCATTTTAAAACAATTATGGGTAAAACATTTCACGGCAGCCCCTTGTTATGCAAAATAACAGGCCATTTCCAGCCCACAGCAATTCTTTGTATGCAAGTCATTTTATGGGCTTGTTGAGAATTCTCATTTAGGATATGAGCTTGTCAAGACAAAATATTAAACACATTAGGAAAAAATAATCTGTGAGATATAAGGCACTCAGAAAATCCCTTTCCTCGTACACATTGGATGTGCGCACTTCATATTAATTGTTAGATGTTCATTCAAATAACCATTTTTCTCTAATGACCACTATACAGCAGTTTGTTCTATGGTATAGAGAGGGGAGGGAACAGAAGAATAATGCCATCATAGGGCAGCATGGTGGCTCAGTGGTTAGCACTGATACCTTGCAGCACTGAGGTCCTGAGTTCGATTCCACCCTTGGACACATCTGAGTTTGTATGTTCTCCCCATGCTTGCGTGGGTTTCCTCCGGGCACTCCGGTTTCCCCCACAATCATAAAGACATTCTGATAGGTTGTATGTGTACATAAAGTGATTAGATTGTAAGCTCTTTGGGGCAGGGCCTGATGTGAATTGAGCAAAATAATTGTAAAGTGCTTTGGAATATGTAGCGCTATATAAGAAATAAAATACATACATACATTTAGCATAAAAGGCAAGAAAATACAAAGATTGTATAGTGCAATAAGCAAGTTCCCACCTGTAAACACATTGTTACACCAGGGATTTCCTTGTGCTCTCATACAATGTTATACATACCTAGATAAAAATAGCCACTGGCTTCTCAATCTGGTGCAGAAAAACTATGTTTTGAGCTAAGAACCTTTTTTTAGCAAGTATCCACCAAGTAAATGGAGAGGATTCTAGGCCTTATAGCAGGGACTTTAATAACATGAAGCGTATAAAAGAAGAAAACTCACTCTGGCTGACAGAGGATATGTTGCAAAAACAATTAGACAAAGTTAATATCAATAAATCCCTTGGACAGGATGAAATACATCCTTGGATCTTAAAGGATAACTATACTCTAAAATGTAATTTTTTTTTTTAAAAAAAGGAAAGTACCTGGGGCAGGGAGTTAGGATTGATTATTCATACCTCTCAATATCATTTAATTAAGGAGCTAGAGCATGTACAGTTTTCATTTGCCAGGTTAGTCCTGGACTAATCCCGTATTAAAGATAGTGCTGAAGCGAGGAGGAAGACTAGCAGAATCAGCTTTTTTTGGACTGTTGCACAGAAACAATATTGGGAGGTAGGAATTGCCAGTCCTATAACCCTGTCCCAAGTACTTTTCATTTTAAAGGGCATGTCCACCCGTCTAAAAATTTTTTTATATGTTGTAGGGCTTCCTCTCCCAGCATTATTATTATGGCCAGAAACTCCCCCAATCATTACTTACCTTCCCTCTATCCTCCGCCGCACTGTCCCAGCCTTCTGCTTGCATGAAAGTGCAAACAGGGAGCCGGACCAGCAGCCGCGTCTGTGATTGGCTGAGAGGCAGCCAATCACAGACGCGGCTGCCGGTAGTTCAAAATGGCGGAGGATAGAGGGAAGTAAAGATCGGGGGAGTTTCTGGCCAAAATAATAATGCGGTTGGGGCTGGGTGAGGAAGCCCTACAATATATAAAAAGGGTTTTGTGCTAGGGGGAGGGAGACCAAAACGGGAGGGGGGGGGGGGAGGTTTTGTAGTGCGCATGGCAAAAATATCCCGGAGGGGAGACAGGAGGCAGAGTCCTATATGGACTCTGCTAGGCTCCTGGTGGCCAGTTTTTTTGACTTTGGGGGAACATTGCAGGAGAACCATTTGGAGCTGGGATGAAAGGTAAGGATTTTTATGCACTACAGAGTGGGGCCAGTAGTGGGGGAAATTATAGTTTTGGGGGTGGACATGTCCTTTAACAGTTTTTTTTTTGTTTTTTTTACAAAAACTTTATACACACGATAGTTATCCTTTAAAGGATAAGTACAGTCAAAAAACAAATAAAGTTTAAATAGAAGCTGTACCCCTACTACATTTCTGTTTTTTTGGTTTTTTTAGGTCTCTCCTGAGCTACCTGTGGCCTGTAAAGTGCGGCCATCTAGATACAGTATGCAGTCAGGTAAGCTCCGCCCCCTGAGACCTGTTGGACCTGTTCCGGGCTGTGTCCAAAGATCCAGTGCCAGTTCCCTCCGTGCGAGCGCGCGAGTGAGTCACGACGCACTCGCACGGAGGGAACTGCACTGGATTTTTGGACACAGCCAGGAACGAGGTCCAAAAGGTCTCCAGGGGCGGAGCTTACCTGACAGCATACTGTATCCAAGATGGCCAGCACTTTACAAGGCCACAGGTAGGCTCTGGAGAGACCTAAAAAAAAAACAAACAGAAAAGGTTAGTAACAGAACGTGCTATTAAATTTATTTGTTTTTTGACTGTACTTATCCTTTAAGAGAGATTAGACCAGTTTTATCTAAACTTTTTCTTACTTTTTCTCGTTATGTGGATTCCTTGGGATTGGAACCCCCCCCCCCACCTCCAATGTAATACCAATAATTCAAAAAAAGAGTAGTTGTTCACTGCCTGGTAACTATAGACATGTAAGTTTAACATCAGTGGTAGGGAAGACACTGGAAACTTTTTTTACGGGATTATATTCTGGATTTATTCTGTCTCAGGGTTCGGCACTGGGGCCACTTCTATTTATTGTTTTTTAATGACTTAGAAGGGGGTATTGAGAGAGAATCTCGGTGTTTGCTGATGATACTAAACTATGCAGAGCTTTGGAAACTTCAAATGATGTGCAATTGCCACTTGCACACTTAGATAGATGTACAAAATGGGCAGCAGAATGGCAGATGAAATGTAATATTAATAAATGTAAGGTGATGCATTTGGGGTTTTAAAATCCTTGTGCCACCTACACCATAAATGACTCTGTGCTAAGTGAATCTCTTTTGAAAAAAGATTTGGGGGTTGTAGTAGATAACAGACACCAATGGCTAGAGGTAGCAAGATATTGACTCTACTTTACAAGGCCACCTGCAAGGCCTCATTTGTAATATGTGGTGCTGTTCTGAAATCCAATATATAAAAGGGACATCTTGAAAATGGAAAGAGTTCAGAGAAATGAATAAGGGGGTGGAGGGGTTTGAATATACAGACAGATTAGACACGGTAGGGCTGTTTATACTGGAGAAGTGTTGATTGTTTTGGAATATGATCACTTCACACAAATATATTAATGAGCCACGTAATAAACTCTTGGGTGCACTGTTTACCAATAGGTAATTTCCGTGGACATCCGTTAAGATTAGTAGAAAAGAAGTTTCATCGTTATGTTAGAAAAGGTTTCTTTACAGTCAGAAAGTAGGTATTGTAATATTATGAAGGGTGTAATATTATGAAAGATAAAACTATGGAACCTTCTTCCAGCAGATGTGGTAATGGCAAGTTCATTGAATAGCTTCAAGAGTGGGCTGGATAATTTACTAAAATGTAAAGATATTTAAAATGATTGGTATTAATCATATAGTTATGGTTGATCCAGGGAACTTTTCAGATTGTCAAAGAGGAGTTCAATTGTTAGGCAGGGCTCATAACTAGGCTGAAAGTTTGGACTAGAAGGACGAGTGTCTTTATTCTGAAACTAATTACAAAATATCTTATCACCTACATTCCTCTGATGATGTCCTGTCAGGACAGGAGGCATTATATATCTCAATATTGAGGTTGTATGAGCAACATGCTTTGGCCCCAGTAGGCCTTTGTCAAGCCCAAACATTTGACAGGCCTGCTGGGGCCGAAACATATTGTATATTAAAACACTTTAAATGGATTTAGATGTTTGATGGTCCTTTTCTTGAAGTCCTGCAATATTTTAGTAATTGACGTTGAATAAAACATATGTCCATCTAGTGCAACCTACTAAGCAATACCTTTTCTGCATAACATTTGATCCAGAGGAAGGGGAAAAAAAAACAGTAAGAAGGGGAAAGTAAGAAGAAAGAAGTGGCAATTAGAAATATCCCTGGATCAACTACAACTTTATGTATCAATACCAATACCATCAATTGCAATATTCTGTTTTTAGAAACTCTTCCAGCTTTTTTAAACTATGGTATGAACTAGGAAACCTAATAACATTTGAAATCCCAACGGGTACCGTTATGGCTTGAGCAAAGTCCGACAAAGTGTGGTTTTTTTTTCCTGAGCAACTTAATGTAAGAGAACTGCATTTGGGACCATTTTAAAACAATTATGGGTAGTAAACATTTCACGGCAGCCCTTGTTATGCAAAATAACAGGCCATTTCCAGCCCACAGCAATTCTTTGTATGCAAGTCATTTTATGGGCTTGTTGAGAATTCTCATTTAGGATATGAGCTTGTCAAGACAAAATATCAACACATTAGGAAAAAATATCTGTGAGATATAAGGCACTCAGAAAATCCTTTCCCCGTAAAAATTGGATGTGTGCACTTCATATTAATTGTTAGATGTTCATTCAAATAACCATTTTTCTATGACCACTATACAGCAGTTTGTTCTATGGTATAGAGAGGGGAGGGAACAGAAGAATAATGCCATCATAAGGGCAGCATGGTGGCTCAGTGGTTGCACTGATACCTTGCAGCACTGAGGTCCTGAGTTCGTTCCACCTTGGACACATCTGAGTTTGTATGTTCTCCCCATGCTGCGTGGGTTTCCTCCGGGCACTCCGGTTTCCCCACAATCATAAAGACATCTGATAGGTTGTATGTGTACATAAAGTGATTAGATTGTAAGCTCTTTGGGGCAGGGCCTGATGTGAATTGAGCAAAATAATTGTAAAGTGCTTTGGAATATGTAGCGCTATATAAGAAATAAAATACATACATACATTTAGCATAAAAAGGCAAGAAAATACAAAGAATGTATAGTGCAATAAGCAAGGTTCCCACCTGTAAACACATTGTTACACCAGGGATTTCTTGTGCTCTCTACAATGTTATACATACCTAGATAAAAATAGCCACTGGTTTCTCAATCTGGTGGCAGAAAAACTATGTTTTGAGCTAAGAACCTTTTTAGTCAAGTATCCACCAGATAAATGGAGAGGTTCTAGGCCTTATAGCAGGGACTTTAATAACATGAAGCGTATAAAGAAGAAAACTCATCTGGCTGACAGAGGATATGTTACAGAAACAATTAGACAAAGTTAATATCAATAAATCCCTTGGACAGGATGAAATACTCCTTGGATCTTAAAGGATAACTATACTCTAAAATGTAATTTTTTTTTTTTAAAAAAGGAAAGTACCTGGGGCAGGGAGTTAGGATTGATTATTCATACCTCTCAATATCATTAATTAAGGAGCTAGAGCATGTACAGTTTTCATTTGCCAGGTTAGTCCTGGACTAATCCCGTATTAAAGATAGTGCGAAGCGAGGAGGAAGACTAGCAGAATCAGTTTTTTGGACTGTTGCACAGAAACAATATTGGGAGGTAGGAATTGCCAGTCCTATAACCCTGTCCAAGTACTTTTCATTTTAAAGGGCATGTCCACCGTCTAAAAAAATTTTTATATGTTGTAGGGCTTCCTCTCCCAGCATTATTATTATGGCCAGAAACTCCCCCCATAATTACTACTTCCCTCTATCCTCCGCCGCACTGTCCAGCCTTCTGTTGCATGAAAGTGCAAAAGGGAGCCGGACCAGCAGCCGCGTCTTGATTGGCTGAGAGGCAGCCAATCACAGACGCGGCTGCCGTGTAGTTCAAATGGCGGAGGATAGAGGGAAGTAAAGATCGGGGGAGAGTTTCTGGCCAAAATAATAATGGGGTTGGGGCTGGGTGAGGAAGCCCTACAATACATAAAAGGGTTTTGTGCTAGGGGAGGGAGACCAAAACGGGAGGGGGGGGGGGGGGAGGTTTTTGTAGTGCGCATGGCAAAAATATCCCGGAGGGGAGACAGGAGGCAGAGTCCTATATGGACTCTGCTAGGTCTGGTGGCCAGTTTTTTTGACTTTGGGGGAACATTGCAGGAGAACCATTTGGAGCTGGGATGAAGGTAAGGATTTTTATGCACTACAGAGTAGGGCCAGTAGTGGGGAAATAAGTTTGGGGGTGGACATGTCCTTAACAGTTTTTTTTTTGTTTTTTACAAAAACTTTATACACACGATAGTTATCCTTTAAAGGATAGTACAGTCAAAAAACAAAAAGTTTAAATAAAGCGTATCCCTAACTAACATTTTCTGTTTTTTGGGTTTTTTAGGTCTCTCTGAGCCTACCTGTGGCCTTGTAAAGTGCTGGCCATCTTAGATACAGTATGCAGTCAGGTAAGCTCCGCCCCTGAGACCTGTTGGACCTCGTTCCGGGCTGTGTCAAGACGTATGCCAGTTCCCTCCGTGCGAGCGCGCGATGCAGTCACGACGCACTCGCCCGGAGGGAACTGGCACTGGATCTTTGGACACAGCCAGGAACGAGGTCCAAAAGTCTCCAGGGGCGGAGCTTACCTGACAGCATACGTATCCAAGATGGCCAGCACTTTACAAGGCCACAGGTAGGCTCTGGAGAGACCTAAAAAAAAAACAAACAGAAAAAGGTTAGTAACAGATACAGCTTCTATTTAAACTTTATTTGTTTTTTGACTGTACTATCCTTTAAGAGAGATTAGACCAGTTTTTATCTAAACTTTTTTCTTTTTCTCGTATGTGGATTCCTTGGGATTGGAACCCCCCCCCCACCTCCAAAGTAATACCAATAATTCAAAAAAAGAGTAGTTGTTCCCTGCCTGGTAACTATAGACATGTAAGTTTAACATCTGGTGGGGCCTGGAAACTCTTTTTACGGGATTTTCTGGATTTATTCTGTCTCAGGGTTCGGCACTGGGGCCCACTTTATTTTTGTTTTTTTGTGAAGGGGGTTTGAGAGAGATTCGGTTTTTGCTGATGTCTACTATGCAGGCTTTGGACTTCTGATGTGCTTGCCACTTGCCCCTTGTGGTACAAAATGGGCCAGGATGGCAGATGTAAATGTATAATATTAAGAAGGGTGACATTTGGGTTTTAAAACCTTGTGCCACCTACACCATAAATGACTCTGTGCTAAGTGAATCTCTTTGAAAAAAGATTTGGGTGGTTGTAGTAGATAACAGACACCAATGGCTGAGGTAGCAAGATATTGACTCTACTTTACAAGGCCACTGCAAGGCCTCATTTGTAATATGTGGTGCTGTTCTGAAATCCAATATATAAAAGGGACATCTTGAAAATGGAAAGAGTTCAGAGAATATAGGGGGTGGAGGGGTTTGAATATACAGACAGATTAGACACGGTAGGGTGTTTATACTGGAGAAGTGTTGATTGTTTTGGAATATGATCACTTCACACAAATATATTAATGAGCACGTAAAAAACTCTTGGTGCACTGTTTACCAATAGGTATTCCGTGGACATCCGTAAGATTAGTAGAAAAGAAGTTTCATTGTTATGTTAGAAAAGGTTTCTTTACAGTCAGAAAGTAGGTTTGTAATATTTATGAAGGGTGTAATATTATGAAAGATAAACTATGGAACCTTCTTCCAGCAGATGTGGTAATGGCAGTTCATTGAATAGCTTCAAGAGTGGTGGATAATTTACTAAAATGTAAAGATATTTAAAATGATTGGTATTAATCATATAGTTATGGTTGATCCAGGGAACTTTTCAGATTGTCAAAGAGGAGTTCAATTGTTAGCAGGGCTTCAAACTAGGCTGAAAGTTTGGACTAGAAGGACGAGGTCTTTATTCTGAAACTAATTACAAAATATCTTAACCTACATTCCTCTGATGAGTCCTGTCAGGACAGGAGGCATTATATATCTCCTATTGAGGTTGTATGAGCACTGTTTTGGCCCCAGTAGGCTTTGTCAAGCCCAAACATTTGACAGGCCTGCTGGGGCCGAAACATATTGTATATTAAAACACTTTAAATGGATTTAGGTGTTTGATGGTCCTTTTCTTGAAGTCCTGCAATATTTTAGTAATTGACGTGAAGAAACATATGTCCATCTAGTGCAACCTACTAAGCAATACCTTTTCTGCATAACATTTGATCCAGAGGAAGGGGAAAAAAAAACAGTAAGAAGGGGAAAGTAAGAAGAAAGAAGTGGCAATAAAAAAAAACAGTAAGAAGGGGAAAGTAAGAAGAAAGAAGTGGCAATTAGAAATATCCCTGGATCAACTACAACTTTATGTATCAATACCAATACCATCAATTGCCTGGATCAACTACAACTTTATGTATCAATACCAATACCATCAATTGCAATATTCTGTTTTTAGAAACTCTTCCAGCTTTTTTAAAACTATGGTATGAACCTACCATCACAATGCCCAATGTAACATAGTAATTGAGCCTGGATACAGACATACATCCATCTAGTCCAACCTTTAGCCCTACCTAACAGTTGATCCAGAGGAAGGCAAAAAAAAAAAAAAAAACCAGCTAAAAATGAGGGGAAAATGGCAATCGGAAAGTATCCCTGGATCAACCAGAACTACAGTATATGTATTAATACCAGTAATTCTCAATATTATACTGTAGTTCTGGTTGGTACAGGGATACTATATAATATTGAGAATTACTGGTATTAATACATATACTGTAGTTCTGGTTGGTACAGGGATACTCTATAATATGGAGAATTACTGGTATTAATACATATACTGTAGTTCTGGTTGGTACAGGGATACTATATATGTATTAATACCAGTAATTCTCAAAATTATAGAGTATCCCTGTACCAAACAGAACTACAGTATATGTATTAATACCAGTAATTATCAATATTATATAGTATCCTGTACCAACCAGAACTACAGTATATGTATTAATTCCAGTAATTCTCAATATTATATAGTATCCCTGTACCAACCAGAACTACAGTATATGTATTAATACCAGTAATTCTCAATATTATATAGTATCCTGTACCAACCAGAACTGCAGTATATGTATTAATACCAGTAATTCTCAATATTATATAGTATCCCTGTACCAACCAGAACTACAGTATATGTATTAATACCAGTAATTCTCAATATTATATAGTATCCCTGTACCAACCAAAACTACAGTACATGTAATAATCCAAGATAACTGTTTGAACACCGCCATAGACAGAGAAGTCATAGAAAGTGTTGTCCAAACAGCACCGCACACATAATAAGGAAGCAAATAGCTAAAAAAAAAATTAATACCAGTAATTCTCAATATTTTTTAGTTTTAGAAAACGTTGAAGCTATTTAATGAACTTGCCATTACCACATCTGCTAGAAAACAGTTCCCCAGTTTCACCGTTCTCACTGTAAAGAAACCTTTCTTAACCTGAAGATGAAACATCTTTTCTTCCAACCTTTAAGGATGTCCACGTGTCCTTTGATATGACCTATTAGTGTGAACAATGCACCAGAGAGTTTATTGTATGGCCCATTAATATATCTTTATAAGGTTATCATGTCCCCACCCAAACGCCGCTTCTCCAATGTAAACAGCCCTAACTTGTCTAATCTGCCTGCATAGTCAAGCCCCTCCATCCCCCTTATTAATTTAGTTGCCCTTCTCTGAAATCTTTCCATTTCCAAGATGTCCCTTTTACATATGGGATTCCAAAACTGCACCGCATATTCCAAATGAGGCCTTACCAGTGCCTTGTAAAGAGGGAGAATAATATTTTTCTTCTTGAATCTATTCCCCTCTTATACAAGACAATATCTTGCTAGCTCTAGCCGTTGCTACCTGGCATTGTTTGCTACAGCTAAGTCTGTTATCTACTAGAACCCCAACTTTTCCCACTAGAAATTCACATGGCACAGAGTTATTTATGGTGTAGGTGGACAAAGGATTGTTAAACCCCAAACCCCAATGGAGTTCATATTTTTAACGTTGAAACTTCTTTTCCAGTGCTTTATAGTTCTTGATGGAGATGAGGTTTAGAGGTAACATGTTCAATGCTACTGAGAGTTTGGAAAGATTGAACACTTTACAATCAGGGATACAAAGCAGCTTGTTGGAAAGATTTAGCTGGAGGAAACCATTTGTCAATTTGATTCCTTTGTGATGCAGGGAACATGTTTTACGTGTAAAGTTCTCCTTACCAAAATGGGAGAGGGGTAATTGCTCTAATTTGGTAAATTAATTGCATGAAGCTATGGACCCACTCAAAATGTCCTAATCACAGAGATAAAACAGCAATAAAAGAAATGATGGTTCTTTATTGTAGTTTACCACTGTGTCCTGTTCTACGCAACAGGCTTTGCAAGTATAAAGCTAGGTATACACATTTGCGATATAGGGCCAATCCCTTATCGCTTATGTGTATATGTGGAAAACTATAGTTTCCAATGCTAAACGTGAAAGGCGTGAAATTTTCCATCAGCAATAGGAAGTCAGCTGCGATCGTAGGGAGTACAGCAGTCAAGAACTATCTCCCTATACTTTATATATTCTTTATATAGGGAGAACACTTGTGACTGTGTGAAGTCATATCTTTCAAAGATGACAGACAGAATCTTAAAGATAAGTACTGTGTGCACCCAGCTTAATTACTGACCGGTTACTTATTTTTTTTTAGAGGGGCAACAAATTTCAAATCTTAGCGTTAGATCATACTGATATACTATGTTCCCTCCCATTTTAAATGATGTGCTATGCTCTGTAGCACAAATTACTGTCAATGACCAAGGGCAATTGTCTCAAATACCAGATTAAATCCTAGCTGGGCTTAAATTTATGCCCCATGTGTCACGTATAGAACATAACTAATGGGTACGTTAATCCAACAGGTCAAAAAATTCATCCTATCCTGTCTCATTATCTAAAACATATTCTGAAGCATAGATTTATATTAAAACACAGCACAGGGTGAATTCAATTCAGCTGCCCTAAACATATCTGAAAATGGAAAATGTGATATACAATCAGATCTGAAGTAACAGACGGTATGTTGCTAAACATTATTTCTGAAATACTATTTACAGGGGCTCTAAACTCATGTATTAACCGCCACCGTGCCACCGTGTGGCACTCTTCCTATCTCTAAGAAAGCAAATATTAAAGGGCACGTCCACCCTTAGAACAAAACAAAAACAAAAAAACCCAAAACAACTGGTGACTTGTCGGTTACCTACCTGCAACACTAACTTCCATTTTTATTAATTTATTACATGCATTTATAACCAGATATTTAATGATACGTTCTATTCTGTTCTGGAAAAAGGTATCTGCCTCCACTCTCTGCTCAAAGAGCTTTTAATAAGCTTGAGCATGTGCAAATGAGACAGTGATTTCAGCAGTCAGCCTTCATTAAGTGCATGGAGTGAGGAGCCAGCCTCCTCTGACTGAATGGAGAAAATAATGAAATATCTGGTAAGTAATGCGTCTGATAAAGTGCTAAATACATTAGTTGGTTTGGGGGCAGGTAAGTTTCAACGACGGAGGTGCCCTTAAATAAATGGGAGGGCAAACTTTAGAAGGAGCCAGAGAGCAGTCCGTTATTACTTAAAATTAGTGCCCCTTTAATTTTATTTTCCAAAATGACTTAGAGTTTAAACCTAAATTTGGAAGGTAAGATCCCCTTAAAAAAGCTCTCTCTATATAACGTATTTATCTGAGCAGACTCTCTACTAAATATGTATAGGAAATGCTTTTGCAAGAAAAGCAACAATGGCTTGACACCCCCGCGTATAAAAGAAATCATGCAGTTTGTTGCAACATAAGCTGCATGTTTAGATAATGAAGAGATGTTGGATATTTCACAGTAAGTTGTCCAGGCACTGCCCATTCCTGTTTCTGATGAGAGATTTAGCCAGCGCTGTGATCATTTATTGCTTTGATTTTGTATTATTTGGACCGTGGAGCAATTAATTACTCACTCTCACGAGGGCACTAACTGAATTGAACGTACTTCAATATTAAGGGAAAAAAGCTGCTAATGATTTGCTGCAATCTATACAGATCTAATGATGTCTCAAGAAATCAGTTTTACAAGATGATTATTTTTACCTTGATAAAACAGTATGTGTGACACATGTGCATGTGTATAGCAGACATTGGAATCTCTAGCCATATTGCGTGACGTATCAAACGCTTTCTGTATTTTTTTTTTTTTAGAATGATCTGTTGTACGTGAGCGACAGAAGAGAGGAAAGTTCTTTGAGTCATAGATCTCAATTCAATTGAAGACGGACTAAGGCGCACTGCAGCTATTCCCATAAAACAGCCAACCCACCCTTACCCACACACACTATTTACTAACAAAGGAGCTCTAATGCTTCAGACATACATTATGCTTGGCTTTAAACACATGCTGAACCACTGAACTGGAATACACATGCAGACACAGAGAAAAACATGACCATCATTTCATGTCAGGTTGATTCATATGATAAAATCTAGCCACCTCTTGATCAGGTAACTCTCGTCCCTAACACTGTATGAGAGTTGGCAGGACCCTTATTGTGACTGTTCCCCTCCCCCCATTAGGCCAATATTGCAGAGGGCGACAGGTCCTGATGTTCCCTTCATCCTTAGCTGTTGGGGGTTGCAGATACATCTCATTACAAAATGCAATAACCTGAACAACAATAACAGAAATTCAATGGAAGTTCCATGGCAGGCCTGTGGGCTAATTTGTTTCTGAAAGAAACGGGTCTCCTGCTCTCATGGAACTAGTAGAATCCTCCTGCCAGTGATATTACTAGGAATCACTGGGCCCCCCAGCAAAACTATGGGCCCCTATCCGTGATTCATCCATAGTGGTTGGGAGTAGGCTATATCTCTCATAGAAAACATAAAAGATGGGGGCCCCTTGGTTCCTGAGCCCCCCTGCTCCCCTGGTAGTTACGCTCCTGCCTCCTTCAGTTGCCAGTCTCTAGGACTCTAGAAATTACAACAACTAGATGGTGAATGACCAACTTACAGGTTTCTAGAAAATGTAGAACAAATGAAGGCAGAGGGAAGGACAAAGCTCTAAACAATGATAGGTCCAGGAGTGATCACTCTGGGTCAGGAATTTTCTTAATGGTATTTTTGGTACTTCAATAAATGTTTAAATGTTTTTGATCAGGTGCATTAAAGTTGAACCATAGAGAATGTGTAGATCTGTTCTCTAGGTTAATCTGGGTACACACAGTCCAGATCTTTAACATTTAGTCCGCCATTTTTTAAAGATCCCCGTTCTCTTTATGTAAAGCCAAAAGATGAAGAAATTCGCCTCCACACTCCCCTTTAATTGTAGAGAAATATGCTGGGTGCTGCTATAAAGCCATGTGGTACCTTCTTCAGACAATGTTGTCTGAAGAAGGTACCAAAACGTCACGTGTGTTAATAAAAACACAGAATTTGTCTAAGACTGGTGTGTGCTATATCTTCACTACATATGCTCTTTATGTAAAGAACTGCACCTTTCCTTCAGCCGCAGCAGACTACCTATACTTTAGTACAGGCCACCGCCAAGGAAATTTTAGGCGAGTCCTGAGCTCGGAACTGCTGTACACACATAACCGATAAAGGGCAAATCATGGGGAACAGTCCTTTATCTATAATGGGTTTACCTGCTCAGTTTGTAATCGCCCATCCAACCTTCTCAGGTTGTGAAAAGATGAAATACTCTGCACAGTCTCCGTAACAAATGAACGTGCCTGAAACAACTGGTCTCTCCTAATTTGACTGTATGTTAGAAAATCTGAGAAGAAACCTAAACAGATTTTACAAAACTGAATGGAAGATAACTACTGGACCACTTCTGGACTTTAATACAATGTCACAGTTCCCGTAACTCTATTTTGATTGCACCTTTGTTAAATTTAGTGTCTGATCAGAACTGGTGGAACATTCACAGGGATATGATGAATCCATGGGCCAAACATCAGATAATGTATAATAACAAAATGCAGAAAAATAATAATGAGTTTATATCCACTGACTAGAATAAAGAACTGTCAATGTGAGCAACAGATAAGGTGATAGCTCGGTCATTCTGTAGAGCAGAATTGTGGGTAATTGACCTCAAACCTTTAGCTAATAAAAATTTTACACACTGTACTTTAGCTTATTAATAGTGACATCCAGTGGTTAGTTAGTCTAATTTCTGGTTATTATAGGACTGCTACAAACATTCCAGTTATTTAATAGAAGTATTTTTGCAAATTCCTATGCATAAATATCATAATAAACTTTGACATCTATATATAATATTATTATAATATTTTGTTTTTTTTGTCTTTTACAGACATTTTGGATTTTTTTTTCTGGATAATGGCTGGAAAGAATTTAAGATAAGCCCGTGGAGTTGCTCTACCTTATCATTGCTTACAAGAGTGGTAGAATTTAATAGATTCATGCAGGGAAAACATGTGTTTATAAACAACCTCTGGCACACCCCACCTGCAAATCTCAGACTGAGCATGATCAGAACATAGCTTCAGTTTTCACATCAGCAGAATAGCACATAGCTTTCCAATAACAAAGGACTTTTTTACTTTTAAAGGGGTAGCCTAACACAACATTAGGAAAAGACCCATCTACAGGCTTCTCTTTAAAAGTGAAAAAGACCATCAATCAGGAAGGAGGGGGAATGGATTCTAAGAGCTTGGGGTTCTAAAATGAGATTTTCTCTGCATGTATCTCCTAAACCCATCCAGACATGTGGAATTAATGCGGTTTTCCTTTAAAGGAATAGTTATTTTAGGAAGTGAGCTTTTCCTTTTTTGCATTAATTGAAGAACGGGAGGCCAAGGACTTATGTCTTACCCCCTGTTCTTCAATTAATCTAACAGGGGCAACGAACGAAGAAACTTACCCGGGAGAGCAATCCAACGCTGGGTCCTGACATTTCCCAGACTGTTTCCAACTTCAACTAAACTATAACTAAACTATAGCGTGCATCAGCATGCATATGAGCTATAGTTTAGTTAAAGGGACACTAAACAGATTGTATGTACTTCGTTAAGTACACAAAATCTGTATCTATTATTGACAGGAAGGTGAGAACGCTTATTCCCACCTCCCTGTAAATAATAGAACGCCCAGGTAACAGTGCAACATTTACCTACTGGTGCTCCACTCATGACTTCTTCCCAGCAGATAGCGCTGTGTCCCGAATGAGGACCTACCTTCGACACATGCGTGGCAATTCTGACAGCTGACAGGAGCGATCGGGACAGCACTCCTGTCAGCTGGGAAGGAGCCGCCGAGTGAAGCAACGGTAGGTAAGTGTATCCCTGTTACCCAAGCGTTTTATTATTGACACCTTTCTGTCAATAATAGATACAGATTTCATTTGTCCCTGCCGGAAACAGTTGGGACCGGTCAGAAGAGCCAGAGGTGTTAGATTAATCAAAGAACAGGAGGTAAATGAATATAAAAAATGATAGGTTAACTTTGAGTGAACCTACCCTTTAAGGTTTTCTTCCTAAAAAATACTAAAAAAAAAAAAAAATTAAGCTTTGGTATGTTTTACAGATTCACTTTGTACAGTATAAAAAACGAGCAAAAAAATCTATTAAATACAAAGGTCTATTTCAGTATTTGGTTGTTTTATTTCTATTTTCTAAACTGGTGTGTCTGTTGATTGAAAACAGCTCAATATACAGTACTCTAGCAACTGCTTTCCAATTCACTGTGAAACGTCAATTATCTTTATCAAATAACAGTATCTCATCGAAGTCCATTATCAGGATGGAATCTTATTTTTGCTGCAATGCTATCTGTGCATCAAGCCCGAGTTGCTGAGAATGAGCAGACAGGCTTTGAAATAATAAGATTCATCAAACTGTGGTCAACAAGTTGTGAGGGATAAAAATTTGGATGAAACCTCAATATTTTGCCTTAATTTCAAAGAGGCACTGAAAGATGGTAAATGATTCAGTAAAGTGATACTTTTTATTGGCGCACAAATTGCAATTGAAATTGCTAGATTTACTCTTCTTCTGTCAGGTCAGAAAATACATCCAATATTTTGGCCTGATTGACCAAAGTATCTTCTGTGACTGCTGATTGGACCATGTGTACAATCACTTAAGTTCTTTAAAATATGCTACAACTACAAGGCACCTTAAAGAAGAATTTCACCCTTAAACTCTTTTTCCCTGAACTTTAGGTCAGAACTAAAACCATGTACTAGACGATAATCAATATGGCTGTTGGGTGTTATTTGTTGATTCACCAGCTATGACCACAGACACCCAATCAAACGCCACACATGGCCGATTATCTTCCACAATGGCGGTTTGCTGGCTGCTTGTTTGTCGCCAGTCATTTGCAACATCGCACAACTCTGTACCAAAAGAAATCCCTGTTGTTACTGTCAACATGTTTCCCCCAGGAAGAGAGAGGAACTGTCCAATTAGATACCTTGTATCTCTCTGCCCTTTGCTAAAGAAGGGGGAGTAAAACCAGAAGAAAAGCCATTGCTGCACTAAAAATGTTAATGAATAAAAACAGATATATATGTAGTATTTATATGAAAAGACAAGGATGCAGTTTCTGGATTTTAAACCGGGGTTATAAAATTTAGGGGGGAAACAACCTTAAAGCTCGACTGTCTTACAGCATTTCAGTTGGGAATACCCCCCATTATATTACATACAACAAGTACACAGTCACAGAAGCTTGAGATATTTAATTTGCTTGGACACGCATTGTCAGGGAGTCAGTATCTAATCTCACAGGAAAAAAAACAAGAGGCTTATGGGTATAATAACTTTCCATGGTGTAAATTCCCCTTTAGGATAACGACGTTCCTCAAGCTGTGTCTAACAATGCAATTTGTGTTAATCTTCACGCATTGTTTTTTAAACCACTGGCTACACATCTGGTGTTGTCCCCGATGTTTCAAATGAATGTATATTTATGGATCCTGGAACTAGATATCTGCTACTATACTATATTATAAATAATATATTCAAGCACGGACAAGACAAACTGATAATTAAGCTAATCATTTAGGAATCAGTGAGATAGGGGGGGAAAGATAAAAATCCTCATGGTAATACAGAGATCCTGGAAGTTCTATATTATTGCCATCTGCGGGACTTAAGTTAACAAGTTATTGAGTTATTGATTGTGTATTACATCTCTGACAGCCTCAGAGAGGCAAGTAATACTCTGATGAGGATGTAATGTGATGTGATCGATAATGATTGGACATTGTATATCTTTAAACAGACTTTAAAAGAAATGTACCAATTGGTAATAGGAAGTAAGCTACATTCAGCTGGGAATTAAATGTCCTCACGTATGGGGAAAAATAACAGAATTTCTTTAGCCTATTTTCTCCCTCTCGGAAGAAGTTTACCTTGTCCCTTGTTTGATTCTTATTTTAATAACAAATGCAATCAAAGAACTAGGATTTTATGTCTCCGTTAATTATTATCCTTCAATATTCGCCCTCATAAAAAATGGAGATAAAAACAACTTAGTTAATTAAGAGTGAAACGAAAGCGCTAGATAGTTTAATTACCTAATTTTCTGTAATTACAGCTACATTTGTTTCTGAAGGTGCCCAGCTGCTGGATCCCTACAGGCGTATAGCTCATTGGGATCATTTGTTGATCATGAAGGAGAAAGTAAAATCTGTGCAGTCCTGCATTTCACTTCTAACAACAGTAAAAAACAGAAAATGAATATAAAGAAAAAGAAACGGTCCCTAAACTCTCTGAAGAATATTGGGGTAAAATAGAAGTTTTATGTAAAGGTTACTTTGTTCAATTATTCACTTATGGTTAATAATGTATGGCAGGTTAGCAATGTTTTGCCTTTCCCATAATATATGAAACATCATCTGAAGGGTTAATTCATAGTTTAATGTTTAACATTACAGTGTTTAGCTAAAATGCTGTTAGGGTTAATATAAGACGTCAAGCACACATGATAAACTTAAAGGATATGTTCACTGGCAAATTTGTTTTTTTAAATTGTCCATTAGTGGAAACTATAATTCATCCCAACTATCACTGCACCTTTTTTTTGTTGATCTCCCCCTATTTCATAAGATATCCAATCTGAAACATCTCATGTTTTAGCATTTCTGTAAGCAGTTTTGCTGTAGCTGGAATGGTTTGACAGTTGGTGTGCTATGCACTTTGTAATGTGCTGACAAATACTACTGTGATCTGTCGGCACATTGCGATGGAAATCTCATGTGTACTGCCACCTTTACTCTTTTTATAGTTTTAAAAGAAAGAACTGAAATGGATTTTAAAATAATAGATAACACACCCAAAATTTCGACAGAGCAGGCCAGGATGTGGGCGGGGCATGGTCATTGCCTGAGCTCCTCCTCTGGACTATCCAGTCACATCCCTGCCCTGATCTCCTACTGGCCAATTCCCTCCCATCACAAGGCAAGACTCAATAGTCTAGAATAGCAGGACAAGAAACTAAAAAGTTTCTGTCCCATGGAAACCAGGACACTGGGAGGAATGAATTATGAATTTATATCCCTTTGGGGTGTTAAATATTTGCAGCAGCACAGAGCAATCTCTCCCCTACCAACCCCTGCAGCAAACTTCCGATTTTCAGCTCCAGTTGCAAATTGATTCAATGACAGCTATGAGGGACCCCAACAGTCTGTGCTTAACCAGGCATTTAGAAAAATACAAGAGCAGAGAAGAAGGAGAAAATAAAAAGAGAGGAGGACAAAGATCATGTTAGAAAATAGTGAGGAAGATGAAAAGGAGGTAAAGAGTCACCATGATAAAAAAGACACTTAACATTTTTAAGGAAGGGGGAAAAAGGGATCAGACACCTGGTTGGTTAGACGTTTTTACCATTATTTACCTGACTTTACATACTAAATGCTGTACACTGAAGCTCAGTTAGTAACTTGCAACATACACAGGACGATTCAATCAAAAAGGGCAAAAAAACCTGCCTGGTTTCGGTTCTAAAGACTAGATGGCAGTACCGGGCAGTGTTTTTATAAAGAGCTAATCGGACCAATCAGAAAATGTTCCAGCAATCTTATCAGGGGCCATGACATCTTGAGTGGATTTCAAGGTGGTTTTGTTTAATCCACGACTGTTAAATTGTTAAACTCCACGACTGTTTTTGAATGGGAAATATGGATCGGATGTAACCATCTTGCAGATATCTACTGGTATATGGGTTGCTTAAGTAAATGGGGTTCTGAACATTGAGAAGCCCAGAATGGGGGAAATAGAACAGAAAGGAATGGGAGATGGGAAGCTAGAGAGAGAGGAAAGAAAATAAATCAGATTGGAAAGAGCAGAAAAGGGAAGAGGAAACGCAGAGGGAAGAAATGTGTTTGAGGGTAAAAGGGATGGATAAGGATAAAGGGAGAACAGACAAGAAACTTGGGAATAAAGGGGAAAAAAAGAAGCCAAAATAATAAGGAAGAGAAATCGATGCAGGAATAAGGGGATCTTATGGAAGGGGAGAACAAGGAAAATGTGATAAACAAAGGGTGATAATATATATTAATTTTAAAAAAATCAGTATAAGATAAAGAGAAGAATAAGGAAACATGGAGAAAAACACTAAAAAAGAAAAGACAGTAGGGAAGAGCGAAGACAGAAGATTAGAAAGAGAAACAGAAGGTTATTATCCGCATTATGAAACAAAAGTTACAGCTGGGTGTTTTTCTGTCTTACAAATGGAAGCAAGGGGGCGCTAGAGAAAAATGTCTCACAAGGGGCGACATTTAACCTAAGGCTGTGTACACACAATGCAACTTTTTGGCTTGAACGACCAATAGTTCAGTGTATCAGGCTGAAAGCATTGCATGGGTTTTCACCCACGGCCAACCGTTTTTCATTTGAATGGGCGATCAGATGTGTCTGAAAATCACAGCTGATCGTGCAGTCCTCTATGGACCATACGACCGGTCTTGGCATACTTTAGGCTGAGGCTACTTTTGCAGCAACTACAGTACTTCGGCCCGGCTGACCGGAAGTGCAGAATGATCAGTTGGAAAGAAGGTCCCGTAAATGTGAACCCAACTGGCCAGCCCAGATCACAGAAATACATGTCTATTTGCAGAGTGACAGCATGGCCCGATAACCTTACAAGCGACGTTACAGGCATAACAGTCATAGTAAAGTGTTATCCGGCTGGGGAATATTGGTAAGAGAAACTCCAGTGTTAGACATTAAAGCCCATTCGTTTTTTTTCTATTTGAATAATGAATTGGCTGAGTTGTGTATGGCCAGCTTAACTTACATTAGTAATATAGACATTTGTACAAAAGTGAAAGTCAAATTGAACTATAAACAGAGTATATTTCATAATATTCCATAGAAAGAAGAAAGATCCTGTGACTCAGACTCGGCCGAATAGACAACATGAAGGAAAAAAAAAACAACTTTACTCTGCAAACAATAAATGTTCTCTGGAAATTTCAGTTGTTTGCGGGCTATACAAGCCGACTTCCTGAGTGGAGCAGCAATAACATAGTATGTTTTATTATGAGTGTCATGGAGACAGTGTGAAAAATCAAGAGCCACAGGCAGTAAGCTGCAATGGGTCAATAATGCTCACAGAGACATTGTGTAGAGATAATCAACTACAAGGCCCTGGGTTCTCTATGCACTGCAAACAGCTGAAGGGCAAATCAATACAGCCATAGGAAGGACACTACCATGGTAAACTTCCCACAATACACTATTATTACAGTACCAAAGCATCCAAAATGGAATCAATGTCAGATATTTCCAAGAAACTGTATTTCTGCCGCAAATAGTAAAACAATTTAAACTATTGGTTTAGAATTCACAAGACTGTATGGAACTTTCCTAGCACAAGAGCCGAAAACTGGTGTCAAGATTTCTTCCTACTCATCTGGCGTTATTTCTATCTTAGATTATCACAGGAAAAGCAGTTATGGCATCTGCATTTATCTACAGATATAATGTCGCCCTGCAGTGTTAACTATTGTCAGGCATACGGTTATCATACAGACATGCTCAGTGTAAACAGTGGGATATTTCGGGGCTAATGCAACAAAAGGTTGAAACGTTTTCATGTGCTGTTAATCTGCAGCATCCAATCAGATATTACCTAACTGCAGTAACCCAATAAAAAGCTATTATCTGATTGGTTGCTGTAAATTAATAGCATGGGCACACTTTTGCACCTCTTGCATCAGCCTCTTTTTTGGCCTTTCTAAGACCATAATACAGCTTGTTTAATTAAAGGCCACATCAGGGATTCATATTAATAAGTTTACAAATTCTAGCAACATTGTCAGGGAGATTCAATAAAAGTTCTTATTGTTTAAAACGGTGCTAATTTTGCCCCAACCAATCAGACCTTATTTAACATTTAAAGCTGGGTACACACAGTAACAATAAAGCCCCGATACCGTCGGATCCGACGGTATCGGGGCTTTATCGTTATGTGTGTACGCTCGTTTCCCGAACGAGCGCGGCTGCCAAACGATTGGGTCGGCCGAACGCTCGTTCGGGAAAGGCCGAAAATTTCCATGGGCCGCGCTAGACTCCCTATAGAGGAGTCTAGCGCGGCCGATGGAAACACACAGTCCCGAGCGTTCTCCCTATGATATTCATAGGGAGAACGCTTGGGACTGTGTGTATGCAGATCTTTGAAAGATGGCAGACAGGATCTTGCAGATACTGTCTGTCATCTTTCAGAAATCTGTACTGTGTGTACCTAGCTTAAAAGCTAATATCTGATTGGTTGGGACAAAATTAGCACCGTTTTTAACGATAAGAACTTTTATTGAATAACCCTGTTTGTCTTTATTAAGAAATATATAATAAAAGGTATATTTTTTTGTTTCACAAATGTTTTAAGGTTATACAAATTTATACACAAACTATATGGTAATATACATTGCATAAAATATATTGAAAATGTATAAAAAAATGTAACTAGAATTTTAATGGTTTAAAATAACATTTGATGTATCTATGTGGATATTTTATTTCTACAACTTTTTTCGAAACCATGTGAATTAATAGACAAATAAAATAACATGAAACATTTATTCTACTTAAATGAATGAGTGATTTTAGTTTCTATTGGTGTGATGCAGGATCTGATTTAATAACGATAATTAGAATAATAATTAAAATAAAAGAGTAACTTTAAATGATGTGCAAACTGAATATATTAGAAAAAGGATCTGACCCATAAGAATTTTGCCTTTAATTATCAACGTGAGTTTAGCCTTTTCTTTTGAGAGAAGGAATTAACACAGCGAGTCAATATACAAATATTTTCTGAATGTTTTGATAATTAATTCTTGACAAGTCCCGGAAGAATTCCTGCTGGGAGCTAAAGGGATACTGTCTTGCAGTTTGCTGTCTTTTTAATTACCGTGGCTTGATCAAGAGAAACTACATTGACTGCAATATTGGATTTAGAATTCCACTGTAACAAACAGAGCTACTTACAAAGGCACAAACTTATTATTTATATTTTTTTCATTGTTATTGCCTGCGGAATCTTAAGATCTGTCTTTTGTTTGAATACTTGGCTGGAACTGTGACCCAAATGTTTATTTAAACAATAAAATCTGCCCAGTTTATCAAGCATTTAACATGGTGCAGTTTTCTGTTTAATAGGAATTTTACCAGGATTTTGTAATTCTTGTTTACCAGGTACAGTAATTCCATTTTCTATTTTAACAAGAATTTCCCCTGGTAATTTAATACAGATCAATGTTTTAACAAGAATCTAATAAAAAAGACGGTAGAAAAATACCATAAAAAGAACTTATACTACATGTTTGCCGGTGTTTACATTAATAATTGAACAAGATCTTGATATAATAAAAGGAAGGATCACTTTTCCTTTAATGTATTATCTTCTATACCTTTTGTTCTGTGCTGTTTTTATGTTTTTACTTTTTTTGCCATTGCCAATGAATAGATGATTTTAAGAAAATCTGGGTGATACCTCCTGTTGTTTATTACTAATATAACATAAAAAAAGAAACTTTGAAACTGTATACAGGTATAATCTGCTATCTAAAGATTCAATTCAACCAGCCATGGTCAGAATAAGGTATATATTTAGAATTAGTTCCAGAATGGTAAACTTCAGCATCAGGACATATATGGCTATGCTTACAAAAGTCGATGTTACAAACCGATTGACTGTCTGGAACAATATTTTGGGTAGTAGAAATATCAGAGAACATGCTTAACACAACTGATTTAGATAAATTTCACTCCAGGGGCTGCCCAAAAAAGCCATGCGACCTGTCGTGCCGAAATATTAGCATTACTTTCCGTTAAGTCCTGCAGACTACTAATTATGTTAAAAAAATCGGTAGTCTGAAGTCAGGAAGATAAGGACAAGATTGACCCCTGTGTACCAGCCCATTAGTCTGTGTGTTTCTTAGAAAGTTTTAATACATAAACCTACAGTTACAGTACTTTAGATCTCTGATTATTTTCCTCCTTGAATGTATTATGGCAATGGTGAAGAAAGTAGCTTATTGCTACATTGCAAATACCCCAACATGATGTATCGACATCCTTTTCTTATTTAATGCAAATTCCATACAGATACCCGTTTTCCATAAAGCTGGCTTACACAGTATGGTGCAACATGAATTTTGCCTTTTAAGTTTCTGCGGAAGGAGGGACACATTTGTCTAAACAATTTAACCTTTATTGACCTACATTTAAGCACTTGTAGATGTACTTTAAAAGGTCACCAGGGATTTTTTTTTAGAATAAAGTGTTTTGGAAAAAAGCTTTTAATGCAAAACAAATAAAAGGGTTTCAGAATTAGTTTATTAGCTAAACAATAAAAATGTGGATTGTCTAAGTTTAAATCATGCCAGCTTTGTATCCAGCGGGGTACACAACAGTATAAAAAAATGAAAACAACCCATTTTTACGTGATTATTCATACATACGTGTAATTTATATAAAATGGTTATTTAGCTAATAAACATGGATTAAAGTTAAAAAAGTTTCTACCGTATATTGTCAGTTTGTATAGGAATGTTTGTATGTTACATTGCATAACAATGCAAAATCTATTGAACTTTACAATGAAAGCCTGTTTTAAAAATAAATAATAATCACAATGTACATATACTACTGAACAAATTCCCAATTATTTGTTTGTCGAGTTGTTATAAAAAAAAAAAATCCAGGACAATAACAACTTTAATAAAAACACAAACATCCAAATCAATAGAATCTTTCCACTCTAACCCCATTTCACAAAGCTCCATAATAGGAGCCATTTTTCTGAAGTGGTTTGGAAGGTCAAAGGTGTTGATAAAAAGCCTGTTTAAGTGCTAACTGCAACGCGTATTCATGGTTGGATCTGCAATGAAAATCTTCCCTCTGGCTTTGTTTGCCCTTGCGCTGCAGACAAGCTTAAGTGTCACATCTTATCTCGCTGAATTTTCCAGCTCTTTTGTCAATGTTAAATATCTAATGTGCTTTTTATTTATATATATATATATTTTAAATTATTTTGAAGCTTTTTTTTGCAAAATAAATTTCTACATGCAGCGTATAAACAAAGGCAAAGTAAAGCGCCTCTTAAATCACGTTTTTACACATTAGAAAATTATTATTATCCATAATGAATTGTAATTTTATAAAAAAATACAACTCCCTGAGCTACTGATAAAGATCCTAATAGAGTTCTCCATCAGAGAGATGATTTTATTCTGACTGCGTTAGTGACATATCCTTAGAAAGGCCAGGGGGATTAAAGTACCGATATAATGGACAAGTAAACTATTATATAATGCAACCACTTTTCTTGCAACTTTCTGAGACAGTTTACAGCAGGAAAATATACTAAAATGAAGGGGTGGGGACTGCCCACCTCTATTACCTTAAAGGTCACAACCACCCTTAAAAAAAAAATCTGGTGATTTGTCGATTATCTGCTCTTAGCCCCAACTGCTATTTTTACCACTTTATTACACACATTCGTAACCAGATATTTAATCGTAAGTTCTTTTCCGTTCTGGCAAAGGTATCTGCCTCCTCCATCTGCTCAGTGAACATTTTATAAGCTTGAGCCTGTGCGGAGAAGGCAGCAGGGGAATTAACAGTCAATCATTGGTTGTAATGTCAACAGTCACAGCTTTGATTGACTGCATGGGGGGGAGGAGCCAGCTTATTTTCGCCAGAATAGAGGCAATAATTATATTTAAATATTTGGTTATTAATCTAATGTGACTATTTTCTTTTGTTTCAAGGGTGGACATGGCCTTTTAATATACCCCTTGCTGCACCATGGTCAAAATATATCCCAATCACCCACTGGTGTTTGATAACAACAGGGTAAACCCCCCCCCCCACTCCAGCAGCTATGGAAGGCAGGAAAAAAGACTAAGATTCCATCCTGCACTTTATTAGAGCTTTAATTTGATTGTGCAGCCTTAACCAAGTCTTCTCCTGTAGCTGTCATCCCTTCTGTCTTTCCAAGCAAGGAATCTTATGCTTACACAGAATTCTATTTTTTCCTCTTTGTTTACCTCCACTTCTGCCCATTCAACAATGATGAACCAAATTCCCTGGCTCAGTTAATGTATTGGAACAGGGGAGATTGCTATATTACATTGTACCTCCCTCCCCCCTTGTTAAGACAGACGTAGTGTTTGACAGCTACAAGGGACACTTTGGTCCTGGAGATGTTGAATATCCACATGAAATCCAGTCTCTTTCATGGTCAGTAACTCTTCCTGTCATTACTTATTACAGTAAGGTGAAGCATAGCCTCCTGCCACGGAAAGCACAAGGTGAGTCTAATGGTGTGTACTTTCAGCCATTTTTTTAACCCCTGTGGTTTGCACTGCATCAGATTTCTACCTTACAGTAAAATAAATATCTGTGCAGTATTATGTGGCAGCAGCACTGGTCTATGATAATTTAAGTGCTTATATAGCACACCAGCAGCTGCCTCTGAGTTAATGGCCATAAAAAAAATCTATGAGTAACAATCATTATTACAATAAAAGTTTTAAATTGTAAAATTCTAAATTTCAGATTAAACTCTATGTTCTACTTTGCTCTCCCGCTCCTCCCCTTACTGTATCTGATATAGGCATGTCCTCCTGCGCCTCCCCTTACTGTATCTGACATAGGCATGCTCTCCCTCTCTCCCCTTACTGTATCTGACATAGCATGCTCTCCCGCTCCTCCCTATACTGTATCTGACATAGACATACATTCCCGCTCCTTCCCTTACTGTATCTGACATAGGCATGCTTGCGCATATGTCAGAGGAGACGCTGCAGACTGGGGGAATGCGTGGTAAAGCTGCCAGCCTTGGCATATCTTACTGCTCCTCTTCTATTGCAAAACACAAGGTAGGAGTGGTGTCTCCTACTTCCCAAAATAATTTATATATCACAATTTAAAAAGTAGTTTTGGACACTAAATCTGTCAGTAATAATTATGATATTTACATTGTGCTGAACCAAGCTTGGTAGGTCTGATAAAAACATAAATGATAAGATAATCGTTAAAGGGTAATTCCAGATTCAAAATAACTTTACAATACATCAGTATTACCCCCCAAAATTCCACTTTCGTCTTATTCTTACCCTAATCCGCCGCTCCCATGCTGAGTTATTAGAACTTACAGAACCACAATCCATTGCCGATCTTCTCTCCTCTTCCTGGTAATGACTGTCAGTCATAGGCGCGACAGTGACATCATGCCAACAGCTGACTGCCATTACCGAACGAGTGGTTACAAGCATGCTCTGCTCCTGAGCTCTTAACCAGCTAGAAACAGGAGCAGAGGAGAAGGGACTTCCGGCGATGGATTGTGGTTCTGTAAGTACTTATAACTCAGCGTGGTAGTGGCTGATGAATAATAAAAAATGAAAGTGGGATTTTGGGGAGTAATACTTCAGGAAATGTACAGTTATTTTGAGGCTGGAATTACCCTTTAAAAATTGTACCTATCATTAATCAAAATACGTGTAAAAACAAAAGGAGTTTATCAGAGGTAAAAAAAAAACAACTCAGAACTTCACTTATGATACCAATTTATTAGGGTGGATACACGCGCATTGTTATTTTAACCCGACAAACCAAATCGCTGTTTTCGAATGGGATAACGTTTTATTGGCCGACTATGTCAACCGTGCCGGACATTGGTCCATCCTGGATGAAAATATTTTGGCCCAATCGACTGAAATTTCGGTTGCGACAGTCGGTTAGGTCACAATATTGGACTTTGTGTACATAGCCTTATAAAAGTCATGCAGGACAGGCATCTTATAGGAAACAATCCCTTGTAGTGAGTCAGATAACAAGATTAATAAATGAAAATTCAATCAAGGCTCAGTTAGTTGCATTTTCATATGTGATCAATGTGCAGAGACACCTGGCCTGTTAATAGGTTTACACATGTTAATATCAGGATGGAGCAGAACACGGAATTCTATTTTCTGATTAGGCACTATCCTAATGTCTTGCAAACCCTGCAATGACACGTCCACCATCTCTGAAATTCCTACATTAGAAACATTATAGCTGTATTATAATAACATTATTAGCTGTAAGTATCTCTTGCCTGTCTTTTTTAAAGGAATAATAAAAATGAATTGCCACATTAAAGGAGAACTATAGAGCGTATAAACCTTTCTGGGGCAGGGAGGTAGGTGGGTGCTTTCTACTTTCTAATATCATTTCTAAGAGAAGCGGCATCACAAAGAAAACTGCTTCTGCCAGGCTTCCTAAATGCTTCAGCACTATCTTTAATAAAGGAAGGCCTAGTGCCATAACCTGGCAGGCAGATGAAAGCTGTAGCTTGTCAACAATATCGGGAAGTGGGTATAATCAGTCCTACCTTCCTGTCCCAGGTACTTTTCATTTCTAAAAATTAAACAGTATAGTTGCCCTTTAAGAACTGATGCCCTGAAATTCTGTTAAATGGCAACATACAGCACTAAAATAAATCACTTTTTGACTAGTAGTTATGTGAACTCTAAATTCACACAGTCAATGATGCTTTACAGCTTCTCCCCTACACACGACCTTCCTTGCTAGAGAAACAAACCCACAAATAGGGAATCATTAAGCAGTTTGTTTACAATGGATCTATACCCTACACCAATCAATCAGAAACAAAGACATAACACTGTTTTATAAAGATGTTAAACTGTTAAAATTGTCAGTACTCTCTATTATTAACAGAATATAAAGAATACACATGGCCAATACTCAAGAAACCCCGTCAGATCTGAAAGCTCAGACTGTCCAACTTTGCATAAAATTTGGTCATAAATTACGGCCAATATTTTGAACTGTTCAGATGGAAATATTACATTGTGTATACTAGCCCTGATTGATGTGGAGGAAGAAATGTAAACTTGTTTACCTGACATTTCCCAGTACGGATATCATACAGTGCCACGGTGCCATGACGAGCTCCCACTGCTATCCGATGACTCCTCTCACAGTAGCCCACCATGTAGAATCTGGCAGTACAGAAAGAACAGCAGATAAAGTAAAAAAATCAGTTTCGTTCTATTTTCTTATTCATGTACAGAAGACTAGACTAGACTAGACTAGACTAGATGATCAGCAAGGTAAAAATGAAAAGCGGATTCAATGTTTTAAAAAGACAAAAGCTTTTATTTTCTTTAAATGGTCATCTCAAAATACTTTATATTTTACACCATTTGTGGCTTTGGCACTTTTTTACTGTTGCAAAACCAATTGGAATATGCGCTGGTAGTTGAAAAGCCCACTAAGCATGACATTTATCAACCATGTTTTAAAATACTTACTTTAGAATGTAAAATAGGTGATCTTACGTGGCTGAAAAGTGGCGAACGGTTGGTTGGACTGAATACATCTCATGGTGTGTACCCAGCCTTAGACATGTGTCCACCCTTCTTTTTAATTTTTTATATAGTGTAGGGCTTAGTCCCCCAGGCCCAACCGCTATATTTTTAATGTAAGAAACTTCCCCAAACATTACTTACCTTCGCCGCACTGCCCGGCCCTCTGCTTGCGTGAAAATGCAAGCAGAGGGGCGGGACCGTCAGCCGCGTCTGTGATTGATTTATTGAATAACCCTGTTTACTTTTTTTATAGTATAGTTGTCCTTCATTGTTACTTTTATAAAACACCAAAGGGCGCTTTTAATAAGAGTTGCAACATTTTGCCGGTGGTGTTAATCTGATGTTTTCAATGTTTTGTAACTGTAGTTGTTTAGTAAAAAGGAATCATATGATTGGTTGCTGCAAATAAACAACACAGGCTCATTTTACACATCTTATTAAATAAGCCTGCAAATGTGACAAGTGAACAGTTGCATTTGTCATGTAACAGACACAGCTTTGCATTTAACTATCCTCTAGCAGAATGGTGACAGTATTGTGAACTATAGTATTCCTCTTTTAGTTATTCTTTATGTTACACTTGATAACATTAAAAGGATAACTCTGTCACAGATATTGTACATTTTGTTTTAAGATGGGTAATGATTTATGAAAATAATAAAAAATTATTTAGAAGTGGAAGGGGAGGGAGCATGTGCAACTCTGTAAAATTGTCCAGGACACACGCTGGTAGGAAAAACCAGATACTGCTGCTGATACATAGTTATATAGTTAACTAAGGGTTGAAAAAAATACAACAGTTTATTAATTGTATGCATGTACATGTATGTATAGTTTATTTATATAGCGCCACTTGGGAACGCAGCGCTGTACAGAATAAAATACAATAAAGTCATACAAGGGGAAAAAATACATAGATAGTTCAGTAGATAAATATATAAGTTATACAAATAGAAGTGCTAGGGCTTCGCCACAAGAGGAAAGGAGGTCCCTGTAACTGTAGAGCTTACAATCTAGTTAGGTGGGGAACACACAGATACAATGGAATGGGTATAAGTGCTGGAGTGAGACGTATGCAGTGCAAATAAAACAATTATAGACTGTGCTGGTAACCAGATAGGTAGGATGTAAGGGTAGATTTATCATATATAGATATCATATACTGTGCTGGTTACCAGATAGGTAGGATGTAAGGGTAGATTTTATCCATCTATAGTATATATATACCATATACTGTGCGGTTACCAGATAGGTAGGATGTAGGGTAGATATCATATATAGATATATAGATACTCATATACTGTGCTGGTTACCAATAGTAGGATGTAAGGGTAGATTATCATATATAGATATTAGATACCATATACTGTGCTGGTTACCGAGATAGGTAGGATGTAGGGTAGATTTATCATATATAATATATAGATATCATATACTGTGCTGGTTACCAGATAGGTAGGATGTAAGGGTAGATTTATCATATATAGATATATATACCAATACTGTGCTGGTTACCAGATAGGTAGGATGTAAGGGTAGATTTATCATATATGATATATAGATATCATATACTGTGCTGGTTACCAGATAGGTAGGTTGTAAGGATGATTTATCATATATAGATATATCATATCCTGTGCTGTTACCAGATAGGTAGGATGTAAGGGTAGATTTATCATATAGTATATAGATACCATATACTGTGCGGGTTACCAGATAGGTAGATGTAAGGGTAGATTTATCATATATAGATATAAGATACCATATACTGTGCTGGTTACCGGATAGGTAGGATGTAAGGGTAGATTTATCATATATAGATATATAGATATCATATCTGTGCTGGTTACCGATAGGTAGGATGTAAGGGTAGATTTATCATATAGATATAGATACCAATACTGTGCTGGTTACCAGATAGTAGGATGTAGGTAGATTTATCATATATAGATATATAGATATCATATACGTGCTGGTTACCGATAGGTAGGATGTAGGTAGATTTTCATATATAGATATATAGATACCATATACTGTGCTGGTTACCAGATAGGTAGGATGTAGGGTAGATTTATCATATATAGATATATCCATATACTGTGCTGGTTACCATATAGTAGGATTGTAGGGTAGATTTATCATATATAGATATATAGATACCATATACTCTGTGCTGGTTACCAGAGATAGGAATGTAAGTAGATTTATCATATATAGATATATAGATACCTATACTTGCTGGTTACCAGATAGTAGGTGTAAGGGTAGATTTATCATATATGATTTATAGATATCATATACTGTGCTGGTTACCGGATAGGTAGGATGTAAGGTAGATTTATCATATATAGATATATAATAATACATATACTGTGCTGGTTACCAGATAGGTAGGATGTAAGGGTAGATTTATCATATATAGATATAGATACCATATACTGTGCTGGTTACCAGATAGGTAGGATGTAAGGTAGATTTATCATATATATAGATATATAGATACCATATACTGTGCTGGTTACCGGATAGGTAGGATGTAAGGGTAGATTTATCATAATAGATATAGATACCATATACTTGCTGGTTACCAGATAGGTAGGGGTAGGGTAGATTTATCAATATAGATATCATATACTGTGCTGGTTACCGGTAGGTAGGATTAAGGGTAGATTTATCATATATAGATATATATAGATATCATATACTGTGCTGGTTACGGATAGGTAGGATGTAAGGGTAGATTTATCATAATAGATATATAGCCATATCTTGGCTGGTTACCGGATAGGTAGGATGTAAGGGTAGATTTATCATATATAGATATATAGATATCATATACTGTGCTGGTTACCAGATAGTGTAGGATGTAAGGTGATTTATCATATATAGATACCATATACTGTGCTGGTTACCAGATGTAGGATGTAAGGTAGATTTTATCATATATAGATTATAGATACCATATACTGTGCTGGTTACCAGATAGGTAGGATGTAAGTAGGAATTTATCTATATAGATATATAGATACCATATACTGTGTGGTAACCAGATAGGTAGGATGTAAGGGTAGATTTAATCATATAGAGATCCATATACTGTGCTGGTTACCGATAGGTAGGATGTAGGGGTAGATTTATCATATATAGATATATAGATACCATATACTGTCTGGTTACCAGATAGTGTAGGATGTAAGGTAGATTTATCATATTAGATATATAGATACCAATACTGTGCTGTTTACCAGATAGGTAGGATGTAAGGTAGATTTACATATATAGATATATATACCATATACTGTGCTGGTTACCAGATAGGTAGGATGTAAGGGTAGATTTTCATTATAGATATAGATATCATATACTGTGCTGGTTCCCGGATAGGTAGGTGTAAGGGTAGATTATCATATTATAGATACCATTACTGTTGCTGGTACCAGATAGGTAGGATGTAAGGGTAGATTTATCATATATAGATACCATATACTGTGCTGTACCGGATGGTAGGATGTAAGGTATATTTATCATATATAGATAACAAATACTGTGCTGGTTACCGATAGGTAGGATTTAAGGGTAGATTTATCATATATAGATATATAGATCCTATACTGTCTCTGTGCGTTACCAGATAGGTAGGATGTAAGGGTAGATTTATCATATATGATATTAGATACCATATACTGTGCTGGTTACCAGATAGTAGGATGTAAGGGTAGATTTATCATATATAGATATATATAATCATATACCTGTGCTGGTTACCAGATAGGTAGGATGTAAGGGTAGATTTATCTATAATAGATACCATATACCTGTGCTGGTTACCAGATAGGTAGGATGTAAGGTTAGATTTATCATATATAGATATTAGATATATATACTGTGCTGGTTCCCGATAGGTAGTGGAAGTAGATTTATCATTATAGATATATAGATATCATATACTGTGCTGGTACCAGATAGGTAGGATGTAAGGGTAGATTTATCATATATAGATACCATATACTGTGCTGGTTACCAGATAGGTAGAGATGTAAGGTAGATTTATCATTATAGATACTATACTTTGCTGGTTACCAGATAGGTAGGATGTAAGGGTAGATTTATCATTTAGATTCATATACTGTGCTGTTACCATATGGTGGATGTAAGTAGATTTATCATATATAGATACCATATACTGTGCTGGTTACCAGATAGGTAGGATGTAAGGGTAGATTTCATATAAAGATATATAGATATCTACTGTGCTGGTTACCAGATAGGTAGATATAAGGGTAGATTATCATATAATATATAATATACTGTGCTGGTTACCAGATAGGTATGATATAGGGTAGATTTTATCATATATAGATATCATATACTGTGCTGGTTACCAGATAGGTAGGATGTAGGGTAGATTTATCATATATAGATATTTAGATATCATATACTGTGCTGGTTACCAGATAGTTAGGAGGTAAGGTAGATTATCATATTAGATATCATATACTGTGCTGGTTACCAGATAGGTAGGATGTAAGGTAGATTTATCATATATAGATATCATATACTGTGCTGGTTACCAATAGGTAGATGTAAGGTAGATTATCATATATAGATATCATATACTGTGCTGGTTACCAGATAGGTAGGATGTAAGGGTAGATTATCATTATATATAGTACCATATACTGTGCTGGTTACAGATAGGTGGATGTAAGGGTAGATTTTTTCATATTAGATACATATAGTGCTGGTTACCGATAGGTAGGAGTGTAAGGGTAGATTTATCATATAGATATTAGATATCATATACTGTGCTGGTTCCAGATAGGTAGATGTAAGGGTAGATTTCATATATAGATATCATATACTTGGCTGGTTACAGATAGGTAGGATGTAAGGGTAGATTTATCATATATAGATATCATATACTGTGCTGGTTACCAGATAGGTAGTGTAAGGGTAGATTTTATCATATATAGATACATATACTGTGCTGGTTACCAGATAGGTAGGATAAGGGTAGATTTATTATATATAGTACCATATACTGTGCTGGTACCAGATAGGTAGGATGTAAGGGTAGATTATCATAATAATAATATAGAATCATACTGTGCTGGTTACCAGATAGGTAGGATGTAAGGGTAGATTTATTATCATATAGATTAGATACCATATACTGTGCTGGTTACCAGATAGGTAGGATGTAAGTAGATTTATCATAATAGATTATAGATACCATAACTGGCTGGTTACCAGATAGGTAGGATGTAAGGATATGTAATCATATATAGATATATATATCATATCCTGTGCGTTACCAGATAGGTAGGATGTAAGGGTAGATTTATCATATATAGATATCATATACTGTGCTAGTTACCAAGTATGTAGATGTAAGGGTAGATTTATCAATATAGATATATAGATACCAATACTGTGCTGGTTACCGGATAGGTAGGATGTAAGGGTGATTTATCATACATGATATATAGATACCATATACTGTGCTGTGACCAGATAGGTAGGATGTAAGGGTAGATTTATCATATATATATATTAGATACCTATAATGGGCTGGTTACCAGATGGTAGGATGTAAGGGTAGATTTATCATATATAGATATATTAATACCATATACTGGCTGGTTCCAGATATGTAGGATTTAAGGTAGATTTATCAATATAGATATGATATATATCATACTGTGCTGGTTACCAGATAGGTAGGATGTAAGGGTTAGATTTATCAATATAGTATATAGATACCTATATACTGTGCTGGTTACCAGATAGGTAGGATGTATAATCATATATAGATATATAGATATCATATACTGTGCTGGTTACCAGATGGGTAGGATGTAAGGGTAGATTTATCATATATAGATATGTAGATACCATATACTGTGCTGGTTACCGGATAGGTAGGATGTAAGGGTAGATTTATCATATATAGATATATAGATATCATATACTGTGCTGGTTACCGGATAGGTAGGATGTAAGGGTAGATTTATCATATATAGATACCATATACTGTGCTGGTTACCAGATAGGTAGGATGTAAGGGTAGATTTATCATATATAGATATATAGATAAGATACACTGTGCTGGTTACCAGTAGGTAGGATGTAAGGTAGATTATCTATATAGATATATAGATCATTACTGTGCTGGTTACCAGATAGGTGGATGTAGGTAGATTTATCATATTAGATATATCATAATACTGTCTGGTTACCAGATAGGTAGGATGTAAGGGTAGATTTATCATATATAGATATATAGATACCATATACTGTGGTGGTTACCAGATAGGTAGGATGTAAGGGTAGATTATCATATATAGATATAGATACATATACTGTGCTGGTTACCGGATAGGTAGGATGTAAGGGTAGATTTAATATATAGATAATAGATATCATTACTGTGCTGGTTACGATAGGTAGGATGTAAGGTAGATTTATCATATATAGATAATAGATACCATATACTGTGCTGGTTACCAGATAGGTAGGATGTAAGGTAGATTATCATATATAGATATATAGATACCATATACTGTGCTGGTTACGAGAGGTAGGATGTAAGGTAGATTTATCATATATAGATATATAGATACCATATACTGTGCTGGTTACCAGATAGGTAGGATGTAAGGGTAGATTTATCAATATATAGATACATTATCTGTGCTGGTTACCAGATAGGTAGGATGTAAGGTAGATTTATATATAGATATATAGATATCATATACTGTGCTGGTTACCAGATAGTAGGATGTAAGGTAGATTTATCATATATAGATATATAGATACCTATACTATGCTGGTACCAGTAAGTAGGTCTAGGGTAGATTTATCATATATAGATATATAGATACCATATACTGTGCTGGTTACGGTATAGGTAGGATGTAAGGGTAGATTTATCATATATAGATATATAGATACCATATGCTGTGCTGGTTACCAGATAGGTAGGATGTAAGGGTAGATTTATCATATATAGATATATTGATACCATATACTGTACTGAGCTGGTAACCAGATAGGTAGGATGTAAGGGTAGATTTATCATATATAGATATATAATACCATATACTGTGTCGTTACCAGATAGGTTAGATGTAAGGGTGATTTATCATATATAGATACCATATACTGTGCTGGTTACCAGATAGTAGTGTAAGGTAGATTTTACATATTAGATATAGATCCATATACTGTGCTGTGTTACCAGATAATAGGATGTAAGGTAGATTTATCATATTAGATATAGATACCTATACTTGCTGGTTACCAGATAGTAGGATGTAAGGGTAGATTTATCATATATAGATAATATATTCATATACTGTGCTGGTTCCGGATAGTAGGATGTAAGGGTAGATTTATCATATAGATATATATAGATACCATATACTGTGCTGGTTACCAGATAGGTAGGATGTAAGGGTAGATTTATCATATATAGATAATAGATACCATATACTGTGCTGGTTACCAGATGGTAGGATGTAAGGGTAGATTTATCATATATAGATATATAGATACCATATACTGTGCTGGTTACCAGATAGGTAGGATGTAAGGGTAGATTTATCATATATAGTATATAGATAATACCATATACTTGCTGGTTACCAATAGGTAGGGATGTAGGGTAGATTTATCATATTAGATATCATATCTGTGCTGGTTACCAGGTAGGTAGGATTAAGGGTAGATTTATCATATATAGATATAATAGATATCATATACTGTGCTGGTTACCGGATAGGTAGGATGTAAGGTTAGATTTATCATATATAGATATATAGATACCATATACTGGCTGGTTACCGGATAGGTAGGATGTAAGGGTAATTTATCATATATAGATATATAGATCATACTCTGTGCTGGTTACCAGATAGGTAGGATGTAAGGGTAGATTTATCATATATAGAATACCATATACTGTGCTGGTTACCAGAATGGGTAGGATGTAAGGTAGATTTATCATAAGATATATAGATACCATAAACTGTGCTGGTTACCAGATGGGTGGATGTAAGGCTAGATTTATCATATATAGATAATTATACCATATACTGTGCTGGTAACCAGTAGGTAGATGTAGGGTAGATTATCATATATAGATACCATATACTGTGCTGGTTACCAGATAGGTAGGATGTAAGGGTAGATTTATCATATATAGATATATAGATACCATATACTGTGCTGGTTACCAGATAGGTAGGATGTAAGGCTAGATTTATCATATATAGATATATAGATACCATACTGTGCTGGTTACCAGATAGGTAGGATGTAAGGGTAGATTTTAATATAGATATATAGATACCATATACTGTGTCGTGTTACCAGATAGGTAGGATGGAGGTAGATTTATCATATATAGATATAGATATCATATACTGTGCTGGTTACCGGATAGGTAGGATGTAAGGGTGATTTATATATATATAGATACATATACTGTGCTGGACCAGATAGGTGATGTAAGGGTAGATTTAATCATATATAGATACCATATACTGTGCTGGTTACCGAAGGTAGGATGTAAGTTAGATTTATATATATAGATACATATAACTGTGCTGGTTACCAGATAGGTAGGATGTAAGGGTAGATTTATCATATATAGATATATAGATATCATATACTGTGCTGTTACCAGATAGGTAGGATGTAAGGGTAGATTTATCATATATGATATATAGTACCATATACTGTGCTGGTTACCAATAGGTAGGATGTAAGGGTAGATTTATCATATATAGATATATAGATACCATATGTGCTGGTTACCAGATAGGTAGGTGTAAGGGTAGATTTATCGATATATGATACCATATACGTGCTGGTTCCAGATAGTAGGATGTAAGGTAGATTTATCATATATAGATTTAGATATCATATACTGTGCTGGTTACCGGATAGGTAGGATGTAAGGTAGATTTATCATTATAGATATATAGATATCATATACTGTGCTGGTTACCAGATAGGTAGGATGTAAGGGTAGATGTATCATATATAGATATCATATACTGTGCTGGTTACCAGATAGGTAGGATGTAAGGTAGATTTATCTATATAGATATCATATACTGTGCTGGTTACCAGATAGTGTAGGATGTAAGGGTAGATTTATCATATAAGATATATCATATACTGTGGCTGGTTACCAGATAGGTAGGATGTAAGGTAGATTTATCATATATAGATACCATATACTGTGCTGGTTACCAGATAGGTAGGATGTAGGGTAGATTTCATATATAGATATATAGATATCACATACTGTGCTGGTTCCAGATAGGTAGAAATAGTAAGGGTAGATTTATCATATAAGATATAATATACTGTGCTGGTTACCAGATAGTAGGATTAAGGGTAGATTTATCATATATAGATATCTATACTGTGCTGGTTACCAGATAGGTAGGATGTAAGGGTAGATTTATCATATATAGATATTTAGATATCATATACTGTGCTGGTTACCAGATAGGTAGAATGTAAGGGTAGATTTATCATATAGATAATCATATACTGTGCTGGTTACCAGTAGGTAGGATGTAAGGGTAGATTTTATCAATATAGATAATCATATACTGTGCTGTTTACCAGATAGGTATGATGTAAGAGTAGATTTATCATATATAGATATCATATACTGTGCTGGTTACCAGATAGGTAGGATGTAAGGGTAGATGTATCATGTATAGATACCATATACTGTGCTGTTACAGATAGGTGATGTAAGGGTAGATTTTCATATATAGATATCATATAGTTTGCTGGTTACCGATAGTAGGATGTAAGGGTAGATTTATCATATATAATATTAGATATCATATACTGTGCTGGTTCCAGATATAGATGTAAGGGTAATTTATCATAATAGATATCATATACTGTGCTGGTTACTAGATAGGTAGGATGTAAGGTAGATTATCATATATAGATATCATATACTGTGCTGGTTACCAGATAGGTAGGATGTAGGGTAGTATTTATCATATATAGATACCATATACTGTGCTGGTTACCAGATAGGTAGATGTAAGGTTATTTTATATATAGAGATACATATCTGTGCTGGTTACCAGATAGGTAGGATGTAAGGGTAGATTTATCATATATAAATATATAGATATCATATACTGTGCTGGTTACCAGATAGGTAGGATGTAAGGGTAGATTTATCATATATGATGTATATGATCCATATACTGTGCTGGTTACCAGATAGGTAATGTAAGGATGATTTATCATATATAGATATATAGATACCATAACTTGCGCTGGTTCCAGTAGGTAGGATGTAAGGATAGATTTATCATTATAGATATATGATATCATATACTGTGCTGTTACCGGATAGGTAGGATGTAAGGGAGATTTATCATATATATAGATATCATATACTGTGCTGTTACCAGATATAGGATGTAAGGGTAGATTTATCATTATAGATATATAGATCCATATACTGTGCTGGTTACCGGATAGGTAGGATGTAAGGGTAGATTTATCATAATAGATATATAGATACCATTACTGTGCTGGTTACCAGATAGGTAGATGTAGGTTATTTATCATATATAGATATATAGATACCATATAATTGTGTTGTTACCAGATAGGTAGGATGTAAGGGTAGATTTATCAATAGATATATGATACCATATACTGTGCTGGTTCCAGATAGTGGATGTAAGGGTAGATTTATCATTATAGATATGTAGATATCATATACTGTGCTGGTTCCATAGTAGGATGTAAGGGTAGATTTATCATATATAGATAATAGATACATACTGTGCTGGTTACCAGATAGGTAGGATGTAAGGATAGATTTATCATATATAGATATCATATACTGTGCTGGTTACCAGATAGGTAGGATGTTAGGGTAGCCACACAGCAGGATGAAAGTAAGGCAGCTTATGTAAGTGATCTATACATTGTATATAGACCATGGACCTTTCATTACATTTAAGAGGTCTAATCTCTTTTGCACTTTCCTGAGTAAGTAAATCTTGTTTTCAGTGAGCCAGCTGATCAATTATAAAGCTGCCTTACTTTCATCCTGCTGTGTGGCTTCGTTTCTTCACACTGGCAAAAGTTTGTACCAAGCTGTGTAGTCCCCCTACCCTCTCTGTCTAGTCCCCCTCAAGCAGTAAAGGGCTGTATGAAAAGTCCGGGCATGCTCAGTTGAAAGGACTTTAAATGAAGTGCTGACATTCTGTTGACCCCTCCCTTCCAGAGCTAGATTGCAAGCAAGCAAAGTGTGGAAAGCAGCAATGTGCTAAAGGGAGGGACAGAGGGGGGGAGAGGAGGACAAGTGGTGCTGAGATTCTTTACAAGTAAGTTACTGAACTCTGCCTGTTCTCTAAGTTTGCTAATTGTTATGTATTATTGTACCTAAAGTTCATATCTCTCCCCCTGCTTAGATGAGATCATAATCACTGAAGACAGAGTCAGTGTAGCAGCAGCTGTAGTGAGACCTTCACAAACAGAGTGACACTGCTTGTCCTGATACATTTCATTTGCTTTAGTCTATATATTTCATAGATTGGACGGTGTGTCTTGTTTGGTATATAGTCTGTATTACTGTATTATATATAGTGTATTTGTGTGTTATTATTATACTGTATTATTACATATACTGTTTTAGTGTTTACTTAGTGATATACATACAAAACCAGTGACTCAAATGGACATCAGATTTTTTTTGGAGGGGGGAGGGGCTGTTTTATAGTGCGTTATGCTCATATTGCTGGGTTAATGGTTTATTGATTGTGTTTAGCACTACAGCTTTTGACTATGTGTTGTACATGGTACTCGTAGTGTGGGTGAGGGAGTGTAAGACAGTACTGCATGGGAGCTTTGGATTGTGTGGGTGTGTGCCTTTGAGTGACAGATGAGGTGTGGCAGCTCCTACAAATCACAGCATATTCAAAGGCTACATTGGGGGCTAGAGACTTAAAGAAACTAAAGTTACCCTGGTGGTTGGGATGACTTATAGGCTACATTAGAAGGAATTAAAAAAAAAATGTTCTCACTATAATTTCCCTTTAATCTTTCTGACCTGACTAATTAAAGGGCAAGTCCAGCCCCAAAATGAAAACTTACATACAGGTAAATCACCCCCCAAAACCTTAAACGGTAATAGTTTGAAATCCGAAATATATAAGTCTAACCTGAAATCCTGCACAATGTCTTGTTTCCCGTTTCTGCTTCCTAGTTCTTCCAGTTAGCAACTGTCAGTTATGGATTTAGCAGTTGACATCACAGCCAATGACTGAATGCTAATCCCCTAGCTGCCTCTTCTGAGCATGCCCAGGCTCAGTACAGGTTTCTAGATTGCTCAGATTCCATGAGGCATCCAGAAGCATAGCAGGCATACAGTAATGAATTTATAGGACAAACTATGATATATCAACATATATTAAAGAGGCCATTCTTTTTAAAAGATATTCTTATGAGGGTGGAGTTGTCCTTTAAGGTTTGATCGATTTTAAAAAGCATATTGAATGCACTGATGGATTGAACATAAAAATGTACCCATGTATGGCTAGCCTTATTCATCTATAAGCATTAACAAGGTGTAAGCAACACTTAAATAAATAAATTAAAGTTTTTCAAGATAGAAGGGAGGATGTAACCTTCCATCTTGTACCCTGAAGGGTGTGCTTAAGAAAGGACTCCTGTCCGAAACATGTAGCATGCATGTTTCAGTGTTAATAAAATTCTTGTTTTACACAGCTACAGCCCTGTGTTATTGCTACTACACTTTACTACTTGCTTATGGACTTGGTTATCCAGCATGGTGGAGACTGGAAAAGTGTAAGGCACTGGATTTATCGCTCCTTGTATCTGGATACCCCTTCCTGACTATTAATGTACCCTGAAGGATGTCCCTCTCAGGATACAAGAAAAAAAGGGGAAAGTAAAGTGAGGTAGCGTATATACTCGAATATAAGTCGATCCCAGTATAAGTCGAGGTACCTATTTTACCTTAAAAATGAGTAAAACCTGATTGACTCGAGTATAAGTCGAGGGTAGAAATTATAACCTCTACCTTCTGATTCTGTATTGTTTTCAGGCTTTAGTTGCCCTTTAAATAGACATCAGAATTCCCAATAGCCAAATCCAGTATGGCTATTACTGTATGGGACTTCTGTATGGGAATTTAAAGCCTCAAAACAATACAGTATCAGAAGGAAATATTTTTAAAAATATATATTATCCTCCTGATTCTGTTTTGTTTTGAGGCATTAGTTGCCCTTTAAATGGACAGTAATCCCATACTGTAACCCCCAATTCCACCACTCCAGATGTTTGGTAAAAAGAACTCCCAGCATGCTTTAGTTGCTGGGAGTTGTAGTTTCCAAACATCTGCAGTGGCAAGCACCCTCAGACCAGGTCCAAAACAGGCGCAGAGTAGTAACGTCAGCCGGCAGATCAGTGGATGTGGAGCGAACGGCAGCCGGATTGCTGGATTGAAGTGGGTGATTGACCTGAGTATAAACCGAGGTATTTTTAAAGCCTGGAAACCTCGGTTTACACTCAAGTATATACAGTAAGTATTTTTCTACATTACAAAAGGGTATAGTGAACAAAGTCTGAATTTTTTTTTTGATTTGTATTTAAACAGCAGACCTTCCTTTGTTGTCTGCATGTGCTAAAAGCATTTGTATGAACCGTTAGATGATGATGTAGTTTACTGTCCTTGGGAATCAGCTGCATCTACAAATCTGCACTTTAAATGTCCGGTAAATTGTGGGTACTTAGCATAGTCTGATGCCTCTGAGAATCTTTAGAATGTCCAACTTCAGACTTTAACTATTCCAGAGAGACCAGAGTTTGAATCCCCCTAGAACCACAAAGGCAGTACAATTGCCAGTAAATTAGTGAACATATTGGAGAGAATGTACTGAGAATCGGCAGTCACAAAATTAAAACAAGCAAACAAAAAAAAAAACCTCTTAACATCACGCCAGCACCAATTTAGATACAGTTAGTGTGACTTTTGCAGGGTTTTCTAAAGTCATAAACAATTTAGTAAAACAGAGAGGTAAACCATGGGATTGCAACTCTGTGTAACATATAAATGTTAGAATCTTTGGTAAATATATGTTTAAAGATTTTATTTCATACCGGTCCTTTCTTAAAGTATTATATTATAATTATATAAGGATGTCATTATAATGAAAATTATATTGTTTTTTGTTTATTGTATTTTTTATATTAATACAGAGAATAACATTTCCTTTTCCATTCTCTTTTAATTGACAGCATGCCATTGGCTAATGGAAACAAAACCTGAATGGCAGGATAGATGGAAGGATAGATGGATGAATGGGTAGATAGATAAATAGACAGATCGATAGACAGCCAGACAGGCGGACAGATAGATATCGATAGATAGATAAGACATACAGATTGATAGAAAGACAGACGGACGGATAGATATAGATAGATAGATAAATGGATGGATATGTAGACAGATAGAAAGAGGAATAGAGATATGGACAGACATCTGGATTGCTAGAAACACAGTTGAATAGATAGATCGATGAATTTGTGAATAGGCAGATAGACAGACTGACAGATAGATGGATGGATATATAGACAGGAAGATAGATAGAAAGACATATGAATAGATAGCTAGGCAGATTGATTTGAATTGAATCTTTACATTCAATATACTGTATATATCCATTACACATAGCACCCTGTAGTCGATATACAAGAACTAGGACTTTTAACTGGGTTAAAGGTCCCCAATGATCCAGGCAGCGTCACCTTGAAAAGGATTACACAATTTGATTATGATTTCTCTATTAAAACTTAACAAACGGATTTAATGGGGATTTGGGCAGCAAATAATTCACATTTTACAGGGAGGTTCTCATCTTCTTGTCCCATTTAATAGGGATCTTAATTAAGATGCAAGGCAATAAAATCTTAGTTTTCAATTACCCGACAAAAGAATTATATTGGCAAACAGTACAACGGTACTTGTCTCAGCAGGATTTTCCTTTCTTTAACGTGAAAACTTTCATTGATTTTGTCCTAAAATGCCCCATATTTAGTTTCATGTTTCTATTAAACTCACGGCTCTAAAGACAGTCATAAAGGGAAAGTCATGAAAGGCACTGATGGGATTTTGTATTTTCTGATAACTTTGCTGTAAAAATGCAGTAAAACGCAAACTACAGAACAGTACACAACAGTTCTAGAACCCACGTCCTTAAGCAAACTCCCATGTTACTATTCTTAAACGATTTGTACATTAAGGTCTCAGACTGAATACCCGGGACCCATTATCTGTATAAATGACATTGAACTGATCTACTGGACTGAATGGAAAGAGGTGTCCCAGATTTTAGTCCCTCTTTGTATAAAGATAACCATGCACTACTAGGTTTGCCTGTCAATGTTCTGCAAACCATCTGGGCCAATCATTTTTGCAACCATTATTTTCCTTTAAGGTTAATTGTAAATACATATACTCGTCGAGGTATTTAGGCTTTAAAAAAAGCCTTGGCTTATACTTGAGTCACTCACCTTTTATGCAGTAATCTGGTTGCCGCTCGCTCCAATCCACTCTTCTGCCGGCTGACGTCACTACTACCGAGTACTGACGTCTAGCGCAAGAGCAGTGGATCGGAGTGAGCACCAGCCGGCTTACTGGATAAGAGGTGAGTGTACACATACTACTGTATATCTTCTCTGCACTACTCCAGTCATATACACAGATATAGCAAAGGTGGAGGAGCATGATTCTTACCCTACTACTCCAGTCCTACATACTGTACCATCTCTACACTACTTCGATCCTACATACTGTACCTTCCCTCTGGGGGTGGGCAGAAGTCTCATACAATAAGCCCAATTCCTTGCCACTGAAGATGTTTGAAAACTACAACTCCCAGCAACTAAAGCATGCTGGGAGTTGTAGTTTCCAAATATCTGGAGTGCCAAGGAATGGTATTTACTGTATGGATTACTGTCCATTTAAAAGGCAACTAATGGCTCAAAACAATACAGAATCAGGAGGATGCTATCTATTGTTCAAAAGATTCTGTATATTTTTTTGTTTTGTTTTTTTAAAACACATTTTATTAATGATTCCAATACAAGATATGTGGTACATGTATAAGTAAGTAAATTGTTGTTCATAGTGTACAGAAGTAGCAGTACCAGTGTATTCCAAGCTTTGGATAATGACTGTCAGGGTTCGTTAAACAAAATTAAACAGTAAACAGTCTAAAAACAAACAGTCTGTAGTAATGGTTTCCATTGTACTTACTTGCTTATATTTGGCAGTAGCGTGGAGATCGGTCCGCCGCCTGCCCGGGACTGGTGTCACTTCTCAAATTGTGAGGAAAGTGAGGTCTCAGTCTGGTTATTTACTAAATAGGAGTATTATACGCTGGGAGATTCATTTAGTGTGTCGTGGGAATCTAGCCATGGATCCCAGATTTTGGGGAATTTACCTGGGCAGTTCCTGTGCTTATACATGACCTTAAGGTAGGGTATATCCGTGTTAATTAGTTTGATCCACGTTTTGAGTTTGGGGGTTTTAGTTGACGTCCAGCTCAGTATAATCATTTTCCTTGCATAAAACAGTGTGGCCTGCAGGAAAGCCAGTTCTGCCCCGGACCCCACATCCTCCTCCATGAGACCGAATACACAGGATGAAGGTGAGGGTTGCATAGAATGCAGTGTTAGGTCTTTTAAAAAGCAGAGAATTGCTTCCCAGAAAAGGGATACTTTGGGGCATTCCCAGATAAGGTGCATTAAGTCTGAATCTGTGCAGTGGCAGTTCGAGGAGTGCGTGTTACTGATGTGTTTGAGCTGTTTGGGGTGTCTATTATGCTTGGTGAATTATGTTGAATTGAATAAACTTGTTATTTACAGCTGGTGAAATTTGTGTGTGGGAGTTATAGAGATCAAGCCAATTGTTCCTCCGAGATTGGATCGAGATAGGGGGAACATTTGTGTTTGATTAGTTGTATGTATATATGTATGTATGTATAATTTAATTAATAAAGCGCTACTTGGGTACGCAGCGCTGTACATTATAAAATACAGAGTATACAAACAAGGGGATAAGTGCCATTATACAGATAGATAAAAATTAAATTAAGTTAAATACAATTTCATACATCGGTTAAGAAAGCAAATATATAAACGATGTATAAATGGATATAAGTGCAACAAGCCTTGACACATTAGGAATGAGATCCCTGCCCTGAAGAGCTTACAATCAAAGTGGGGGGGACAACATAGAGGTACAAGTGGGGGTGGAGGGGGTACAAAGTGCTTAAAAGGGCTAACAATCATTTGTTGTGCTTATGTTCAAGATTCGTTGGAATTTGATAGTAGGTGTGTGTATAGTTTCGAAAGTATGCCTCCTATGTCTTGGGTGCGTATGTTACCTATGCTGGGGAATTTAGTTATTGTGTCGTAAGAATTAGGAAAGCTGACCCGAAGGGCATGATGCAGTTGTAAGTAGCAGAAGTGTGCTGTATTTGGGAAGTTGTGTTTACTTTGTAGATCGGCAAAAGGGATTGCTTGGTTATTTTGGATGAAGTCACCTACTGACTGTATGCCCCATTTTTTCCATAACTTTTGTCCAGGTAGGGAGTGTAATCTGTTATTCTGTATTGTTTTGAGGCTTCAGTTTCCCTTTAAATGGACAGCAGTATTCCCATACAGTAATACTGGATTTGGCTACTACTGTATGGTGATTTTACTGTCCATTTAAAGGGCAGCTAAAGCCTCAAATCAATACAGAATCAGAAGGCAGTAGTGGTTATAATTTCTACCCTCGACTTATACTTGAGTCAATCATGTTTTTTAATCATTGTTTTGGTAAAAATATGTACCTCGGCTTATACTCGGATCGACTTATATTCAAGTATATGTGGTAAATGTTCCAGGCAGGGCAAATAATGGCAGGTATATAGCCTGATACTGTAGATCAATTCAATATTTAACTAATCTGTGAAGGCTGCCTTAGCACTGCAGGCTCCTAGGTGAAACCAAATTATTATTTGTTACCAAATATAACAAATACCTTTCTTTATCCAATCCTTAGCCGTTATTATTATTACATAGCAAATATAGATAAATACAGGTAAGTTAAATTATACATGTACAGATATATTATTTAAGTATACCTGCACACTGAGGGAAAGCAATCCTGCAGACCCTTCTTCTTTAACAAAGACCCTTCTAGGCAGTACATTATAATGTCCATAACCTATCAAATTAAAATGACAGAAAAAAAAAATCAAATTAAATCCCATCATTACATTATCTGAGCGTAAACAATGAGAATTTATAATATTCCCCCCACCACCAAATCAATAGCTAAAATGCAATAAATCCAACTTGTCTTCTATTTGGCAAATAGAAGATATTAGTACAGTTTATTATCTCTGGTTCCAGTTCTTTAGATCATTCAAAGCAGAAATACATTGGAACTACTAAGAACAAATGATTTGGCTTGGGATACTTGGTTTTTCTCCAATGCCAGAATCAAGGGCTATAATGATGAAGGTCTTAATAAAGCTGAAGCCAGTCTGCAATTGGTTCTGCTTTTAGCTCATGGAATAGAAAGTTTTAGCATTTCTTAATGGGGTACCATTGTAACAGAGACTACCCAGAAGTCCCCTTATTAGAATCAAGTCAAAGCATGTCAAATTCTTTATGAAAGACCAGGGCAATGTACTTTACAATCTACACCAAGTGTGGAGAACAAGGTCCAAGAATTGCCCAGACTCTGAAACAGAGAAGAAAAAGCCACGCTGCTGTAACATCTGTGAGTAGATGCTTGCTAAGGAATGTTCCTGCAGTAACATGCTTTAAATGCGAAGTTGCTACTTTTGTGACCTACAGCTATAAATACACATTTCCATACCTCAACCAAGAGGTCCACAACATCTGAAGGCATTTTCTCAATAAGAATTTCTATGACTCTCAGAATCTCCCCTTTGGCACGAGCCAAGGCCGTAGTGTGGATATTTTGCTGAGACTGTGTGTTTGCAGCGAGAGCTGTGTGTCTGTGCACCTGGAACAATAATTACATAGAATACAAAATACATTTCAATTGATTTAACATCAAGAAAAAACTACTCTGTTACGGTTGACGTTTACATTTAGGATTTCCTTTTTCAGGCACAAATTGTTTTAAAGGGTAACTACGGTTGAAGCCAAATTTTGTCCCGATTTATAGCCCAGAAACCACTGATTAAAATGATTTATCGCTTGTCTTTCAAACTGATTCCTAACCAGATACAAAACTTTGTAAAATCTGTAAAATATTTACTTCCTGTGCTCTCAGTGGGACAGACATGCTCAGTGAAGAACTGTCCACTTTTATCTCTCTGGGGTTAAAGTGAAAGTGTTTGCAAATTTGTTTTTGCATAAGATTTTGTACAAGTCTTTTACCTTGGTTAGGATTTATTTAATCTAATAATATATAATATTAAAGAGCAGTTTCTTGGCTAGAGGTCAAGGTAAATGTGAACATAGTGGTTACTGAAACGACGATCACAACTAGAATTGAATACCGTCAGACAAGAGAAGGGCTGGGGGGCTGCTGGCCCCCTAAAATCAGTAGCAGAAGCCCTCCCACCTATAGTTCCCTCTGTGTGCATTATTGTAACCATCATCTTGGTTTTTCGGGCATCACCAAAAAAATGCTGATAAAGGACAAAAAGTGATTTATTATTGACTTTAGTTTAAAAATCTTGGCCCACAAAAAGTATAGCTAGGGACAGCAAACATGTAATAATGCCCTGAAACCTTTATATTGTAAAATCAGCACTGAAAAACATTGTCAGTAATATATGGCACTGAAAATTAACACATTTGTCTTAGTCCTGCTGCAAAGTCTCAGCTTCACTCAAAAACAGGCTTAAAAAATGTTGAGTCTTGGTTCTTTCTGGCTCACTGATTCTGCATCTCTCCAACTGGATGAATTATCAATGGTGAGGTTAGTCAAAGCTGTAAAGCAGGGTACTTTGTATAGCGAGATTCTTTAGGTGGCCAGCGGCCAACAGTGGTAGTTCAGCATATTACTGGATATTTCACTTGGGATCTGATTACTATCAATACTGTGTGTACCCGTTAAAACTAAACAAACTGTTAATTATTCCCTGTTCATTTAATTGGGGTAATGTTATGTGATGGTAGAGAGTTGGGAAAAGTAACTATATTTTCAATTTGATTTCACACTTATACAAGCTTAAAGTTACCATTTTTAGTGCTGTATATCACCAATACATTAGAAACGATAAATGCTGATTTTACAATAAATGGGTTTTGTGTTTCTGGTAATTTGTTTGGGGAGGAGAATAAAAGTTTTCATTTCTTTTACAGGGTGAAACGATATCATTGATTTTTTAACTACACAAAACATTTTAACACAGCAGGCTGATGTGGTAAATGCAAGATTTAAATAAATGTCTGTCTTACAGAGGAACTATATGCCTTATAGTGTACACAATACATTCCTTATCTAGACAAGATATTGAAACAGTGAAAGGGATAAGTTCTGAAATAAAGTCACTATATTACATCAGCCTACCGACTCTCTGTGCATCGCCCTGTACACAGTATATGGTCCTGAAATGTACACTGATCATTATCTTGTTTGTTGGATCAATTGATTTAATGGCTGATTTCCAGCAGATGTCAATTTCCAAATTAACAATAAGTCAGCCATACACACTTCATTATTTTTTGATTGAAGAGATCAATAGCGCAAAGAGGTGCATCCATCGAAACTCTGATGATTTCGATTGGAAAGTAGTGATCTGTATTACCATTGGCAAGATGGTTGATCTGTGTATGGAGCTTTAGAAAGATTCACGATCTGTTCTTTCTCTGCTAGGATGTAGTAAATTACAGTAGAAGGTTGCATAGTTACACAGTTCCTACATAATATTCTGGGTTTAAAAGGACAAAGGACATTTTGTGCCCCAAGTAAAATTTGCAAGAGGTTCGCCATGTGGCGGCAAGTCTTATCACAGCCTGTAATCCATACTACAGAAAACAAACTAGATTTCTAGCAAAAGGGACAGAAACAGTAAGGCCTGGTTCACACGGTCTTGATATTTCGTCCCAATTTCTTGCTGTGACCAACAGATATGGGTCAAACCTTTGGGCAAATCGGATGAAAGTTTGAACCCACATGTTGGAAAATTTTGACCAATCATTCAGTCTTAAATGGACTGCATGATTGGTCACACCAAAATATCAGTTGCTCAACTTTTTCTTCCAACCAGCAGACTATCAATCAGTTTATTGACTGATAGTCTGATAGGTACAAAACTACACCATGTGTACCAGGGCTAACAGATCAGGAAATGCAGTACAGAATAAAACGTTTCAGTATCCTGTCTTGTACAGCAGTCCCACTATCTGTGTAATATTTAGGAAGCAGTAAGCAAATTGAATCTCCAAACCAATAAAAGTACCCAGGGTGAGAAGGACCTAAACTGCTGGGTTTTCACCCCTGTGTTTATACCAGATCACTTAAAATATTTATCTAAACTCCAGCACTGCTTCTCTGTCTGTGACCTAACCAATGAGCTGGACCGAGAACAGATCATGTCAGATGACACCCGGATGGAAACCGTCTTCCAGCAGATGTGGTAATGGCAAGTTCATTGAATAACTGTGGGCTGGAGTTTCTAAAATGAATGAATATTGAAATAATGTTCAATAAGTTTAGTTCTTGTTCATCCAGGGATTCTTACAAATGCTGGACCATTAGATCATTGATGGACATATGTCACTAAACTACATCTCATACTATGTCACTAAGTATTACATGCAATCTAGGTTAAACCCTGGAGTGAAACTCTAGCAATTTAGGTCCTTAAATTGTGTCATTTTAATGGGACGGGGTGGCGGTTTGGTTGTTATAATTCGCATTTAAAGCTGAAATGTAAATAATCCTGAAAAAGAAGTGTGGAGAAAAGATCTGGAATTGTGCATCTGGAATTTCCTGATTTTTGCAGCCTACCTTCTTAGTGAGTAAGGGCACGGCCACACTGCAACGCAAACGGACACGGCGCGCGATTTTGTTGCGTTTATTCATTAAGTATTGAAAAATGCACGCGATTGCAATTTAAAATGCGGAACGCAAATCGCAACGCACCCAAAAACGTGTTTTCGGTGCGTTGCTGCGTTTTCAATGATCTGAAAAAACCGCAAGCGCAAACAAAACGCAGCAGTGTGGCCTAGCCCTAACAATTGTTTTTTTACTGCTGTGTTTTGAATATAGAGAGGTCTTGGGCAGGTCATTCCTAGTAGGGAAGATGGAGGGAGCTCGAGAACTCACTGAGTGTGTTCAACTATGTATCTGGGCCCAGGAACCATTCTGGAAGGAAGGCCAGAAACCTGCACTGTTACTGTAATTAGACACTTTCTCCGCAAAGCTGTTAAATTCAAAGGTGAGAAATAATTATCTGCTACTCATGAAATTTCGAATCCATTCGTTTATATTTTAACTTTAGTTCTCCTTTAAGAAAAAAAAAATCTTCCACGTCTTTAAATAAATGTATTCAAGTTGATATTCAGTGAATTGAGATTTCCATTGGCAATTCCGCTAAATATCTGTAAAGGAGAAAGAAAAGTCTGTACCTCCTTAGCAATCGTTGTTATGAAGGCGGGTGGTCTGGCTGTAGCAATGAGGGAAAGAGCGTGCCGTGCAGAGCGGGCGGAGTCAGCTGCCGGACTCAGGGGCAATCCAATTGTGATGCTAAACAGGGATCAGGCAAAAAAAAAAGGGGGAGAAAAAAAAGATAAAATAAACAAAGAAGCATTAAAAATATAGAGTGAAAAGATTAGACACAGCTTATAATGTCAGTTCAAGGTCAATAGGTTCAGTCAGACAGTTAGAATATAATGGACTCCCAACAATGAAGAGTGATTAGAAGTCAGGGTGTTCCAGCATCAAATACAAAATCGAATAATTAAGCGTGAAGATTGAAAACAGTATGTGCATCTGTCCCAAGTGTTAAAAGTGCCTTGTTAACAAATTATGTAGCCATAGCTGTGAATGAATAGGAGGGTGTGTGTGGAACACAATTACAGTGTTCCAACTTGGCTCCTAAACTTCTGAACAGAATGGCGGTCAGTGTTCCAATGGGTTAAGCTAAAGTTTCTTGAACATCCTAAAAGATAAACCTACTGATAACATATAAACATGAAACAATACAATGAAACACAAATGTGCCTTTTTATGCCAGTAGATGAGAACCAGTGTTAAAGGGAACAAGCAATGCAATACTGATGGGGGATAAGGCAGGAATAGGTCTTCCTCTCTCCCCTACACCCGATTTGTTATTTCAACACTGGTATGTGTTTGTTTAACATGATGTGCTGGGGAATGGGATAAGAACATCTGATTAGGCTAGTGACAATGCACAACGGCGAGCCAATCAGAGCCATGCATCCCATCTCACCAATCGTGATGTAGAAGGAACTCATCGTATAACAGTGCTGCAGGGGGCGACTTGCAATGCGGGGATGGTAAAAAGATATTAACAAATAAACAGGAGTGATCCTGTGATTTCCATTCTTGTGATGGGAGTTGTTCCCTTATTACTTTAAAATAGGCATTCGTGTAGAAATAGGGCAGGTTGCTGCAAAATTCTTGTACAGAGATGTAAAGCAGAACAAAGAAATCAAACAGAAAAGATACAGATTTTCTATTGCATTATTCCTATCCTTACAACCAGCAATGTATTACATATCAGACGAATTGCATTAGGACACCAATCTGGGACAATTATTTTCTAAAAAGAGTCCCAGGAACATTGGGATACTGACATTCTAATTGATCTTAGATTGAATCGATGTTTAAATGTTGAATTGATTTAAGATCCAGTTATTGTATGTCCAGTATAAAGGAGGCAACACATATGCAATAACAATCGCATCTGTATCCGTTGGTAATACATGTGTTAACGGGGTACAAGGCTCTGACAGATGCCCATATGTAGTATGGGGATCAGGTTGCCGTGAGCCCACACCTGGTCAAGCATATCTGCTCCCTCTACTTAAAGTAAAGGGAGCCCTTACTGACCAATGGAAATTTTCTGTTAGGAAGATATACAGCGATGCAGAAGCCCCCCCCCCCTTGCAGATACTTCTGTCAGATCCAATAGAATGTCGGGTATCTGCAATGTGTACCACCAAACTGATTGGTGCATAAAAATATTCAAAAAACATCAAGATTCCCCAGCATGTCCCATTATCTGCAGATGAGATCATCAGTGGATTTTCCTTCAGATCCCGGGATAAAACGATCAAATTTAATGAAAACCCTAATATAGGTTCCCCTTAACTAGGATCTCATTTAAATAAGACAAATTAGAAACTTGTATTTTAAGGCTGGGTACACTCTAGCCGATACTTTCGCCCGCCGAATTTGCCGCTACCGACGGACATTTGTCCCGGCTGAGCACTCGCTACCCAGCCTAACCCTCCTTATTGTCATTCATCCTCAAATCTCTGCAAAAAAAAAAATCCCTGGCACTAAAAAGGTTAATTGCCCTATCGGCTATAATACATAAGAGTTCTGCAGAGTCATTAAAGACAAGAAAAAACTGCTTGTCAACACTAATAAGAAATAAGGTATCTAGGGTATGGATTTTGCTTCTCGGAAGACTTTGGGGAAACAATTTGTCTGTGCGATGAGGAGAGATGGTGTGTGTGTGTGATTTATCTTCAAAATAACCCTTTGTTCTTGAACCAAAAACATAAAAAAAACTTTATTATCACATTGTTTTAAGTAATTACACAGAAATACTGAACAAGACTAGAATAATAAGAGTATATAATAAAGATGTTCAGATTAATTTACAATTTACATATGGACATCCCTTAAGACTTGAAGAAAAGAAGTTTAGTCAAGTTCGGAAAGGGTATTTCACTGTGAGAACGGTAAAGCTATGGAACTGTCTTCCAGTGGACGTTGTTATGGAAGGTTCATTGCTCAGTTTAAAAAGAGAGCTGAGAGTTGATCAAGGGAAATTTCTGATTTCTCTTCATAAATTTGGTGGTATTTTTTGCCTTCCTCTGCATCAACAGTTAAGCTAGGTACACACCTAACGATTTTTCCTCCTGACCGACCGTTCCATGCTTTCGACCTGTCGGCCAGGAGGAAGGACTGTCGGTCGCGGCAAAAGCAGCCGCGTCCGACAGTTACCGCGACCGATCGTGCGGTCCATAGAGGATACACTGAACTATTCAGATACACTGAACTATCGGTCGATCGGACCGAAATATCTCATCGAATGTACCCAGCTTTAGGCAGGAAATGAGGATATTGCTAGATGGGTTGGACTGGATGGACATATGTCTTTATTAAACCTCAAAAAAAAAAAATATATATATATGTATACTATACTGTATTGTACTGTACTATACTAAACTGTGCAATACTATACTATACTGTAGTATACTATACTATACTGTACCATACTATAACCTACTACTATACTATATACTAGGGATAGGCAACAAGTAGATCTCCAGATGTTTGAATACTACAACTCCCAGCATTCCCTAACTCCAGAATCCTTATAGAGGAATGCTAGGAGTTGTAGTTTTCAAACATCTGGAGATCTACTGGTTGCCTATCCCTGCTATACTATACTATATTATACTACTACTTTACTATATTATACTATACTATACTGTACTAATACTAAACTAATTTTATACCGTAACAGGTAAAATGAATGTTACACACCAGTAAACTGAAAGCCATAGAGCCATCATCCTTACTACACTATCCTAGAACAGTGAAGGCTGTGACATACAAACAGGGAGTTGTGGAGGTGGCTGTACGGATATTGGAAGAATGTTGCTGGAATGTTGGAAGGTGATTATGTAGTGTGTCAGAACCCCCAAAACTTCAATAGTTAAAAATCCAAAAGATGTAAGACTAACATTGTTTGACTAGATGGACATATGTCTATATTCAACCTCAAATACTATACTAACATAAAGTTAGTGCGGCACATTCCCACCGGCCTTAAGGTCGGTAATCTCTCTATAGGGGAGTCGCTCGAAGTCGCGGGAAACACACAGTCCCGAGCGTTCTCTCTATGCTGTGTATATGTATATGCTGTGTATATGTATATGCTGTGTATATGACGTGCATATGCTCTGTATACGATGTGCATATGCTCTGTATACGATGTGCATATGCTCTGTATACGATGTGCATATGCTGTGTATACGATGTGCATATGCTGTGTATACGATGTGTATATGCTGTGAATGTGTATATGCTGTGTATATGTATATGCTCTGTATACGATGTGTATACGCTGTGTATACGATGTTTATATGCTGTGTAAACCTATATGCTGTGTATATGATGTGTACATGATGTGTATATATGTATATGCTGTGTATACGATGTGTATATGATATGTATATGCTGTGTATATGATATGTATATGCTGTGTATATGATATGTATATGCTGTGTACTGTGTATACGATGTGTATATGCTGTGTATACGATGTGTATATGCTGTGTATATGTATATGCTGTGTATACGATGTGTATACGATGTGTATATGCTTTGCATATGCTGCATATATGCTGCGTATATGATGCGTACATGAGGTGTATATGGTGTGTATATGGTGTGTATATGATGTGTATAGGGAGAACTCTTGGGAATGTGTGTTCCCTGATCTTTGAAAAATGACAGGCAGGATTTTGCTATTATGGCTATCATCTTTCAAACATCTTTACTGTGTGTACCCAGCTTAAGTGTGAAAATTCCTTACAGACCAGAATGTGTTTGTGGGCCAGACAGCCCCCCCTCTCGTCTGTGCGCTTAGCATTGGGTTAATATCGGTGGTCTGCCATTGACCCTCTACTCTGAGCTGTTGCTGCTACACGGTATGTAGTATCAGAGGGAAGCTGATCTTTCCTGCAGCAACCTGCAGAGTCTTTAACAAGCTTCATCACAAAAAGCACTTTGAGCAATTAACTTTCATTTTATTGCAAATGTACAGTTCCCTCTGAACAGTAAAGGTTTGTACACACGTGCAATCACGGGTCCCCACACCCGATGTGTCTGAACGTTCGTTTCGGCTGATAATTGAGCCATGTATGGGCACTTTATCGGCCGAACCGACCGGGCAGATCCCCGTACGACTGGCTGCTTTATCAGCTGAAACGCACGTGTGTACGAGGCTTAACAGAGCATGTTGGCCAGTGATATGTTAATCAAGTGAAGGAAATTCAGTAAGGACAATAAAAATAACAGTAGATTTCCAGTAGATCCAGCCTTGTAGTGGCCCTACACTATTCTGCATACCTGCCTATGCTCTTGCCACATTCTAATAACCCCCTGGGCCATTTTGTGACAAACAGATTCTAATACCAATTGCAGATGAATGGTCCAGGCCAGAGAATGTTATAGAAATGTCAGCAGGTATCTAGATCAATTTGACTTTCAGCACTGAATCAATCTATTATCAGCCCAGTGGATGAACAGCATAGGAACAACTAAAGCCTACGGACTAGTCCTCCATTGCTTCCAAAAAAATGTATAATTCTGCTTTTTGAAGCAGAGAACAATGGCAAAACCTTCCCGTCCCTGTGCACCAAATGGCAAGGAATAGAATTTACAGTAATGGCTAGGCCCCACTACCAGTGCTTCCATACGCACTGTGTGTTGTGCAGGCCAATGTAAAGTGTATGTAAGAGGCCCCGCTATGTCCGCTGCCTTGCGCTGTGCTTTTGCCCACTTTTGCAGCGTATGCTATAGGGCAACATCAAACAAAGCACAGTGCAAGCGGACGGCGGCGTGCACGAATTGAGAGACATTCCGATCATGCTGCGTCGCACGATTTGCGTTTGCTCTGTAGTGGGGACTTGCCCTTATTAAATAATTAAACATACCTTGGGGTCATAAAACTATAATCTCATTTTTCTGAATGCTAGGCATTGAGACACACATCTTCTGTCAATTAAAGGTCATAGCCAAGATTCCTCCTTGATTGGTTCATTAAAGTGCAGAATAAAATGTGACTTTCATACCCACTAAGGAGCGGTACTGCACGTGTCTTTGTCATCAATGTTTCTTTCTTATTGATAGTGAGAAATAAAGCCTTTCAGGAAGCAACAGGCTTTTTGCTAATTCATTAACATCACTTAGCAGTGGTAGTATGTGGCCAGAGATTAACCCCCTCCTGCAGCCACACCAGCTGGCTTGCATGTCGGCTTTCATGGTAAAAGCTGTGCGTGATGGAGCAGGCACATTGCACCATTTGCCTGAGCCTTAAACAAAAGCACCTTGAAGACCACAATTCTATGAATGTCACCAACTGTTACTTTAAATGCTTGGAAACAGTCAAAGGGGAAAAAAAAAAATCCTAAGTCCGCAGTGGATCACTGAAAGTCCCTAGTGTGTATTCCCTATAAAGGTTTATTATATATTCTGCTAGATTATGCTGAGTGTTTATTAGATAAAGTAAATATTCTGATCTTCCTTTTACTTAAGTTTGGAGGATAGAACTTTTTTGCCCAAAACATGTTTCTTATGTGAAAAGCATGGATGGGACAAGAGACAGCAGATACATTGGTATAGCAATAGGGTTTATAAATAGAATTAGATCTCAGCATTCACATGGGAAACAGATAAAACTTTTTAGCCACTTTAAACCTTGACACTTCCTGAAGAGGCATATCAGGCTCCCATGCTGCTCTATTATAGGAGGATTATCACACATGGTATAGGATTTAAGCACATTAGTATATTGGCTTCAACAAATAGCAACATCTTCCAATGGTCCCATGCAGTTATGGTCACGTAAAGCGACCAAGTCATGTCACAAGAAATTATGGATGCGGGTGTAATCGGACCAGCTGGACAAACAAAGCAATCTGACTTGTCAGATTTAAATGTGCCCAATTTCCTAATGCGTAAAGAACTCAGACTGACAGAAAGAGAAGATGAGGCAAAAGATTAGGCTGATGGGAAAGAGGAATCTCTCAGAATGCCCCTTACATCTGTAAAGGCGCCAAACATGTGTGAGTTTGTGGCAAATTCATTACAACAGTCTATCTCCTTGTGCTCTGTATATGGAGCAATCCTTGCGTGGCCACACAGACACTGATGCGATCAGTTTCATCTACTTTATTAAATCCAACAAGATTTGCTAATTTCTGCCAGCTGTAAGGGACTCTCATTGACCCATTTTCTGACATGTTTAATGGTACATTGGGATTTTTTTTTATTTATTATTGGAAACTATACTTCTTCCCAACTATCATCATTTTTATTATTATTCATTTGTTTTTGATTTGTCCCCTATTTCTTTCTATATCCAATCTGAAACATTTCAGCTGTCAATCAAGTGCCTTATTATCATAAACTATTACTGTGTGCAGTTTTGCTGAAATTATAATGGTGACAGTCGGTGTGTGTGGAGTTGCATTGTGGGTACTTAACTATTTAAGTGCTGCCTCATAGTGATTACTGAACATTCTCATTACAAAAACAGTCTGGCAAGATGGAAAGAGTAGTCGGTAAGAGTGGGAGGGGGGATACTGAACCTGAGCATGGAACTGGATTGAAGGTATGTAGCAACACACACACCTCAGAATAAAGCCCCCGTACATAGGGTCAGTATTTGGAGCAATTCACCAAATTTAATTGAATCGCTCAAAATATAGTAAAGTGTAATGAACAGGGCAAACTTGGGGAGGAGCCTGAGAGCTGTTTGTTACTGTTAGTGTACCTTAAAGTTGTTCCCTTTTAATCTCCCACGGTTTGCAGTATCTGTATTTTATTAAGATCGCCGCATGAAATCAAATCTCCCTTCTACAGAACTCATAACAACTTTAGTTTAACAACTCATAACAACTCCGTTTTAAAGCAGTCAGCACTAGGATCGCACATACTAAACACGGCAAAACTTTTCAACTCAATTACTTTTTGCTCGTCTGATTTTCAATCAATGCTTATTTCATCACCTGTTTTATCTGGAGAGTAAATGTTATTTAGTTACCATCTGAAGACCTGCTATGTCAGTTGAAACATAGATTCATACATTTATTTAAAATGATATATTTACTTTCTTCATATCGTATGTTATTGTGCCTATAAGCCCCGAACCTTAACTCTTGCTTTGGCTCATATTTCTGCTAAAATTATTTAGTTTAGGAAGAACAGTAGAACTAAAGCCATCAGACCCTAAATAATAGCTGGTTTCCTACAGTATATACAACAGATGTAGCCTTTCCAAAGGAGAGTGGGCTTTGCTAACCGTATATCAAAAATCCAAAAATGCATCTTCAAGATCTTGGAGAGAATACCAACATTTGACCAGTTCTTTAGTTTAAGGATGGACATGGCCTTTAAGTTAACATTAATGCATCTTAACACACAAACATTTTCAGATACATGCTATGTGAAATAAAGAAACCAAGCCTAAATAGAGGTGGGGGGGTTCGACACCAACTGTCTGCCATGTACAATGCTGTGTTGACACCTTACTCTGGGCGTTCCTATAACACCTCTTAGCCACTATGCAATCACGCCCTTAAAGTGTACGTCCACCCTTAAAAATAATTTTTGTTATATCAATCCCCGTCCCCCCAGCCCCAACCTCTATATTTATTTTATTAGAAAGTTCCCCAAACTCTACTTACCTTCCCTCTTTCCTCCGCCGCGCTGCCGGCCCTCTGCTTGTGAGAAAATGCAAGCAGAGGGGCGGGGCCGGCAGTCGTGTCTGTGATTGGCTGAGCGGCAGCCAATCACGGACGCGGCTGCCAGTCATTCAGTGCGGCGGAGGAAAGAGGGGAGGTAAGTAAAGTTTGGGGAGCTTTTAATAAAATAAACATAGCGGTTGGGGCTGGGGGGACAGAGATTGATATAGCAAAAGGGATTTACACTAGGGGGAGGAAATCCTAAGAGGGAGAGGGAGGGGGAGAAGGGCTGCAGTACACATGCCAAACTTCTCCCGGAGGCCAGGTAGGAGGCAGAGTCCTATATGGACCTGCTATCCTCCTGTTGGGCAGTTTTTGGGACTTTGGGGGGGGACTACAGGAGAACCATATGGAGCTGGGATGTGAGGTAAGGATTAAGCTACACTACATGATGGGGCCAGTAGTGGGGGGGGATTATAGTTTTGGGGGTGGACATGCCCTTTAACACTTGGCTGTGATATGCTAATTGGGATTTTCCAGGGTACATAATTGCCACAGATTCTTGTACAAGTCATTCTGAATTGAGAGATCCAGTCGGATGACTAGCGAAACGTCTTCAAGAACTAAACTTCAAGTCCAGTTGATCTAATTGTATACAACAGATATTTTCAGATACAATTAGTAACATACAACGTATCAAGTGTTATCACACGCGTGTGCGATTTCTGTGTTTTGTTGCACATCGTTCCACGTTTGCGCATGCATTTTTGCAATTAACATTATAAAATGTACGCAAACTGATGCGCATTGGAAATCGCGGGAATTATCGGGATTTCCATTTTGACCAAAATCACACGCGCAAATGCCTTGGTGTGGCCTAGCCATAAGGGTGCAATAATAATAGTAAATGAAAAAGCTTGGAAGAACCAGAATATCTGGCTGTGATTTCATATTTTATTCTAAATTGTGTCAAAGGGTAATCATTATCTGTGGGTCTTAAGGTGGGTAAACACTGTACCAATCTGCAAGATTCCGTCTTTCACCTTTAACAGATGGGAGTACACGTAGTCACGATAGCGCTTCATATATAAAGTATAGGGAGAACGTTTGTGACTGCCATACTCCTTACGATCACCGGCGATTCCTTATACTTTAGTACAGGGAGCCGACCACGAGCAAGGGGATTTTTGTTTTAAAGGACCAATACGGAACGTATGTCAGCGTTGGAGATGATTGTTTCGGCCATGCATGAGGGGCAATCGACCCTTTATCGGGAATGAGTGTACCCAGCTTAAGGATGGAGGCACGCTTTGGCCATGTACTGTAATAATAATAATTAATAATTCTGTAGCAAATTCACATTATCATCCAAGAGAATAAGCATAATGCCAGATATCAGCCCTTCCAAGTAGACATAGAATGAACAGTAATGGTTTTGGAACGAGAAGGAATAAAGGTTTGTATGTACAGGCAAATGAGATGTTCAAGTGTTCTTGACGCATACTATTTGCTTTTAAATAATTAGCTTGACTCTTAAAGTAATTCAGTTTTAATATAAATCTGTTGTCCATAGATTTTTTGGGAGTTCTTGTAAATAACATACGCATACTGGCTTGTCTTGGCCCTCTGGCAGCTAAGAGTGTCAGTCAGCAAGATCTTAGAAAATCAGACTGACAATTGTCAACACTATTGTAGAATAGCACAAGAATCTATACTTAAAGGGGAAGTCCAGCCCCAAAATAAAAACTTACATACAGTAAGTACATCCACCACCCCCCAAAACCCTAAACGGTAATAGTTTGATATCTGAAATATATCAGTCTAACCTGAAATCCTGCACAATGTCCTGTTTCCCCTGTTTCTGCTTCCTGGTTCTTCCAGTTAGCAACTGTCAGTTATGGATTTGACAGTTGACATCCCAGCCAATGACTGAATGTTAATCCCCTAGCTGCCTCTAATGAGCATGCTCAGGCTCAGTACAGGTTTCTAAATTGCCCAGTTTCTATGAGGCATCCAGATATATCAGCATATTTTAAAGAGGCCATTCTTTCTAAAAGATGTTCTTATGAGGGTGGAGTTGTCCTTTAAAGGGTATCTCCATTGACAAAAGTGACTAAGCTCTGTTATCTCCTGTTCTTCAATTAAACTGAAAAAGAATATGTCTTACCTCCCGTTCTTCAATTAAATGATCAGGAGCAGGCAAGAAAGAGAGGGAAATTACATGGTATCATGGTCCTCGGCTGACAGGTGCCGACAAAGCTTGCACTGTAAACGCATATGTGCTGAGCATAAGCAGACAGTGCAATCTCCATCGGGACCTGTCAAAGACGCCAGTGCTGGGTTGCGATAACAGGTAAGTTCCCGTTCCCTATATGTAAATGATCATTATTGTACGGTCGCCTATACAATACCATAATGGTAGTTTGCTTTTATGATACCACAAGCTATTGGAAAGTTCCGATACTGTGGGTTAATAAATTCAGCCCTCATTCACTACTAGGGTGGTGACGTCACAGCCAATGACCAAATCTGCATTCTGGTGTGCTATCTCCTCTGTAAAGGATCTCTGAGCTCTTGCAGAGAGGACAGGTGTGGTGGAGAAAGTTAAGTATTATGGGCTTCAGGGACTGTGAGTAGGTAGGTCACTATAACAATCTCAGGGTTTGGGAGGCGGTGAAGGGAAGTATAAAGTTTTGTTCTGGGGTGGACATGTCCTTAAAATGTCACTTTCCTATAGTTGTACTTTGCTTTACTTTCGCCCAAGCGCCTGGACGGAGGGGAATAAGTGTTAAATGCTGCTTTCTTCCAGGTTAATTTTTCTGCTTTCCATTGCTTCAATTATGAATAATACGGAATGGGCCAAGGTAAATCAAACTGTTCTCTTCCGCTAAACATTATTCAGTAGGATTAAAGGAGAACTATACCCACATTTTTACACCCCAGAATCTAAAAATATCCCCTCTGAAAACACCAATAAACTGTAAAATAGCAATACAGTAAATAGTGTTAAAGTAAATGTTACCACTTGAAGAACTGGATGAAATAACTGTGTGTATGTACAGTGACTGGCCACACCCCTGATCTCAATCACATGCTCCCTTGACTATTCTGTACTGTAAAAGGATTGGCTAGAGACGAGTGGGTGTGACCAACTGTAACTGGTTCCTGCAGTATCTTAGGACTGAGCATGTGTAAACATCATAATGGTCAGTGACCACACTGTGTGATACTGGAAATAAAACGCAAACACCATGTTAGAAAGGTAAATTTCCCAACAACTACATCAAAATAAGAGGTGAAACACAGATAACTGCTGAAAGAGTGTTGTTCTGAGGCTTTAATTGCCCTTTAATCCGTTCATAAGGAAACTTACCTCGTGACGTTCCTGCAATTACAAAATGAATGGAGCAGGACAGAAAAAAACACTGGGACATAAAACAGCAGATGTTTTTAGATCTTAGATAAATCCAATGATTGAACTTTGAATTAGTTATGGCCAGTACAGTACATTATTTTGTAATTAGTATTGTGTTATAGTATATATTGTAGTATAGGGTTATTTAACGGCACATTTAGATTGCAAGCTCTTTGGGACAGGATCTCTTTTCGTGTACTTTCCATGGCTGACATAAATATGAAAATACCGAGCATGTGTTTGCCCTTATCAGTATTTATGGTTTACATGCACTATTTTTTCTCTGGAAATGTCCAGGGTTATTCACTAAAAGTTATTTTCGTTAAATATGGTGCTAATTTTGCCCCAACCAATCAGATGTTAGCTTTCATATGTTAAATAATATCTAATTGGTTGGGACAAAATTAGCACCATTTTTATCAATGAGAACTCCCTCCCTGTATTTTACAATCCCCGAGTGAATGCATATGGGGGAAAACTGCAGGTTTTCATCTCAATTGTCTCCCTAATTGCCAGATACACCTACAATAGATGATAGCTAGGCGGAATAACTTAAAGCAAGATTACATTTAACAGATCTGCACAATACAGATATCCCACACAATTTCCCTACACAATCGCCGGTTCAGCTGTCTCTGTTCCTCCTTGCCGTTGATCAAAGCTCAATTAATACTTGCAAAAATATACCATGTTAAAGAGCAAAGGAATAATCTGTGCTAAGCCTACATTTATTTCATTGGGTGCCTGGGGTTTTCACTCCATCAATAAAAGGTGAGCAGAAATTAAAGGAGAGGAAATAAATAAAGGAGGGGGAAATAAAAGCACACGGTTGACAGAAAGGCTGCTCATAAAGCTTGCTTAACATCACAGGCAGAACCAGGCAGCTGTGCGCTACCATTGTACACATGGTAAATCAAGCACAAAAAAAGAAGCAGCTCAGCAGGATTCTGGGAGGGTAAAACGCAGCTTTGCACAGATTGCTGCTCTATTTTGTCCTGTCGTGTTTCCTTCTTGTCGCCCGTACTGTACCTGTCACGGATGTAAAAGGCCGTTTTCAATCTAAATCTTGTTATGGATTAATAAGCAAACACTTTCTCGCTTATTATGCAATATATCATGATGAGAATTGCCTTGGGCTTCTCCAGACGACACGCTGATCCATTCATTTATTTAGGTATAGGGAGCCGTGCTAATCTTGATGACAGCAAAAGGAAGTAACGGCGAGATTAAAAAAAACAAACAAAAACCCCCCCCCCCCAGTACGAAATCATAATAAAGAAATAATCACAAAATCCCCCCCCCGCGAGGAACAAAATGGCAGTTGCTGTGTGTTTTGTAAATGGCTAATTGAGCTCTTTTTCGTGTATGATACGGTTTTATTAAAGCCAAAACCACCCATATGTTTGACCCAATAAATGCTCCAATGGATTAATGTGGAATGTCGAGAAAAATTCTGGACTAAGACGAGGCCACATTGAGCGCTCGCGATTCGTGTCATTTTCGGGAATCGGAGCACATGCGAATCACACCAAAAATGGTGATCGCATGCACTTGGATCATCGGATCGCAGTACAATGGGCCCCAGAGCACCTGGTGTGGCCAGTCAAATTGGGCAACATTAGCGTGCACTTATTAACACGCAATCGCATCCCGTGTTAAAACGCATCAGTGTGGCCCAGCTCGGAAAGAGAAGAAAGCAACGAATTACGAGAACTGTTGCTCGACTGGGAAGACATTGTAATTATAAGAGGAAGTTGCAGGTTAAACGGTTATCCAATGTGGATACGAATAGCAGGATAACCAGAAGAAATAAAATGATACTGCTGGAAAACACTATGGGGTTTGGTATGGTATCAAGAGGTGCAAACGTTTACCTTGGTGGCTGTAGATTGATAGCACAGATAAAACACAATCAGAGGAGGTTGTGTGCAGGTCTGTGCTTACCAAGACTCTTTCTTTATTAAAATTGTGTTTAAAGTAAAATACATGCTAAATATACCTGGTTCATTATCAGGATACAATCATACCAAATGGCTGCTCAAACACCCCCACTGGTTTTCATGTCCTCATGTTCAATTAACCTCCAGGGTGCTAGGTCCTCACAGCTCCCATCTCTTGATTGACCCCATACCCCTTGTCCTGGCAGTAGCTGGCAGTATGATTTTCTCATAGGTTTACAGGGTCTGAACAGAGAGCTGAGTTTAAGGTACAAGTTCTCCCAAGCTACTCCTAGGAGTGAAGCATTTTAGGTCCTCGCCATGGGTACATAAAAGGGATGTGAAAATAAGTGGTTTAAACAACATGGTTTTCCTTTAAATAAGATACGTTCTGCCAAAAAAATGACTCCCCCCCTTCAGTCTTTTGTTGGTTCATTCCACTATATTGTTGTTTCTCTGCCCTCCTTCTGGACCAGGGCCTAACTAATGGGAAAACATGCTTTGCAAGTAGTGCTCCTTCCCATTGGATAGATCCAAGATGCAGGTAGGGGTGCAGCTTGGACAATACACTTAACTACTCTTAGATGCTCTTGCCTGTTAGAAGTGTCTAATCTCCTCTTAGATGCTCTTGCCTGTTAGAAGTGTCTAATCTCAAAGCTAAAACAGAATACAATGTCGAGTTCCAACGATTAAAGATAAAACCAGACTTCAAATGGGTTGTGTCCCCGCATTATATTGATCTGTATGGTATTCCTATTTTACAGGTAAAGCAGATGGAACATTTATTCCCAGATGTTATCGAGTCGGTGCTGTGCAGCGCTCCCAACTGAGATTTTCTTCATTAAGGGCTAGGCAACATTAGTCCGCTTTTAAGCGCAATACGATTGTGATTTCAATCCATTTGCGCTTTTAAAAGTGGACACTAGTGTGTCTGAACCAGTACGCTGGCACACGTTGCTGCGCAATCTAATAATCAAAGCGCATGTGTTCTGAATCGCATGCCCTCCGATTGCACAACATTACAATTGTGAGCTTGCTTGCTCGTTTCCGTCACGCTGGTGCCCGCTTCAGTGAGGCCTCAGTCATAAAGAACAAGTCCATCCCTCAAATGTTAAATTGTACAAATCACTCTCCAAACCCCAAAACTGCAAAAGTTAGAAATCTGAAAAGTTAACCTGAAATGCTTCCCTGACTCGGTGCCCCATATCCCACGATGGAGATTTGTTGAGGACAGAACTTGGGAGTAAGTAGGGAGCCTGGTTAAAATCTTCCCAACATTAATGCCCGGAAGCTCCCAATTTGGGTCAAACGGATTTCACGAGAAAGGGAACCACATGACAAGACTCGGCAGAGAACATGCTTCAGGGAAGTAATAGAAGATAAGATCAGAGAAAGAGGCTAGAAGCAGAACAGAGGAGCGTGAAGGGCAATCGCAGTGCATTGTTAAGGGCACTAAATGCCAAACTATGAGAACCTCCTCTTATCTTTTACCTTTGTAGATAAAGCCATTTTCAATCTGGATCTCTTTTCCTTATCAATTACTAATGAACTAAAATTCACACATGGAAATAAAGTAACACCTGGCAAATAGATACAAAGGAATCCATTTACTTTAATTTAGCTAAATATAATTGTGACAAGAATGGGGAAAGTAGTGCAATGCCTGGCCGGTTACAAGGACACGTTGGCATTGTGTCAATCATAGTATGAACAGGACACTTTCGGGGAGATTCAATAGCGGGTCTCCCGTTACTTACCTTAGCCCGATCCTGCGATACAATAACTGACGTAAGTGAGATTACGTCAGTTATTGCATCGCGGGATCGGGCAAAGGTAAGGAGCGGGACTTTAACGCTCCACAACCCGAAGCGTTAAGTTTCACGCTACAAAGTAGCGCAAAACTTAACACTACGAGCTTTGGATTGTTAGCACAGCGCTATTTCCAAAAACATTCAGAAATGGCGCTGTGCTGAAAATCCATCCAAAACCCACGTTAACCCAAATTTTTTTAGGGTTAACGTGGGTTTTAGATGGAAAAGGGCCATATTGAATCTCCCCCTTTGTGCATTAGTTGGATAAATGACTCTATACCTTAGGATGTATAAATATTAGATTGCTTTCGTTTCTGGACATTGGCCACAGGGACATTAAGGAGAATATTTGCACGTCTCCGCCTACTGTTCTGAGAATTCTGGGAGCGAGGCATTATTTCTTAAAATTAGCTGCCAATATTGTATTTAAGGCTATTTAAGGCCCACGTATGTTAAAATTTACAGATGCATAAAATATATATAGAATTTCCTAGCATCAATAATAAATCATGCTATTACCGTTCAACTTCATTTCTAAAAGAGTAATTTCATTCTTTAGAAAAAACCATGATCCTAAAGAAAGCTACCGTAAGTTGCCATCCAGTGGTCAAAAACAAAATATACTCCCCTACTACTTGCCTCAAATGAGTTAAACAATATGGCAGCTCCCACTGAAGCATAATTGTAAATATCTGACTCTGCAATGTACATAAAATAATAAAATGTATTTATTTCCTGACAGGAACAGACATGTTACAGTACATTCACATAATGAAATGTAGCTATTCTAATGGCTGTTGCCAGATGAGTGTTTCTATAGAATGACTACTGGTATGCTACAGATACAGTAACTGTACAATTAACAGATGAGATTAAATATTGCCCAATCTCGGCGAGCCTCTGGCTGACATCAGCATTACATTGTCCTTAACTACATCTCATTATGGTCCATTTATACAACCTGGTTCCAAGGGTGAAACTACCGGTCTTAAAATTTTGATGGTCAAGCCTGTGGTTGAAATATCAGCCCAAAACTGTAGAAATTGTGACAGTTGCAGAGAGAATTTTTGAGGGTTTGATGCGGAATTTCTGTTACGCCTGTAGAAATTCCAAATCGAACATAACGTAATGAAACCCAGTGCAATTCTATTAGTTATTAAGACTGAAAATCGCAACAACTAGGCAGATTCAAGGCAGTTACAAAGTTCTTTGTCTGTAAAGCCGTAGCTCAACATAAACATCCAAGGTGCCCCCTGTAATAAGCACCACCGAACAAGTACAAAGCCATGACATCATTTCCCATGATACATTCTGTTTTATTTCAGTTCTCGGGGGTTAATTGTCCTGCTCCCTACACAGTAAACTGAAAACATTCCTATTTCTAAAACACACAATTACATTATTCGATTTCAAAACATTTACTGGGCACTTTTATCCTAAAAGAAATGAAAATAATAAAATAACATTTCCATCTCCAAACCACCAAGAAGATGGTTAGGCAATCATATCATAATTGGTTGGCTGTCTTCGTAAGGTACTGTATGGATCATTTTCAGACAAAAGGTAGAATTGACGTGCAGTGCTTACAGAGCAATACGGAATTCAATGGTTTTTTTTTCTGCAAACCAAATTTATATATATATCTCTTTTATTCTGGGGCAAAACAATCAGATTACTCTTAAACTAAGACTCTAATGTTGCATTTATCTGGAAGAACATGACGTCTTTTAGCTTTATGGCTTTAACCAAGAAATCGTCGTAAATTCTATAATTCCCATTATTACGTTACAAAAGGTTAACTTGAAGTTTATTGGATGTTCCCCAACAAATGGAAAGTGATATTTATTTATTCTGGGGAGGTATCAAATTTCAAAAGTTAAAAACTATACATTACAAAAGTTATATAAAAAAAGACATTTAAATATTCTTGTTTCATTACAGCTGTCTCAGTATTTATAAGGTACGAGAGATCAGAGACGGAGCCAAGAATCAGAAGGGCACCTTGGATTGAAAATGCAACAATTGTCTTCATGTTGGCATAAAACTCTCTATATTCAGCATTTATTTCAGGATGTACTTATTTTCAGGGCCCATACACAACCACCAGTTGACAATTATTATCTGCACCTTATGAGAAGGAAATTCACATACCTATTTTACAACTTCTACTTGTCCACAGATCAAGTTTCAGCAGTCATTCAAAATGCTCTGATTGAAATGAGCTCAGTTTGAACCAATATCATTACCTTCTTCCCTAGTATCATATTTAGAACACAATCCTGTGTTCTAACATGAAGTAAATTTAAGCTGTTGTGAATCAAAAGTTATAGGCAACAGTTCTACTTCTGTGTTTGTTTCTCTGCTGTGACAAAAAGAGGATGGTCTTTTATAAAGCTAGTAACAGGTTTGCAACCATATTCTGTCATTTGACACCTTGGATAGTGAGCAAATTTCCTTTTCAGTCTTGTGGCTAACTTTATTAATAATAATGCTCTGTCCCCACATCTGATGATGTTCTGCCCCAGCAGTAGGAGACAAGTGGGCATGCTAAAGCCAGGGGCTTGCTGGTACTGGTGATGTCACAGTTCACAGTGTTAGCAGGAAGCAGCACTTATAATCCTGTAAGTTTGCATATATTGCAGATAGAAGCATAAACATGAATTAATTTTAAAGGAATGAATGTGCTCTTTTTAAAAGTCAGCACTTCTGACTTTAAAGGGCACCACCTTCCTCAAACCATAAACCTGGTCACTTGCTATTTACCTGTCCCCAAACCCAACTGTCATATTCATCACTTTATTAGATGCATTACTTACCAGATATTTAAGAATCATTTTTGCCTCTATTCTGGCAGAGTAAGCAGGCTCCCCCCTCTATGCTTTCAATGCTGACATTACAGACATTGATTGACTGCTATTTTCCTGCTGCCTCCTCTGCACATGCTCACGCTTATTAAAAAAAACTGATTGTGCTGAGGGAGGGGGCAGATACCTTTTCTCAAACTGAAGATAATTTATCATTAAATATCTGGTTACAAATGAACGTACCGTAATAAACTGGCAAAAATAGCAGTTGGGATCAGACAATTGACAACTCACCATTTTTTTGTTTTAAGGGTGTACATGCCCCTAAAAGTGACAGTTTAAGACACTGACTAAGCACCTCCTTGACCAACCCCATCTGAAACTGCTTGGTTATATGGAACTTCTAAAAAGCGAATGGTCGCATTTCATTTATGATTCCATCCCTCTTCCCAAGACTCCAAACTCATAACAAATAGAAGCCATTGACAACTTGATGCTGATGGCTACTGTCAACATTAAAATAATAATCAAGAGTTCTATTATAGAACATTTTATTCTCCTGACCAATATATATATATATATATTTCTGGAGGAACATCAGCATTACATGTTCCGCCTTTTTGTGACCGTGATGGCACTGCTAGCAGGGAATCCCATAATCCTTACTTGGGGACATATGTATTTGAAATTCTAATCAGTCCCTTTCTGATATATCCTTTTATTCTGCACATTATTCTTAGCACTGTGAAGAATAAGTGCACACAGCAGATAAAAATGACTGCTGAAACCAGGAGATAACATGAAAAGTAGCAGAGTTCACATAATCGTTAGATTCATGCTGGGCCAACCAGGATCCACTGTCGAGTACATAAGGACATACTGAAGAGAAGGTTAAAGAACAGGCCACTTCTTACACTATTTAAAGCCTATTGCTTTGTGTGTCATGGGTAAAGATTGGTTTGTCCACTGCCTCTATATAATCAAATAAAAACTTTAAAAGGAATGAAATAGAAATGACCAAATAATAAATATGCTTTCACAGTGCTTGGTCCTTTGAACGTTGCCCTATAAAATAAAAAGAATTTCATGGCCTGCTTTAAAATTTTAAATTTCAAGCTGTAAATCCCAATTTCATGTAAATTTTCCCATACAAAATATGCTGATGTAAATATCTAAACTTCAGAAGTAATACTCTTTTTCATGCACCTTAAGTCTATTTGTGTCGTCACAATGGTTAACCCTCACTGTCTCTTTTCCTTACTGCTTTTTCTTCTGGCCCAATAATGTGAACATTACACTAAAAAATGAAGAATCAAATTATCGAAGGGTTTTGGAAATTTCAACATGTGGTAGGGAATATAAATGTACTATTTTGTGGGAGGGATGGTCATAGCCTTAAATGAAAAAAATGAGCAAGTCTGAAACCGCAAAAGGATTACTTTTCTATTCTAGTCTTAAAAAGTACTTACGCTGTGTAAGGAACAAAAAGGGGCAAAGGGGTTGATCGAGGGTTATGGAAACTCACTTAGTATATTCCATCTCCCCCGTTATTTTAAATGTCTAGGCAAAGACATCATATACGCAGTGCATTGCGTTCTGATTTGTATATGGGGAAGACCAAACATTAGCTGCACCAACGTATGGCCCAGCACAGAAGAGCCAATTCCTACAAATACCTACATCTTAAGGAAAAACGTTTGTAATTGTTACGTCAACATTTTGGCTAAGGAACAAGATTGGTTTAAAAGATGGCCTCCTTAAAAAAGGAGGCCATTTATGTCAGATTAAATAAAGGTGGGGGGAGCGGTTCGACACAGTGTCTGCCATATCTAATGCTGGTTTGATGCCTTACCCTGGGCATTTTTGATAATACTTCTTAGCCACTACACATTCAAAACCTTGCATTCAGGAGGTCACTAACAACTGGCTGTTATATGCTAATTAAGATACAGTCCGGGTTATTTATAGCCAACAGAATCTTGTACAAGTCATTCTGAATTGAGAAAGCAAGTGAACTATGGTCCAAAAGTGACTTAAGGTAAATTGACAGGAATTGCTTTCCTGAGTATTTTGCAAATTTACTTCCATTATTTTATTTACATAGTTTTGAAGATATTTACATATTTCACATATCCCCTGCACTACCTGCTCTGAAATCATGTGACAATTCCTCTTTCCTGTGTCTCCTTCTCCTCGTGGACCCATACCAAAATATACCATGACCTGGATGTATGAGACTTCAAAAGCCATAATTCAACACGTTCGATAACAAAAATAAATTTTTTCAGAAAGAATGTTGATAATAAAAGTATTTAATACTACCAATTTACATCCGAATTATTGAGGGAAAATATATGCATTTAATTGGAATATAAATGAGCCAAGGCTCCAAATTATAATTTTTTATGTGCCGTAGAGATTACTAAATCAAATCTCTACAAATATATTTTATATGCTTTGAATTATACATGTGAATATTTTTGGAGACCACTAGTATAAGGAAAGAGCAGATACAGCAGATACAGATTACTGTATATTGGTAATGGTCTCTCCTAAATCAGTGAACCCCATCCTACTGTTTTTCTTTTTTTCAGCCTGTGAGTACCCTTTGTATGGATAATATTTACTGGTCACATGGTCTCCAATTTCTATCTGTTAACGCTATTAAAAACAACAAAAAATCCTTAAGTGTCTTGGAAGTTTAGGCCTTATGATCCTTTTCTATGAACAATATATACAGCGCTCCACTTCATATACCCAAGGACACTCTCCATTGTCTTGTCTATATCTTTTAATGCATGGGGTTTACCTTTTTTCTATTGGATCAATACGCTATGTTATCTTTCCTTTTGTACAAAGACTGCCTCATGTTCAAAGAACTGTTAAAGGAGCAGAGTACCACACTGCACAAAAATGTCTGAAACCTGCAAGTTTACAAACTGATACAATAAAACAAAAAAGAAAGAAAGAGGAAAAGGCAAAATTAACAAGTGTAAAATTGGATAAAAGCTCAGCAAGCTGTTTAGTGAGGGGTCTTACGATGGCCTTATCAAAGTGAGGGGTCTTACGGTGGCCCTACCAAGTCCCAGATATTTCCACCTTAAGGCAAATAATTGTATCCAGTATAAAGAAGAAGACTGACACCGGTCAAAGGAGAGTCATGCTCTGTAGTTGCCGAGCAGTAAGCGCCAAGGTGAATAAATAATGCATAAATGGGGGAGTAGATATGATCAGGCAAAGCAATATGAACCTAGCAGAATCCAGACACAGCCTCTCAATTCATCCATAGAACATCCAACCAATTGCCCATTAAGTCAATGTGGAAATCTTAATTTAACAAAATAAATGGGTGTGGCAGGAAATTTCATATAAACATTTGGTGACTGGTGTTTCACTTGCAGGTGATTTTTTTGTTAGTTGCAATTGTTTTATGGCCCATAAAGTATGAATAGAAGAATGCAAACTTTTTCTTCTTACGTGCCCTAAGAAACAAAACGGATTACAAGGAAGAAGATTTAATACAAAAGGTTCATATAATCATACGTTGCGACAGCAGAAACTGTAGACCTCTGGTTAATACATACAAGGTAATTCAATAAAAGTTCTTATTGTTTAGAATGGTGCTAATTTTTCCCCAACCAATCAGATGTTAGCTTTCAAATGTTAAATAAGATTTGATAGGTTGGGGCAAACTTAGCACCATTTTAAACGATAAGAACATTTATTGAATCTCCCTGATAGTTTTAGGAGAAAATGTAATAAGTGAGAACTACAGACTAACAGTAAGTTACATTCAAGCTGCACAAACTAGTCTAGTATTTCTAGTATAGAAATGGATAGTAAATGAGCTGTAGATCCAACTTTGGCTTCCTGCCTTTTCTCCCTGATTAAAACCAAACACATCATCTTGTTTGACAAAGCTCTCTGTGACCCTATCAATATAATTTGAAACGACATATTCACATTTTGGCTAGAGTCTTCCCCCCCACATTTTATACTCCTTTATCTATTCCTGTTACTCCTCTCCGGTTTCTAGTCAGCTGATAAAAAGGCAACATGGCACAGTAAAGACTAAAATATGGTCAATACCTCAAAAAATAAAGACGATAGTCCTAAAATGACAATATTGCAAACCGCTCAACTACATCAACAGTACAAACGAAAAAAATAAGGAGATCATAGAAAAACTGTACAATTTTATGCTGAAAATATAAAATTTAAACATATTGTCTGAATACTATGCTTACTCCTTAGATTCTGTTGCTAGTTCTAGACGATCGTTCCAAATGTGTTAAGGTGCCCATACATCTATAAGATTTTACTTACCCGACCGAGCGCTCACGCGATGTTCCTTCGAGCCTGCCGGAACCGCTTCCCAAAATGAATGGGATTTTGCGATCGCATGTCGGCCGAATGTAAGATCGGGAGAAGCGGTTCCGGCAGCATCGATGAACATCGGGTGAGCACTCGGTCGGGTAAGTAAAATCTTATAGATGTATGGGCACCTTTATTGCTGAAACTTCTCCAGCTTTGTCAATTTAGCAGTTAAGTAAATCAAGCAGCTAATAAATAACCACAAAAGAATTTCCCCCGTATTACTGGGGTAATTATCTGTGTAAATGTAGAGTAGCGAAAGTTCGATCCATTTTCGAACTATATGTAAAGTTCAAAAACGGACCCATTAAAGTCAATGGGAGTCAAAATATCGCGGATTCGATAATTCGATATTTACTCGCGTACTGGTATAATAGACATTTTACTCGCGGATTTGATAATTCGATATTTACTTGCGTATTGGTATAATAGACATTTTACTCGCGGATCCAATAATTCGATATTTACTTGCATATTGGTATAATAGACATTTTACTCGCTGATTCGACAATTCAATATTTACTCGCGTATTGGTATAATAGACGTTTTACTCGTGGATTTGAGAATTCGATATTTACTCGCGTATTGGTATAATAGACATTTTACTCTCAGAGTCGATATTCGATATTTACTTGCATATTGGTATAATAGACATTTTACTCTCAGATTCGATATTTGATATTTACTCACGTATTGGTATAAGACATTTTACTCTCAGATTCGATATTTGATATTTACTCGCGTATTGGTATAATAGACATTTTACTTGGGTATTCAAGAATTCGATATTTACTCGCGTATTGGTATAATAGACATTTTACTTGCATATTTGCACGCTTCGGACGTTCAAACATTCGATAATTATTGAAAGTCCGGAAAATATCGAAAATCCGGGTCCGGGATAGTTCGAGAAGTCCGAGTCTGTTCGATCTCGAATAGTTCGGCCCGAACTCGGATCGAGTTCTAGTCCATCTCTAATGTAGAGAGCTTATTTAAAGAGTCCAGACAGTAAAATCAACCAACCATAAACTATAAAATAGAGTGTACAGTCATGTGACAGTTGGGGGTATTATGAAAGTAGACATAATCTTTAAAGTAGAAACATTTTTGAAATGAATTGATATTTTTGGGCTGCAGGTACCTTGTTTAATATGTAGATTGAATAAAGTATCATTTTAACACAGGATAAATGTTAACTCTATATTTAAAAGGCTGCAGGCAGGTTTGCTTTTCAGTGACTTTGCTAGAAGTCACTAAAAAGAACTTACACTATCCAAAGGGTGTTTGAGATTGAAATTTTTAATTAAAATGATCCAACCTACAGATAGAAAATTATTTTTTTTTTTTTGCCACTTGCTTATACTACTTACACTTCAGGTACTTCTGTGTTTACTATGAAGTAAAAAGCCAACATCTGATTGGCCTCTGCAAAAGCAAATGTTTTCAACATTGATTACATTAGTCCCTCCAGTTTTTATAAATGGGTACAATCAATAAAGATGGAAACATCATTGTATCTCAATACAGAATTCACTCCAATATTAATCTTTTATAGATTATATTTTTTTGGATTTCCAACAATTCAAGATGCTTTAGTCCTCGCAGATCGCAACATTTACATTCAGATTCGACTCGGAACTCAGCATCTAGATAATCAACAACTATATTGTTATTGTCTGTAATGTCATACTGGAGTGTGGTTTCCCAAGCTAGCTACCCTAGGCATCCTCTCATAATGAACTCTACAGTATACATGTAGTAGTTGTCTACAATGTTTCAGAAAACTTTCTCTGGAAGTATAATTGTGGCATGGCACAGCAATGTAGAAAAAAGGTTTTATAAGGAAAGAAAATTGATTTTGCTGGTCTCTTAAAGGGCATGTCCACCCTCCTGAATTGTGTTTCTGAATATTCAGCACGGAGTTAGTTGTCCTCCTCACCAGTCCTCCTTCTATTGCTTTCTATTGTCCAGGCACAGCAGTCAATCACCACTGTGATGGATGATGTCACAGCCGATGGATGATGTCACAGCCAATGGTTGACTGCTGCTGACCAGGCCACCTCCACTGCACATGTGCAATGGGGTGTGGGTGTGTGCAATAACCTCCAAAGAGGACAGTAAACTCTTGGCTGAAAATAACTCTTCAGGAGTTTCAGGGATGGGGAACGTAAGCATGAATATTTGCAGTAGGGGTGGCCATGCAATTAAATAGGCATCCTAATTTGCTTTAAAGGGAGGAAATAAATTACTATTATGTTCTTTCGTTAAATAGGTACAAGTGGCTTGAGAAACAGACCTTATAAATGCATGTGTCAGGACTGATTTTATAGCAGGTGTATCGTGGCAATAATTTGTTGACTACAAATTGCATATTTCTGAGGTGGTGTAATAGTCTTCCAGCCTGATACATTATAACATAGCGATGATTCCCACAAGAATAGAATGAACTATCTGCCAGGTGTCCCTAACAGCTTCTGCACAGATGAGAAAAATGTTCATTGTATTCATTGGTTTCACATGAAAGGACAGTCCACTGGCTCTAGTAAATGTTGATGAATTCTAATCCATTGTGAGTGGTCGCACACTGTGTTTCTGTAACAGATTTCACTTGTTTGGAAAAGTCAAACATTTGCTGGGCTATTAATTTGCAGCAACCAATCAGTGTACTGCATTTAGAAAACATTTGATAATATCTGATTTGTTGCTGCAGGTTAAAAGCACAGACACAATTTTTGCACCCCCTATGAAATAAGGCACTTTATAAGGGTAGATTACATACAATATAATGTTTTTCACTTATGCCTCAGTTAGGCTCCTTAGGTCTATACACCTATATTAGGTGTAAGTGGGCCTAGATTTCCCATAATCCTCATATTCAGCAAATCCAAGTATGCTGGATCGGTTAGACCAAAGTTCTCAAACTTTTTCAGACAGTGACTCACTTGCCAATGCAAATTTTTCTTAAGGCACAGCTGTGTTCTTAATGTTGGATTTTAAATTAAAATGACCCATATTTTATGCACTTTACAGGGGATATTATATTCAAATTAATTAAAGTATAATGTTATCCTAAGTTGAATGTGTTGAAAATTTCATAAAATAGATTTTATGTTCAAAATAACAAAAATGTAAGTTATACCGGTGAAAATATTTCCACTACCAAAATTTTGAGGCACACCCCTGGTTCTTTGAAGTCACACCAGTGTGCCCTGGCACAAGCTTTGAGAAACTCATGTAAACTCTCAGTACTTAAGGGCCACTGAAAGTGCAACCTTGGTCTCCGAAGATATTCGGGTTAAATAAAAGATTGCAATTTTCCCTTTAAAATGAGCCCTTGATCACATCACTAGCTCCAGGTTGTGAGCAATTTTATGCGTAAAATGTTCACACTTACTGCTTCCAATATCTAAAGTGACATCACCTGACTTTCTTCTCCTCCCCTGTCCCCAAGGTCTGAGCATGCCCAGTTTAGATTTTTCAAGAAGAAATGACAACTAAGGAGGGGGCTTGTATTAATGCATTCAGAGACTGTCACATGACTGCAAGCTGGTAAAATCAGGAAGTTTTATTTCCAGCAATATAACTTCTCACAGGTTTAGAGATGTAATCAATTTTAAAGCTACAATGGAAGAACTTTTATTTAACCCTAATTTGTTCAGAGACCACAGTTACCCTTTCAGTTTGAATTATTACATTTTAACACCCAGGAGGAGTCATTAAAGGGGAAGTTCAGTGCAAATACATATGCTTTTCAAAAAAAGAGCAGTATTTTCCCATCCTAATGAACTTTACCTGCCAATTCAGCATTTTGTCTGTGTATAAATAAATGCTTCCGAAATACTGACTTCCTGTATGCAGGACCCCTAGTAGAGACCATTATGGTCTTGCCCTTGACCCAGTGCCTGGGTTGATTAAGTTGCTCAGTAAAGATCTGAGCATCTTTGATCCATCCCAACAGCCAATCAGTAGAAATAACTACCAACTACCAAGGATGTGGTGCATCCTGGGAAGAAGGAGGACCGTTAGAACCTGAAATGGCAGCTCACTAATTTCAACAGCAGCAAAGGGTATGAAATCAACTGATTTTTCAAAATGGGAGACAATATGTAGAATAACTAAGAAGGCATTACACAAACTAACAATTTAACAAATATTGATAATTTCCACTGAACTGTCCCTTTAAGCCTATTTTTACCTGGAACTCCTGCATGCGAGCTCCAAATTTAGCTTCCAGTGCAGCAGGTGATGGCTCCACCATCAAACACAGTCAAACTGCCCTCCTATCTCTAGCATATGCTCATAAAGTAAGGGGGTGGGACACAGAGGGGACGTGTCGGAGAGCTGTGCTAGCATCTAACTGTGAAAGGAAGAGTCCCAGATAAAAATAGGAGGAAGGATTAGAAATAACTACTTTTCTGAAAGACGATTTTAAATGCCATTTCCTCCTTATAACTACTAGAACATACTTGGCAAGCTGTTTTTCTGCATCAGCGCAAAGTTCCAAAAGGCCCATGAGCACAGCGGATACGTCCATATATGGCTCCCAAACTGTGAAACCTCGTCCAATCAAATCGATAGCTGTTCTACGAATGGTGCTGTGAGGGGGTAGCTTTGGACTTGGAGGCTGCAGTAGAAGGAAGGTCAATGCTTTGCCTGTGATAAAACAAGACATACAACATTGAAAACAATTCTTTAAAAGGAAAAAAAAAAATAAAGGAACATAAATGGGCACAAAAAATGGGAAAAATCAGCTTCTTCAGCAGAAAGACACTGGACATCGGCTAAAAACACATAAAACTTAATGGTGAGGAAAATTGTTTGACAGACAAATCATTGTTATGACATCTTAAGAGGTAGACAGAGAAAAGAGGGGGTAAAAAGAGAGCGGAAGAAATGATTTTGCCAACGACTCTCATCGCTTATGATATATTTATGAAAGGAGACGGATTCTGTAGATTCATGTCTGACCAGTGGTTACCCTTTAATACCAGTTACGGTTTGATTAAATTGCTCCTGGATAAACTAGCGACAGGACTTTAGTTCAGTACAGACACGGGATACAATCTAAAGAGAATCGGATCCACTGCATTGCCAGAGTGGTATTTTTCATGAGGAAAAATTAAAATCATTACTTGTCAGTGGCACAAAAAAAGTGTGAGAAGAAATAGGTTAATCTTAATTTAGGACACTATAGCGGGATGCAGCATTTAATCTCTGCGGGAAAATCGTCACATCCGGAATCAATAGTCCATATTGAGTTAAAGGAACTGAGTGTCAGGTGGTGTTTTCCCTTGTGAATCCGGGAACTTTCCTGCAACCCTCTCCCTCTTTCTGTTCAAGAGACAAAACAAGCAGATAAGGAAAATCCCACATGACTTAAATAAAATCTAGATCAGATATATCCTCATGTTCTGAACCTCCTCATACAAGCTCGCACCTTGCAGAAAGCAATTAGGCTAAATAAGTGGTCTATGTGCCTTGGACATTTAATGGTAAGTAAACTGCATGTTGCAAGTTTAAGCTATCTGTGGATTAGGAGACACATGCTCTCCATCAACAATTCCCAGGGTCTATCCAATGGAAAGTTGCTCTGCAAGGAGCACTTTTTCCTACTGGATAAATCCCAGAATGTGTGTGTGTGTGTCTTGGACGATTGTCTTTCATAAACATTTATTGCAATATAATTAATCACACTATCATTCAACCATCTACCTTACTACCCAATGGATCAATTTAAGAAACTTCCATATCGCATGAAAGTTTATCTTTGTGGATCTTCCATCTATCATGAAGCCTTCATTTAAAGGGATAACACAGAATAACTCTCACTTACTCTATACAAGCTACAAGACATTTCTATATTTCGATGCCCATAAAGGACCAGGCCAGATTCTAATATATGGACAGCATGATTTTGGAGACTTAAAGGAGATTAAGGAGCGTTATAGGGACTGACTTGTGCCATTCCACTAAAGTTTTCCAGTAGTAACAGTATAAAGATTTTATACTGTCGACTTTATTATCTGTGCAGAATTATTTATTATTATTAATATTTAGTGGTAAACGTCCAAATAAACCAGATCCTTTCAAGAAAACATCTATGTAGAAATGAACAAAACTGGCGAGTTTCATTCCGATCAGGGTACCGTGGAACTTATTGAAGTTCCAAAAATCCGTTTGAATCAGAATTTCCGACAGCTGTACAGAATTTTGAAATGGACGGAGTTTTCGGATTATCGAGAAAAGGTTTCATTCATTCATTCACTGAAACCGGGTTTGTGAACCGAAACCAGGATTGATCGCTTCCTCTAAGGAAGGTTATTCACATTTTTGGTTCAAACAATACCAGCAAAAGGTCTTGCAAGTAGCAGGTGAGAAGACACAGTCACCTGTAGGCTGTTAAGACCATCACACGGTGATTGCCTACATCAAATCCTTATTTCTCTCTTGGCTTAACAATGTCATCAGATCGGCACGACAACTTTGAGACAACTGTCGAAAATAATCTCTCTCTGCAGAAATGCAATTACCTGCTTATAACGTTTAAAGAGAAGTCTTAACAAGAAATATAAAACATTGTAACTCCTATATTACAGCACAGCAATACTGTGGGATACATATCTGCACACAGGATTTTTAATGTTATAAGCACACACATTTTAGTCCAGGCCAACTGTGGTTTCCCATTAGGCCTGCATCAACTATAATATGCTGTTCATGTCTTTGTACTCCCTTATTATCTTTTCTGCAGTAGGAAAGAGGACAATCGGGTCAGTTGCTGCAGCCATTTTATATTCAAGACCTCTGCAGAGGTCAACGGAGATGCTCAGAGAAATCTCTGGACAGCGTCAGTTGGCATTTAAAAGAAACCTTGAAGGTTATTTTGAGAGAAAGCACTTGAAATGTGCCAGAAGTGAGGTTATAATTTCCGAGCAGCAAACGTAAACCTTCCTTGATTTTCACATGGGCTTAAATTTTGTTTGGTTCCATATATCTCTTGAAGATGTCTTTGGGGCATATAAATTACATGCTCAAGGCAGGGATTATTAGCAAGGTCACTGTCAGCAGGCACACTAAATTAAGATTCAGACACAATTCCTCTGGGAAAATCAGTACGATGAGCTTCTTCTTCAGAACAATGAGCCTCTTCTTCAGGACATGTGAACATCGAACACCGGTCCTTTAGAGTTATTCAATTCTCTCCTGTCATATTGAAATTCTTTATATTATATATATTTATATCTTCATAGGAGATTGCAGTGAGTTTTTAGGGCTTTCCAATAGGAGGTGGGGGGGGGGGGGGGTTATAGGATATTACATATAGGAAAGCTGTATATGTATGTGTGTACTATCTCACTATTACCATTTAAATGACCATCAATAAATGTATATAAAGTATAGCACTGACTTATATTAGGTACAAGACAAAATATTCAACTTATACAAAATATATAAACTTACTTACAGAGCTGAGATTCCTATTATAATATGGGATAGTCAAAATTGGAAGTTAAACCACACCCCTGTGACTGCTTAGGAGTCTTCACTTGAATAATGAAAGGAAGTGGTCATTTCAGTAGAACACCCAATGATGAGCTGTTTGTAAAACATGTACTTTTAGCCAATGCTTTTACAGGACAGAATAGTTAGGAGGGAGCATGTGTTTGAGTAAAGGGTTGTGCCCAGTCACTGTACATAGGATAACTATATAGTGTGTTGAGGCACAGGGACCAATAGTTTGTATAATTAATACTCAAATGAGTTCAGGTGCAGGTACCAGAATCAAACAATAACATTAAATCAAGAGGCAAAAGAAGGTACCGCACACAGAATATGCAAACTATATACAACCCTTTATTATGGAGATAGACTGGGGTATAATATGAACAAATCAAGTTAAAAACATTTAAAAAAGTGTGTTGAGAAAGCCCTTGCTTAGGGCGAAATGCGTCCGGCGTCTCTTGGGTCACCACCCTGCTCCCTGACCGTGCCCTGTTGTCTCTGCATTTCTTACACTGACTGACTACCATGACTTGAATGTTACATCGTCCAGATAAGTGTATGGTATCCCTAATATGGAGTCTTACATGCTAATATATGCCTTGCTTTTCAGTAATGCAGGGCTGCACTTGCACTAGGCACTTTATATTTATATTTATGAGTCAGGGTGCTTTGGTTATTTATTTATTTGTATATAGTGTATTTTTTAAGTTTTTTTAACTTGATTTGTTCATATTATACCCCAGTCTATCTCCATAATAAAGGGTTGTATATAGTTTGCATATTCTGTGTGCGGTACCTTCTTTTGCCTCTGTACATACACACAGTCATTTTATCCAGTTCTTCAAGTGGTAACATGTAATTTAATGCTGTTATTACTGTATTAGCGTATTGCTATTTTTTAGTTTACTGGTGTTTTTAAAGAGTATATGTTCAGATTCTGGGGTGTAAAAATGTGGGTTTAGTTCTCGTTTAACCAATGGACACAAAAAAGAAACTTACTGCTAAGAGAGAATGCAGTGAGCTATAGTTTTCAAACATCTGAAAGCTCACAAGTCCAACACCCCTGCTCTATACCATTAGGCTGTATTGCATTTGGACACATGCTTTAGCTACAGGCAATAAATGAGATACTTTGCATGTCCCGCTATATTTCTCTGGGAGTGAGAAATATGTGTTTATATGTTTATTTGATTATTAAGTCCTAACCTCTTTGTGACAGTAAATCTGGAACTTGCTGTGGTAAGTATGAACCTAGCATGTTAATCTGGATACTGTGTAGGGACTTGAACAACGGTGCTGTTTAGTTTGAACTGCACATTGTGGCAGGATGGCCTGGGTCTATTCTCAGACCTGCAGGTTTATTTGCTAGAAGCTGATGACTGTTTGAATAACAGTTTAAAATATCCCTGTATAAAGATTTTATAGACACTGTATCTACACACAGCAAAACATATACACATAATTTCCACTGTGCACCATACACACATACAAATATCACATCATATAACAGGTCATAGCTGTGCTGATAATTCATTAAGTACATGCTGCTGATAATTTAAATGAAAAATTAGTAATAGCAACAATAAACACTTTCATTTAAAGTTTGTTGGTGTATAAGCAAGCAGGTGAACTGTTTAATGCACTTGAAAAGTCTACTAAACTACCAGGGAGATGTAATGCTTATTTTGCCCCAACCAATCAGATGGTATTTATCAAGAGAAAGCTAACATCTGATTGGTTGGAGCAAAATCAGCACCATTTTTAACGATAAGAACTTTTATTACATCTCCCTGTAGGTGTCTACACCTGACCACAATCACAAAAAAAAAAAAAAATCATATAAGTTACAAAAATCAGTATGTCCACCCTGCCCAAGCCTTATTAATAATTAATTTAAGAAACCCCCCCTCAACAAAAAACAAACAAAAAAAAACAAATGAAATACTCGTACAAGACTGACAGGTCTTTGCCTCCTCGGCAAGCTCAATAAGCTTCAAAGAGCATGTTTGCGCTGATAGGCAGCCATATCATGGAGGTAGCAGTGACTTACACATGCTATCCATTACAGATAATGAAGAATGAGGATTGCAGAGCATCGGGGACTGTAGGGACTATGGAAAATATAATCTTAGGTTTTGAAAGGGGTCCTTAACCTAATTATGTATGGAGCTGGGGTGGACATGTCATTTAGGCTGGCAGCATATGAACAAACATGGTTAAGATAGTCAGAAAATGGTGAACCAATAGTTTACTCATCCCGTCATAAGGATGTTTATGAAGAGAGGATACAGACTTTAGAAGCATTACTTGGCTACATATTGGCAATATAATTTACAAAAAAAACCTATTTATTATTAGTAGAAGTTCTTCCATTGAAGCAGTAACTAAGCCGTTCTACGTTCATATCAGACTAAAACAACCCCAAGAACCATGCTTATCAGATGTTATTTTGTACTACTTATTGGAACAATGTTTCCAATGGACACATTATGTTTCCATGCGTCTTACAGCAGGCACCTTCTTTACAATCAACCTTTAATACAGTTTCACGTCTATTTTTTAAAGTTTATTAGCATTACAATCCATATTCACCTATATTTGATATATCAAGCATTTCCCTTATTTTGCCTTATTTACTACTTGCTCTTGCCTGGTATCTTATTTTAGAGCAAGTGTCTTGTGATGTTAGAACATGTTTTACTTTTATTCTTCCGAAATGTTCCCAAGGATATTCGGTGAGGTTAAGGTCAGATAAGTATTAGAAGAAAACCATGCTGTATACTCATTTCTCTTCCTACTGCAGTAGGAACACTTGCCTACACAACCTCAAGCTAAAAAGGATTGTGGGCATCTGATGAATACAATGGTACTTCTCCTTCCTCAATGTGTATTTGATCCTTTTCAGTTCACCAACTTCAAAAAAGAGGTGAAAGATCCTTATACCTTAACGTTTTCACCGTCACGTTTGACTATAGGTTTTCTGAAATGTTGCTTTAACACCTCATTCAGGCATTTCTCACGTTCGCTTTCTACTTGAAGTCCTGAAATCCACATTCATCGTCCTGAAATCCATCCATACGTATCGCAAAAAAAAGGGTTTTGCTAATATCATAGACAGAAAAAAAGGCATTTTACAAGTGCAAACAAAAGCTCTGGGTTTCACTTTGTGGGTTGTACTTTTCTTAAAAGCTCTGGTTTGGTCCCACATGTCCACATGACATTCTTACATAAGAACATTAGTTAGGTTTCTTGTATTTCAGCAGTGATGTCTTCCGAGTCTCTTCAAAGGAACCTCTATCATGGAGTAGCAAGGCTCCCCAAGCATATGCCGCATTAAACATTCTTTTAAAAAATTCTTACTTTTTCTCTCTTGCATAAAAATCCAGGGAAGTTTGCAAACAGGCTGCATCTTTCTTAATAACCTTGCATATAAGGGAAACAAGGGTAATAAACCCCCGAGACAGACATTTAGCCTTTGCTTATGTTCTCTAATATATATATATATATAAAGCAGATAATACGACTGATGTAATTTCTGTGGTCTACAGTCATGCTTTAAATGGAAGCAAACAGCATGTAATTGAAGACTTTATCCATAAAATTTCTGCTCTGCTTTATTAAATATAATCGTATTGGATACTGTATTCAGAAATACAACAAATTACAATAAAGCCAGTTATTTGGATTTATTAATTTATTTTGTTGACCTGGCCACCTTAAATCCATTTTATTAAGTCTGTCTAAATGACTGAATCTTGGCTGTGATACCAGTCTACTTTGTTTTTTTAGGTCTATATAATTTAGCATGATCAGTCTTTCAGGTTTATATATACATAGCATTGTGCTGTTACAGCAAGCCGAATTGCAGTTCTGAGATAACCGAGATCTCTTGACAAAGACACGCTTGTGGAATTAATAAAGCACCTAGTGGCATCCCCTTCCTTCTATTAAGCTAGGTACACACATCACAGATTTCTGAAAGATGACAGACAGGATCTGCAAGATCCTGTCTGCCATCTTTCAAAGATCTGCATACACACAGTCCCGAGCGTTCTCCCTATGAACTTCATAAGGAGAACGCTCGGGACTGTGTGTTTCCATCGGCCGTGCTAGACTCCTCTATAGGGAGTCTAGCGCGGCCGATGGAAATTTTCGGCCTTTCCCGAACGAGCGTACGGCCGACCCGATCGTTCGGCGGCCGCGCGCTCGTTCGGGAAACGAGCGTACACACAACGATGAAGCCCCGATACCGTCGAATCCGACGGTATTGAGGCTTTATCGTTACTGTGTGTACCCAGCTTTACTCTTTCTTGTGACCAAATACTGCTGTGAACGGAGCAGTAGGGAGGCGTGACCCAACAAACCCAACCTTTCAGCGAAGCGTTAGGAATATATATTAAGTTCAAACCATTACATGATATTGTTAGTTCTGCAACAAGTGACATTTGAAATATAGTTTTTTTTTTGAAATTTAGTGAATTTTATTGAAATTAGTTAAGGTCTCAACATATTTACATAGAGCCGGGAATAAAAGAAAAACATGGGGTCCTTGGCATACTAGTTTCAAGGTTTAGTGGACATCCTATTCTACCGAGTAGCAACATAACCAAATGTGTCTATTTAGAACTGTATTGCTGGTGAATACCCTACATTGCTACATTACATGTATCCTAATCTCTTACACAGTGACAGGGTGGCATGCTTGCAGTAAATACAGACCTTCTTAAGTCTTCTACCCCAATACTTAAAGCAAATATTCAAGAAGGAAAGAAGTGGTGCACATTACGGGGTATGTGTTAAATGTTTATTTGTGTGCCCTTCCTCTCTCCTCCCCCCTTTCCCTGTATATGTATATATGTATAATTGAGTGCTTGGAGTCTTTTGCGTAATGTAGAAATTGCCGGTCTTCTGTGCACCACACCTGAAAGCAATCTGAACGAAGGTTTGCGCTGCACATCTTTACATTTGTACATCTCTAAAACTCAACAAGCGCACAACCACTGGGTGGACCGTGGATCAAATTAGAGACTCGTAAACAGAGCAGGAATATCCACAAGGCAACCCTACCCTGCCTAGGGCCCAGCTTCAGTAGCAGTAACAATATTATAGTCTACACAATATATGTAACAAAAAAGAGGGCCCTAAATGATGGGCCTGCCTAGGACCCCGTATGATCGTAATCCATCTCTGGTTGTAAAGGTCTTTCTGTAGTAAATGATTTCCCTGACTTTGCACCATGACTGCATCGGTATTTTAATCGTTTTAATCAGAAGTTTCTATGCTTGAAAGTTATTTGTGTAAAGGCTACAATTAAAGCATTAACTATGGCTAAGTTGCCACTATGAAGCTCTATTGCATTAAAGTGCCTGATTGGCAGGTTTTAAAGGTAAAATTCACCATTTGTGTGTTATTTAACTCCACGCACTGTAACCCATCAAGTTACTGGAAAGAAGTCCGCACCAGAAATTCACAGATTTATAAAGATAAACCCTAAATGTGTAAAGAATCAGCTGCTCCAGGTAAGACAGAAAGCAACACTTTGCAAGGTAACATGGGTTATTTCTAGCACCCCAAGGTTTGTCATGTTCCATGCATTGTAATTAGAAGCCTTAGCATTTCTATTAAAGGGAGATTTAATGCATGAAAAGCTTTAGGAACTGAGTGTGAAGCTGTTAGCTTTTCTCCCAGCAGCTAAACTGTTCATCTTTCTAGAGATCTTTCTGTATCCTTCAACATACAAGCACAAAAATCAATTGTTTCAAGACAGAGGAAAGTAAATGAATAAAGCTCTGAATGTAAGTTATTGCAGACAAGGCCCAGATTTTTTCAATTTGGCTGCGTGATACAGTACAGCTGCTAAAGGCATATTGTATTATACTTCTGCAAAGACAAACACAAAGGAAGGACGGGGAATCATTTCCTGGGTGAATCATTGGTACTCTGAAATGGAAGGAAGAAGGTAACACCGAGAAGAACTACAATATTCACTAAACTGCTGGGACATTGTTGCAGGATGACCTATTTTATTCATCCACATGGTATAATTAAAGTTATTGCAGAATAAAGCCCATATTACACATTTTCTGCTGCAGATAGTGTTAGGATATGTATGCAAGTAAGATTGTTCAAACAATCTATCTACAGATAGGCTACTACCGAGCAGCCGGTTTTATTCCATAGAGTGGGGGGGGGGCTGGGTGAGCACCCTGGGGTTATCGTTAAAGCTTCATGTAGGGCGACCATTAACATTGTTAAGGTGAGCATCCACATACACAATAGATTGTCAGCTAATGTGGTTATTTGTCTGCCAATTTGAATACAATTATCTAAAGAGTGTAAACAGCTTCAGGCTCTAAAACACTCTAGTTACTAGATCTACTAGATACTAGTATAAAAAAGAGGGGGGGGAGAATACTGTTTCTCTCTATGTGGGAATATAACACATAAGAGTGCGGCAGTGAAATATTTTCTTATAATTAACACTTAGCTATGTCCCTGAGAGATTATTATAATGAAATGTTCCACTGCAGCTCCCATACTCTTCTTTATTCATTTACTTTCCTCTGTCTTGAAACAATTGATTTTTGATCCAACCCCATTAAGTTTTTAAAAAAGTTAAACTGCGGTTTTAAAAGTTAATAAGAAGAAGAACCTTTCCCAACCTCAGGTCAACCGGATTAATCGTCCATAACTCAGTGATAGTTCTTACCCATGATGCAGTGTGCAAGTGGAGAGTGTGCCCCTTTGATTTATAGGAAAGGATTCTGCGATCTCTGTTCTCAGGTAAAAACTTCTCAGTGACGCAATATCCTTTTATTACACTTTAATGGGGTGAATTAAACCTTATATTATTTTGACTTTGTAACCAGTCGTGTAAGGTTTCCGGTCTAATTAGAATCAAACCAACAATCAACCCGAGTGACTAACCAGTTAAAGGGAATATCATATCAAAATAGCATTGTACGTGGTGTCGAACCCCCCAACTGTCTGCCATGTACAATGCTGTTTTGACACCCTTCTCTGGGTGTTCCTATAACACCTCTTAGCCACAATCCAAGCCCTTAACACTTGGCTGTGATATGCTAATTGGGACTTTCCAGGGTACATAATTGCCACAGATTCTTGTACAAGTCATTCTGAATTGAGAAAGCCAGTCGGATGTCTAGCGAAACGTCTTCAAGAACTAAACTTCAAGTCCAGTTGATCTAATTGAATACAACAGATATACCATGACCTGGATGATTGAGAACCTTCACAAGCAGTTAAAGGGAAAGTTAGGTGGGAAATATCATTATTTTTAAAATTCTTAGTTTGTATTATGTATACCTAGTATTCGACATATTTCCTTCCATCTTGGAAAATCAGTTGATTTCATACTCTTTGCTATTCCCTGCTGTTGACATTAGTCATCACTACCATGGAATGTTCCTAACAGTAATTTCTACTGATTTGCTGTTGGATGGGTCAAACATGCTCAGATCAACCCAGGTGCTGGGTCAAGGGCAAAACCACAAAGGTCTCTATTAGGGGTCCTGCAAACAGGAAGTCAGTATTTCAGAAGTATTTATTTATACATAGACAAAATGCTGAATGGGCAGGTTAAAGTCATTAGGATGGAAAAATACTGCTCTTTTTACTTAAAGGTATATGTATTTACACCAAACTTCCCCTTTAAGTAAAGCCAAACAACTTGTAAACGGTATTAGTCCTACACTTAAAATAGTCTAAAATAGTCATGTATAAGCTGGGTCAGTCTTGTGCTAGACATAGTGGATAAGCAGGAAACCTAGAGGACATTAGTTCAATGTCTAACTTAACTGTGAACATTACATTTATTTTCAACTGGGGGGTGGGGGTGTGTGTGTGCAAATTTCCCATTTTATCCCAATCCTCCTATTTGCTTTGAGGAGTCAGAAAATAATAAGGTTGAAGGGAAAATTCCAATTCTGCCCTCTTTACAGTCTGGACATCTTTGTTTAAACTCTGACTTGGCTTAAATGAAAGAATTAATATTGACAAAAACATCAACTAAGCTAATGAGTTGTTAGTTAAAGCAATAAACATGTCACATTAGAGTCAGGGCAGTAAAGAGGTAATTAGCCCTGCAAAAGCTCAGCTGATTGGAGCTGTTGAGTCTTTGCTCTTAACCTTTGAGTCCATTATCTAGTAAAGGACAAGTGACTATGCTAATGTAAGTTCTCCTTTACGCATCAATGCTGCTACAGTAGCCAGAGACTGCATTAACCTGCATTAAAAGTGCTGGGTTAAATACAAGTTTCTTATCATTTATAAACACGTCTACAAACAAGTCTAACTGTACATAAGAAATGAATGATAGGATGCTATTTTGGATTAAAATAAATCCATTTCCGATCAACATATTCAGATACACAAAGAGACATTTATAAAGGAGTGCGTTTTTGGAGGTTTTCTCATTCGTGATTTACGTTATTAATTCTGCATTTATTAAAGGACAATTATACTCACCTCCCCCTCGTTCCTTTCCCCCCACTCCTGCAAAGTACCCAGGGTGAGGACCTAAAACACTAAGTCCTCACCTCTGGGTACTTTACAAAAGTCCTGAAGTACTTACTTGTAATCTCCCTCGTCGCTCCTGTCCGATCCTCCCCAATGGCACTTTGAGTGACAGGTCGCGAGGAAGCCAATGGGAAGACGCGCTCTGCAAGGAGGCGTGTCTTCCCATTGGCTGCCTCCCGGACTGTCACTGACAGTGCCAGTGGGGGCTGACCAGCAGGGCGTAAATCAAGGGCAATTCCAGCCCCAAAATGAAAACTTACATTACTGGTAAATCATCTCCCCCCCCCCCTCCAAAAACTTTAAACTGTAATTGTTTGAAATCTGTGCAGGATTTCAGGTTAGACTTATATATGTCCTGTTTCCCGTTTCTGCTTACTAGTTCTTCCAGTTAGCAACGGTCAGTTATGGATTTGACAGTTGACATCACAATGATTGAATGTTAATCCCCTAGCTGCCTCTTCTGAGCATGCCCAGGCTCAGTACAGGTTTCTAAATTGCTCAGTTTCCATGAGGCATCCAGAAGCATAGCAGGCATTTAGTAATTGAATTCATAGGACAAAGTATGATATATCAAAATATTTTAAAGAGTCCATTCTTTCTAAAAGATGTGGAGTGGAGTTGTCCTTTAAAATTGTCCTTTAAAATAGGCCAACAACCCACCCGCACATTTATTTGTATCTGAAAGCCCAACATGGAGAATTTGAGTAATATAAGCTATTTCCAGGCTAAAAATGTTCCCAATAATGCATTATCCCAACCTTGGTCTTGGCGATTTTTTTCAGGTTTAACTTAACTTCGCTTAACCCTTGCACCAAGCCCAATTCTGCATATAAATATGTCCCACAATATTTAGACCTGTGTTCCATATGGTTTCTAAAAGCTCACAGATTCTGAAGACACAGAGATGATTAAAACCAATGTGCTAGAATAGAGATGTAGCTTGAGGACGTGTGCTTATTTTTATTTATTAACATGGTGCCAAAATATTTTATAATGTAATATACTCTAGGGAGGAATCGCAGGAAGAGATAAACAATATATGTAACGATCAGCATCTTCAATTACAGCAGGTGAAAACTGCAGCACAAGTCAACTGGTAATATAAAGAGGTTTATGAGAGGAGGATGGTGGGAGCGATATGTATTTGGTTTACTGGTTTTTAACATTAACAAATAGGAGGAGAGAGTTAGAGCTGAAAACAAATCAACTACACGAAAGGGAAAGCTACACTAAAAAAAACTGAACTAAAGCAAGGTTTCTATGTAAATTTGTTGCTTTTCTCTAATTTTTATTTTATTCTGATTAATTAGTTGCTGCCTTTAACCTAAAATGTAAAAAAATTAAATGTAAAGTTAAAGGATATGGCCACCCCACTAAACAATTTTTTTTAGAAAACCCCCCCAAAAAACTCAACCACCTATGGTTGGCTGAGACTGCTGCCATCACTAATCCATTCTGGGTAGTGTAGGAGTCAGACTAACATGGGGCACACTCTGCAAGAAGTGCATACTCTCATTGGTGGCACATTAAAAACTGGTTGCTGGTGGGGGTAGCTCCTAAGTGGAGAGGCTCCTGGTGCAACAACCTAGCATTTTAGGTCCTCACACTGGGTACAGATAAAAGGAGGTTCCCCTTTAAGGGTATATTCACAAATTATATTTATTTATATATATATAAAATAGTACGAGGTCGGAGCACTCCTGGGTCTGATTAATATATTTATTATAACAAATGTCACACCATCAACGTATTTCGGCCGCCATGTTGGCCGTCCTCAGGATGTGATGTAACAACAAAACCATGTGATACTTACACACTATCAGGGTTATTTAATAAAAGTTCTTATTGTTAAAAATGGTGCTAATTTTGCCCCAACCAATCATATGTTAGCTTTCAAATGTTAAATAAGATCTGATTGGTTGGGGCAAAATTAGCACCATTTTAAACGATAAGAACTTTTATTGAATCTCCCTGTATGTGCGGTCACACCCCCCACAGTAATCCAATCACAAAGTTATAAAGTGCACACCCCGTCTATGAGGGAGAGACTTGCCAATCATAGAATGTCGATTAGGAAAGCCCTAACGGGCGATGTATCGAAAACCAAAGAGATGGATTCAAAATATGGTGAACAGTCAGTGGCAAGACACTTCCGCAAAAAATGGTCATACCATGGCGACCATGAAGTGGATGATTATCGATGGTGAACCAGTTACAAAAGGGAGCGATAGAAATAAAGCCCTTTTACAACGTGAGGCCAAATGGATTTATAGGTTACAAACATTGGCCCCTAAGGGCCTTAATGAACAATGGTCCTTGGTTTGTTTTGTCTAGTATTATTAAATATGGACTAGTTAATTATCTCTTCATTTCTAGGCCTAGATAGCCTTATGTGTACTTCTTCAACTTACCTGGTATTAGTCAGCCTTTCCGATATAGTAGCCTATCCTTTAGTTATCTATAAGGTTAGGATTTTTACTAATAGTTTTCTACTAGTCTTTGTTCTTTGCTTCCCTTAGGGTACTGTATCCTATTAGCGTGTAAATTTGGGTAGAGTGCTCTATGTATAGCTGGTCCTATATCGTGCAACCTATATATGTATTTACGTGTATATTTATGTTTAGTACCTTTATAAGTTTTGGTTTTTATGCTGCTTTTATATAACGCTTATGGTATCTTCACTGACTATTTATCTTATGTATGTTTTTATTCTATTTTACTATGTAGCACTTAAGAACGTATATTACCCCAGCTGAGGTTTACAGGGGGTGTGCACTTTATAACTTTGTTATTGGATTACTGGGGGTGTGACCGCACGTAGTGTGTAAGTATCACATGGTTTTGTTGTCACATCACATCCTGAGGACGGCCAAAATGGCGGCCAAAACGCGTTGATGGCGTAACATTTGTTATAATAAATATATTAATCAGACCCAGGAGTGCTACGACCTATTACTATTATATTTGATTATACTTCGGATAGCACCCGGCGAATGTTTAAGTAGAGCAGAGTGTGCCTCGTATCCTTCCTTCTCTCTCTCTCTCCCTCTCCCTCTATATATATACATTATTTACCTATTGACAGAAGATTTTGGAAAACTATAACACATTTTGGTCCATTTTAAAATTATTTCTGATTAGGGATATAAAAAGTTCTAGATTAAAAGATAATTGCAATTGTAAGGAAACCGTAAGAAAGGTAGAAGAAGGTAAGAGAGGCATTAATGTAACCGCACATGACTTGTGCTGAGCATATTCCATCTACCCATGGCTTATTTTAGCCACAAGAACAAGGCCATTTTTCTTCCTCTCAAAATTCTACATTCCGTGAATCAAAAGTGAAAGCAAGATCAATTTTGTTCCAAGACAGTAAATGAGCTTTAGTTTAGATTTGTTTCAATTTATGGAGAACACCAAAGTGCGCTTTGCCTTAAAGGTAAAAATGTGCTTTAATTCCAACTTCTCTGCAAGAGAACAAAGTTTGAAACCTTTCAAGAAACTTGCTTTACCGACATTCTGACCCAGACATAATGGAATGAGATTAAAGTAGCTTCTAATAAACAAATGTTTACATCTAGCTCCCACAGGGTGAAGTATTAAAAACTCAGGTCTCTATTGTTTGGTTTCATGCAGGGTAAACTTTGATGGGCAAATAGGACTTTAAATGGTCAAGGGTTGATAAGGAGCCTACATGTTTTTTATATCTGAACCTATATCAGAATCTAAGGCTAGTTTGAAACCATTTTTTTCATGTTTTTGCTATTTTCTGTGCTGTTTATTGACTAACCTAAATTAAATTTTACTGTGCAATAGATGGTCTCAAGGTCAACGTCAATTTGGTAACAATTCATTCCTAAGTTTTCCTAGACCTCTAATTCTGCATGACTTAAAGTTGTGACATCTTTCTGGATTAAGGAGAGCAATATTACAGGACCATGGCATTCTTGCTATAGATGTTCTCTGTAATTAATATACAATTCTTATTAACAGCGCTAAGTAATCATTTGTATCTGGTATTTATACTATACTAGCCATGCACTGGACCCATATTACAATGATTCAGTGTTCAAGGTAAAATAGATTTTAATCTTAAAGTCCAGTGGTACTAACCTGACAATGTTTCATGGCTCAATTTGTGATCAACATTAGAGCATAATGTTGATTACAAAATCATTGGCTCAGGCAGTTGTCAGAACATTGTCAGGTATGTCTAATAGTGCTTGGCCAGTATAATATACTATTATATACTTTGAGACTAAGTGCAGAGAAGCTAATTTTGGGTTTTACTTAAAGGGCATGTCCACCCTTGGAACAAAAACTGTACCCTGTAACACACAGTATTCTCTTGATTTTGGTGGGTTAGGCAATTGTTGTCCTGCTAGTAGATCAGCCCAGACTGCAAGGGAAATGAAAAAGAAAAAGCAAGAGAAGAAACAGGATTTAACAAACATCTCTAAAGGAGGGATCTTTATTATTCAGGCTGCACAGAAAGGTATGCAGGGCACATCTGTGTATTGGGCTGTATATGGGACTATAAATGTGACTTGTATAAGGCTTAATATGGGTTTGTGTATTGGACTTTCTATTGGGTTGTGTATAAGGCTTTCTATGGGGCTGTGTATGGGACTTTCTATGGGGCTGTGTATAAGGCTTTCTATGGGGCTGTGTATGGGACTTTCAATGGGGCTGTGTATTGAGTGTTCTATGGGGATGTGTATGAGGCTTTCTATGGGAGTGTCTGCGGAAGACGTCTATGGGAGAAAGTTAGCGCTTGGCTTATACTCGGGTCAAGCAGTTTTCCTGGTTTAACTGTTAAAAATAAGTACCTCGTTTATATATTCAGGTCAGTTTATACTTGAGTATATACAGTACCTGCCCCATAACTGATATATTTTTCACTTTATTACCTGCATTCCTAACCAGATATTTAATGATGATTATCACATCACAGGCAATGATTGACTGCTGTTTCACCTGCCATGCTGAAGCTTAAAAAAAGCTCATTGAACCAAGGGAGGAGGAAGATACCTTTGCCAGTAAGAAATAGACTTATTAAATATCTGGTTACAAATCCATTAAATAAACTGGTAAAAATAGTAGTTGGGTTTATAAGATAACTGACAAGTCACCAGTTTTTAGTTTTAAGGGTGGCCATGAGCTTAAGAGTGAAACACTGACTACTACATTATTGTCAACCACGACTATTTTGTTCTATAATAGATAGTTGGGCCATTGCTTTCAGCCATCCTTACAGATGTATGTGTAGCTGGTCTATTGCTAAAACTAGGCACAATGTCAGCAGTGAAAACTATTTCACTGCTGACATATAAGAATAACACAAGTCCCTTTTTATAACCTGTATAACCAATATTATCAATCAACTCAAGATATTTAATACATAGTAACATAGTAACATAGTAATTAAGGTTGAATAAAGACATTCGTCCATCAAGTCCAACCTATTCCCTTTTTTTTTTTTTTTTTTAACCCTACCTAACAGTTGATCCAGAGGAAGGCAAAAAACCCCAGCTAAAAAAGGGGGGAAAAAATTCCTTCCTGACTCCAAACGGCAATCGGAAAGTATCCCTGGATCAACCAGATCTATATGCATTAATACCAGTAATTCTCAATATTTTTTAGTTTTAGAAACTTATCCAGGCCTTTTTTAAAGTTATTCAATGAACTTGCCATTACCACCTCTGCTGGAAGACAGTTCCACAGTTTCACCGTTCTCACTGTAAAGAAACCTCTCCTAACCTGAAGATGAAACTTCTTTTCTTCCAACCTTAAAGGATGTCCACGAGTCCTCTGATATGACCTATTAGTGAACAATGCACCAGAGAGTTCACTGTATGGGCCATTAATATATTTGTATAAGGTTATCATGTCCCCACGCAACCGCCGCTTCTCCAATGTAAACAGCCCTAACTTGTCTAATCTGCCTGCATATTCAAGCCCCTCCATTCCCCTTATTAATTTAGTTGCCCTTCTCTGAACTGCCTCAATTTCCAAGATGTCCCTTTTGTATATGGGATTCCAAAACTGCACCGCATATTCCAAATGTGGCCTTACCAGTGCCTTGTAAAGAGGGAGAATAATATTTTTCTCTCTTGATTCCATTCCCCTCTTTATACAAGACAATATCTTGCTAGCTCTAGCTGTTGCTACCTGGCATTGTTTGCTACAGCTAAGTCTGTTATCTACCAGAACCCCCAAATCTTTTTCCATTTCAGATGCACTTAACACAGAGTTATTTATGGTGTAGGTGGCACAGGGATTATTAAATCCCAAATGCATCACCTTACATTTATCAACATTGAATCTCATCTGCCATTCTGCTGCCCATTTTGATAATCTATCTAGGTCTGCTTGCAGCACTTGCACATCATTGGAAGTTTCCAAAGCTCTGCATAATTTAGTGTCATCAGCAAACACAGAGACCTTGCTCTCAATGCCCCCTTCTAAGTCATTTATAAACAGATTAAACAGAAGCGGCCCCAGTACAGAACCCTGAGGAACTCCGCTTAGAACTTTAGCCCACATAGATGTAGCTCCATTAACCACCACTCTCTGTTTGCGGTCCAATAACCAGTTCTCTATCCATGAACAAATGTTTTCTTCAAGGCCAACAGTCCTCAGTTTATACATTAGTCGCCTATGTGGCACAGTTTTTAAAGAGTCCATTCTTTCTAAAAGATGTGGAGTGAGTTGTCCTTTAAAATTCTCAGGGGACAAATCTGTAAATGTGAAACAAGTCAACTTTATTGTAAAATAGTGAAAATTCAAAATAGGCCAACAACCCACCGCGCACATTTATTTGTATCTGAAAGCCCAACATGGAGAATTTGAGTAATATAAGCTATTTCCAGGCTAAAAATGTTCCCAATAATGCATTATCCCAACCTTGGTCTTGGCGATTTTTTTCAGGTTTAACTTAACTTCGCTTAACCCTTGCACCAAGCCCATTTGCATATAAATATGTCCCACAATATTTAGACCTGTTTTCCATATGGTTTCTAAAGCTCACAGATTCTGAAGACACAGAGAGATGATATAAAACCATGTGCTAGAATAGAGATGTAGCTTGAGGGCGTGTGCTTATTTTTATTTATTAACATGGTGCCAAAATTTTTATAATGGAATATACTCTAGGGAGGAAAGCAGGAAGAGATAAACAATATATGTAACGATCAGCATCTTCAATTACAGCAGGTGAAAACGCAGCACAAGTCAACTGGTAATATAAAGAGGTTTATGAGAGGAGGATGGTGGGAGCGATATGTATTTGGTTTACTGGTTTTTAACATTAACAAATAGGAGGAGAGAGTTAGAGCTGAACACAATCAACTACACGAAGGGAAAGCTACACTAAAAAAAACTGAACTAAAGCAAGGTTCTATGTAAATTTGTTGCTTTTCTCTAATTATTTTATCTGATTAATTAGTTGCTGCCTTTAACCTAAAATGTAAAAAAATTAAATGTAAGTTAAAGGATATGGCCACCCACTAAACAATTTTTTTTAGAAACCCCCCCAAAAAACTAACACCTATGGTTGGGAGACTGCTGCCATCACTAATCCATCTGGGTAGTGTAGGAGTCAGACTAACATGGGGCACACTCGCAAGAAGTGCATACTCTCATTGGTGGCACATTAAAAACTGGTTGCTGGTGGGGGTAGCTCCTAAGTGGAGAGGCTCCTGGTGCAACAACCTAGCATTTTAGGTCCTCACACTGGGTACAGATAAAAGGAGGTTCCCCTTTAAGGGTATATTTACAAATTATATATTTATATATATATAAAATACGAGGTCGGAGCACTCCTGGGTCTGATTAATATATTTATTATAACAATGTCACACCATAACGTATTTTCGGCCGCCATGTTGGCCGTCCTCAGGATGTGATGTAACAACAAAAACCGTGATACTTACACACTATCAGGGTTATTTAAAAAAGTTCTTATTGTTAAAAATGGTGCTATTTGCCCCAACCAATCCTATGTTAGCTTTCAAATGTTAAATAAGATCTGATTGGGGGGCAAAATTAGCACCATTTTAAACGATAAGAACTTTTATTGAATCTCCCTGTATGTGCGGTCACACCCCCCACAGTAATCCAATCACAAAGTTATAAAGTGCACCCCGTCTATGAGGGAGAGACTTGCCAATCAAGAATGTCGATTAGGAAAGCCCTAAGGGCGATGTATCGAAGACCAAAGAGATGGATTCAAAATTGGTGAACAGTCAGTGGCAAGACACTTCCGCAAAAAATGGTCATACCATGGCGACCATGAAGGGATGATTATCGATGGTGAACCAGTTACAAAAGGGAGCGATAGAATAAAGCCCTTTTACAACGTGAGGCCAAATGGATTTATAGGTTACAAACATTGGCCCCTAAGGGCCTTAATGAACAAGGTCCTTGGTTGTTTTCTCTAGTATTATTAATATGGACTAGTTAATTATCTCTTTATTCTAGGCCTAGATAGCCTTATGTGTACTCTTCAACTTACCTGGTATTAGTCAGCCTTCCGATATAGTAGCCTATCCTTTAGTTATCTATAAGGTTAGGATTTTTACTATAAGTTTTCTACTAGTCTTTGTCTTTGTCCCTTAGGGTACTGTATCCTAAGCGTGTAAATTGGGTGGTAGAGTGCTCTATGTATAGCTGGTCCTATATCGTGCAACCTATATATGTATTACGTGTATATTTATGTTTAGTACCTTATAAGTTTGGTTTTTATGCTGCTTTTATTAACGCTTATGGCATCTTCACTGACTATTTATCTTATGTATGTTTTTATTTATTTTACTATGTAGCACTTAAGAACGTAATTACCCCAGCTGAGGTTTACAGGGGGTGTGCACTTTAACTTGTTATTGGATTACTGGGGGTGTGACCGCACGTAGTGTGTAAGTATACATGGTTTGTTGTCACATCACATCCTGGGACGGCCAAAATGCGGCCAAAACGCGTTGATGGCGTAACATTTGTTATAAAAATATATTAATCAGACCCAGGAGTGCTACGACCTATTAATTATATTTGATTATACTTCGGATAGCACCGGCGAAGTTTAAGTAGAGAGAGTGTGCCTCGTACCGTCCTTCTCTCTTCTCTCCCTCTCCTCTATATTATACATTATTACATTGACAGAAGATTTGGAAATATAAACACATTTGTCCATTTAAAATTATTTCTGATTAGGGATATAAAAAGTTCTAGATTAAAGATAATTGCAATTGTAAGGAAACCGTAAGAAAGGTAGAAGAAGGTAAGAGAGGCATTAATGTAACCGCACATGACTTGTGCGAGCATATTCCATCTACACCATGGCTTATTTTAGCCACAAGAACAAGGCATTTTTTCTTCTCTCAAAATTCTACATTCCGTGAATCAAAAGTGAAAGCAAGATCAATTTGTTCCAAGACAGTAAATGAGCTTTAGTTTAGATTTGTTTCAATTATGGAGAACACCAAAGTGCGCTTTGCCTTAAAGGTAAAAATGTGCTTTAATTCCAACTTCTCTGCAAGAGAACAAGTTTGAAACCTTTCAAGAAAATTGCTTTACCGACATTCTGACCCAGACATAATGGAATGAGATTAAAGTAGCTTTAAAAAACAAATGTTACATTAGCTCCCACAGGGTGAAGTATTAAAAACTCAGGTTTCTATTGTTTGGTTTCATGCAGGGTAAACTTTGATGGGCAAATAGGACTTTAAATGGTCAAGGGTTGATAAGGAGCCTACATGTTTTTATATCTGAACCTATATCAGAATCTAAGGCTAGTTTGAAACCATTTTTTTCATGTTTTTGCTATTTTCTGTGCTGTTTATTGACTCCTAAATTAAATTTTACTGTGCAATAGATGGTCTCAAGGTCAACGTCAATTTGGTAAACAATTCATTCCTAAGTTTTCCTAGACCTCTATTCTGCTGACTTAAAGTTGTGACATCTTTCTGGATTAAGGAGAGCAATATTACAGGACCATGGCATTCTTGCTATAGATGTTCTCTGTAATTAAATACAATTCTTATAACAGCGCTAAGTAATCATTTGTATCTGGTATTTATACTATACTAGCCATGCAGGACCCATATACAATGATTCATGTTCAGTGTTCAAGGAAAATAGATTTTAATCTTAAAGTTCAGTGGTACTAACCTGACAATGTTTCATGGCTCAATTTGTGATCAACATTAGAGCATAATGTTGATTACAAAATCATTGGCCAGGCAGTTGTCAGAACATTGTCAGGTATGTCTTATAGTGTTGGCCAGTTAATATACTATTATATACTTTGAGGACTAATGCAGGAAGCTAATTTTGGGTTTTACTTAAAGGGCATGTCCCACCTTGGAACAAAAACTGTACCTGTAACACACAGTATTCTCTGATTTTGGTGGGTTAGGCAATTGTTGTCCTGCTAGTAGATCCGCCCAGACTGCAAGGGAAATGAAAAAGAAAAAGCAAGAGAAGAAACAGGATTAACAAACATCTCTAAAGGAGGGATCTTATTATTCAGGCTGCACAGAAAGGTATGCAGGGCACATCTGTGTATTGGTGTATATGGGACTATAAATGTGACTTGTATAAGGCTTAATATGGGTTTGTGTATTGACTTTCTATTGGGTTGTGTATAAGGCTTTCATGGGGCTGTGTATGGGACTTTCTATGGGGCTGTGTATAAGGCTTTCTATGGGGCTGTGTATGGGACTTTCAATGGGGCTGTGTTTGAGTGTTCTATGGGGATGTGTATGAGGCTTTCTTGGGAGTGTCTGCGGAAGACGTCTATGGGAGAAAGTTAGCGCTTGGCTTATACTCGGGTCAAGCAGTTTTCTGGTTTAACTGTTAAAAAAAGTACCTCGTTTATATATTCAGGTCAGTTTATACTTGAGTATATACAGTACCTGCCCCATAACTGATATATTTTTCACTTTATTACCTGCATTCCTAACCAGATATTTAATGGATTATCACATCACAGGCAATGATTGACTGCGTGTTTCACCTGCCATGCTGAAGCTTAAAAAAAGCTCATGAACCAAGGGAGGAGGAAGATACCTTTGCCAGTAAGAAATAGACTTATTAAATATCTGGTTACAAATCCATTAAATAAACTGGTAAAAAAAGTAGTTGGGTTTATAGATAACTGACAAGTCACCAGTTTTTAGTTTTAAGGGTGGCCATGAGCTTAAGAGTGAAACACTGACTACTACATTATTGTCAACCACGACTATTTGTTCTAAATAGATAGTTGGGCCTGCTTTCAGCCATCCTTACAGATGTATGTGTAGCTGGTCTATTGCTAAAACTAGGCACAATGTGCAGTGAAAACTATTTCACTTGGACATATAAGAATAACACAGTCCCTTTTTATAACCTGATAACCAATATTATCAATCAACTCAAGATATTTAATACATAGTAACATAGTAACATAGTAATAAGGTTGAATAAAGACATTCGTCCATCAAGTCCAACCTATTCCCTTTTTTTTTTTTTTTTTTTTAACCCTACCTAACAGTTGATCCAGAGGAAGGCAAAAAACCCCAGCTAAAAAAGGGGGGAAAAAATTCCTTCCTGACTCCAAACGGCAATCGGAAAGTATCCCTGGATCAACAGATCTATATGCATTAATACCAGTAATTCTCAATATTTTTAGTTTTAGAAACTTATCCAGGCCTTTTTTAAAGTTATTCAAGAACTGCCATTACCACCTCGCTGGAAGACAGGTCCACAGTTTCACCGTTCTCACTGTAAAGAAACCTCTCCTAACCTGAAGATGAACTTCTTTTCTTTCAACCTTAAAGGATGTCCACGAGGCCCCTGATATGACCTATTAGTGAACAAGCACCAGAGAGTTCACTGTATGGGCCATTAATATTTTGTATAAGGTTATCAGTCCCCACGCAACCGCCGCTTCTCCAATGTAAACAGCCCTAACTTGTCTAATCTGCCTGCATATTCAAGCCCCTCCATTCCCCTTATAATTAGTTGCCCTTCTCTGAACTGCCTCAATTTCCAAGATGTCCCTTTTGTATTAGGGATTCCAAAACTGCACCGCCTATTCCAATGTGGCTTACCAGTGGCTTGTAAAGAGGGAAAATAATATTTTTCTCTCTTGATTCCATTCCCCTCTTTATACAAGACAATATCTTGCTAGCTTAGCTGTTGCTACCTGGCATGTTTGCTACAGCTAAGTCTGTTATCTACCAGAACCCCCAAATCTTTTCCATTCAGATGCACTTAACACAGAGTTATTTATGGTGTAGGTGGCACAGGATTATTAAATCCCAAATGCATCACCTTACATTTATCAACATTGAATCTCATCTGCCATTTGCTGCCCATTTTGATAATCTATCTAGGGTGTGCAGCACTTGCACATCATTGGAAGTTTCCAAAGCTCTGCATAATTTAGTGTCATCAGCAAACAAGAGACCTTGTCTCAATGCCCCCTTCTAAGTCATTTATAAACAGATTAAACAGAAGCGGCCCCAGTACAGAACCCTGAGGAACTCCGCTTAGACTTTAGCCCACATAGAGTAGCTCCATTAACCACCACTCTCTGTTTGCGGTCCATAAACCAGTTCTCTATCATGAACAAATGTTTTCTTCAAGGCCAACAGTCCTCAGTTTATACATTAGTTGCCTATGTGGCACAGTTCAAAGGCTTTTGCAAAATCCAAATATACCACATCACAGCTGTGCCTGAATAACTTCTTACTCACTTCTTCATAAAAACCAATTAAATTTGTCTGGCATGATCTATTTCTCATAAATCCATTGACTACTACTATAAGATGATTCTTGGATCAGTAACTGCATACGATCACAATATTTAATAAAATAATTGATGCTCTAGAAAACTCCCTCCTTTTGCACCAATCTCTGATGCCGTGAGAACTTTCTATCTAAAATAAATTAAAGGAGGACATTAATTGCATAACTGGTAAGTACGTTAGATGCGTGTGTGGATACAGATGACTGGAAATTATAATAGTTTTATAACCTACCCCTGTAGTGGGAGGAACTGTAAGATTATAGCCTTAGTCTTACAGTTCCCTGAGGAGAAGGAAACCAGAAGACACAAAGGGGTAGGTTATAATAAATAATGCACCCGAACTGTAAATTAAAGGGATATTAGAAGTGTCCCTTGGAGTTCCGTGCCCTGTATAAAAGGTAATCGGCCTGCAGCCTTGTGCTTTTATATGTTCATGGAAATCCTCTGTGACTTCCAATATCCTTATAATTTACAGTTTGGGGTGCATTATCCACTATATAATCGGTTTTCCTTTACCTAGACTTCCATTAAGTGCATTTCTACCATCAATGAATTCAGACGGCGCTTTTTGAAAAAGGGCTGATGAAGGCACGAGTGGGGAAAGCAAAATAACAATACGATAGTGAAAAATAATGCTTGTGTTTTTTAAACACTGCATAGAACTGCACCGAAATTGGTCTGCTAGCATTTGCCCCCAATCTTAAACGGGATTATACCTACCTTCATTCCCTTCTCCCATTCGTCGTAAACCAGGATGAGGACCTAACCGGTTAAGTCCTAAACAAAGTACTTTCTCCAATTAGCTTATTTAACTACCTTGAGTCACCCTCTCTACTCTGCAAGTCGCCCATTTCACAAACGGTGTGACAAAGACCAATGGAAGAAGGGATCTGCAAGAATCGCACATCTTCCAAACTGGTCACCTCAGGCTATGAGGATGAGCAGTAGTAGTAAGTGGACTGGAGATTTTAGATAAAGTTAAACAGCTGATTGGTAAAGTACCCAGGGGTTGTAAAATGGAGGGGTGGGGGCACACCTGGACAGGCAGGTGATGTCTAGGAAAACTTTTTTGTCATTTTAATTTTTAAGATAAAAGATTAGGGGGTGAGTTTCAGTATTGAAGCAGTAGTTATTTAGAGTGCAACATCCCAAACATTTCGGGGACCTATTAAATGAAATGATTGCTTGCTGCTTTACATTTCAATGACCTAGGAGGATACATTAACCCAGGGAACATCTTAGCAGAATACATGAAATTCTCTGCCTTGACCTTGCGTTATTAAAGGATAATAGAAAGCAATGTTATGGGGGAGGACAGGGGAATAAAAATGACAAAAAGAGAGCCTAAAAACGGTCTGTGAAATAAAAAAAGAATTTCCACGCAACCCACAGAGGTATCAGGGCAACAGTCTGATCTGCCTTTAACCCTCTGTCCCAGAGGGGCCTATCAGAAAGAAGATTCTTTCGTTAAAATGCTGGTCCATGATCCCCAAAGCAATCGGCCAAGTACTGTGGGGACAAGAAAGCTTTAATGTTCAGTGAGGGCATAGTACAACAGTCTAGGGAGATATTTAAGGAGACAGTGCGTTGTGAAACAAGTTGTCCAGCTCGTGTCCCACTCTATGTGACATGTTCTGCTGCCCACTTGGCCTTGGCCAGGCCTGCTATGATTTCTGCACTGAACGATCCATACAAACAATTACAGGTCGCAAAGGTAGCCAGTACACGCATAGTCCCCTTTCTCTTTGAGTTCCAATTGTAATCATCCGGAAACTCGTCATCAGTGTACACTAGCCTAAGGCTGAATTGAATACAAACATTATCAGCAAAAAGCTGGGTACAGAAAAGTCGATAGTTCGGCAATGATAATCCATTGTGAGCAAAATTTTCCACCGCGATGACCCAATGGTTGATCAAGCATCCATCCGAACGAACATGGGGTAAAAAAAAACCGTCCAATCACGCAGTCTCAGAATGTCTAGTCTCCAGCAGAATTAGAAAGGAACATGTCAGATATTCTATAAGGCCTTACAAGCAATAGCGTAGTTACATTTACGCTGCCGAAGCGGATGATTGATGATTAAATAAGACCAGCTTCTTTGATGGTGTTAAGTGGAAAATGTTAGACTATAGATTACTTTTCCAACATATTTTGCAGACTATTTGTTTGATAATTGAGAGCGAGGTTCTTTCCTGTCACCAGTATTAATAATGGACACACACAGTCAAGCAGAAGAAAGACAAAAAAAACAAAAAAAATTAAATAAGATGCTTGCAACTCACTGAAATTGATCTAAAATGTGTTTAAACTAGCTGGTCTGAATCAATCAAACCACACTGCTAGAAAACACACCACAGATACAAAGCCCGTCTAAATCACAGCAATACTAAACCAGCAGATTTGAAAGATAATAGATTTGCTATGTTTTGCAGAGATAGCTCAGGATAGTACCAAAATTGAAGTGAGCTTTTATGGTGGAAACACATGGAGTTCTGTTGTGAAATGGCAGATTCAAGTGGCGCTTGTATAAAAAAAAATTGAAATTGAAAATATAAATTATAAGAATAATTTTCAAACAGGAAGGCCAGGAGACCAAACTTCTACCTCCCATTCCTTACATTATATCAGGGTTTGCCCGTGCTATTAAACAACGAGATGATAACGCTCTGGGGAGCATTACGTCTTCTCACTGGATCCATGTGGACCGGCCAGTGACAGAAGGATGGAGTTGGAGAGGTTTCGATAAGGGAGTGCTTCAAGTAAGTATTACAGATGCTTCTGGAAAAGTACCCAAAAGTAAGGGACCCAAACGGTTTAGTCCCTAACCCGGGGTACAATGGTCTAGGTGCCCCATGGAAACCCACGAGGGGCCAAAGGGGGGACTGCAAAGGGGGGTCATGAGTGAGGGGGGTCCATGAGTGGGAGGGGGATAGGGGGCTGCAAGAGGAGGAGGAGGACACAGGGCAGAATGTCAAGCATTGACAGGTTCAGAGCAGGAAGCAGGAAGTGCAGGGACCTGGTTGATGCTGCTGCTGCCACATCACACAAAAAATTGGAAATATCTTCAAAAAAACTATGCAAAATAAACAAGCAATGACATCAAATTGCAAAAATTCTCAGGAAGAGCAATTTTTCTGTCAATTTACATAAAGTCATTTGTGCACACAGTTCCCCTTTAAGGCTTATACAGATTGTAAAGATTTGTTGTAAATGGCCAATGAAGGCTCAAAGATGGAACACTTTGTTTGACAATTTTAGTTTTTACCATCTCTCCCACGTTTGTGATTCAACGAAACCTCTTGGCGTGGGCACACACATTTTGCTGCCAAAGTGGTCAGCCAACAGTAATCTAAGGGCTAAAGACTGGGAATTAGTTCCTGCTGTGTCAGTATGGCCAAAATAATTATATTTTCCTCAGCTAGTATAAATTATCCCAGAATGCCTTAAAAGGGTATGTCCAACCTAAAAATTGTTTTTTTTATATCCTGCTCCCCCATGTCCCCCAGCCCCAACCGGGTATTTTTATATTCAGAAAGCCCCCAAACTCTTAATTCTCTCCTGCTTTCCCCGCTGCGCTCCGGCCTTCTGCTTGCAAAAATGCAAGCAGAGGGGCGGGAACGGCAGTAGCGTCGTGTTGGCTGCGCTCAGCCAATCATGGACGCGACGGCCGGTCCCGCCCCTCGCTGCATTTTGCAAGCAGAAAGAAGCCGGGTAGCAGCGGAGGAGGAAGGAAAGAGGAGAGGTAAGAAGAGGTTTGGGGGGCTTTCTGAATAAAAAATACCCGGTTGGGGATGGGGGAATGGGGGAGCAGGATATTAAAGGGGTTTTACACTAGGGGGGGGATAGTAGAACGGGAGGGAGAGGGAGGGGGAAGGGATGGGGGGAGAGGGCTGCAGTATAGTACGCATGGCAGAATTCTCCCGGAGGCAGGTAGCAGGCCGAGCCTATTGGGAACTCTGCTAGCCTCTGGTCGTCCAGTTTTTGGGCTTGGGGGGGGGGGACTACAGGGAGAAACAGAGAGCGGGATGTGACGGTAAGGATTACACTAAACTACTGGTGGGGCCAGAGTAGTGGGGGATTATAGTTTTAGGGGGGACATGCCCTTGAAAACCATGTGGAGCATAGTGAGCTGAACAGCTGCCTAGCTATAAATACAGGCCACCATGAGATTAGTTATTTTACAGACAGCCTTAACGAGACATACACATTGCACTGTGGTTCCGACAGTACAACGTTTAGGTGGTTAGCATTTTGGAAGGAGGAAATTGTTTGCTGTTCATTAATTGACAAACACCGACCCACAGGCCAGTTCTAGCATATCATGGCATGATAGGGCAATTAAACTGTCTTTTTGATAGTGATGTAAACAATGGCACCTTTCACACCTCACACTGTCTTTGCAGCCGACACTCAAAAATCACTTAAAATCTTGTGTCTGACAGCTTAAAGCTCAATCGACCAGAAGCGAAAATAGTTTGGGTTCCTTAATTTGCACCCAGGCCTACTGATAAAGCCATGTGCAATGGAGACAGCAATAGGGCCACTTACCCACATATTAGCAACAGCTCGGGCCTAATTGACTATCATGCCTCTAATATCTCTGGCCTGCCATATGCAATCTGCCAGTATGGACTATCATAACCTCTAGCAATTTATTGAACCTGACTACACTGCATTCTATTGCAAAAACAACTTTATTTAAGGACGTAAGCCAGATTTTTGTTCTGCTTAGGAAAACTAAAAGTTCATGAGAACAGTACAGTAAAATTGATACATAATTTCACTAGACAGTGAACATTAAGGCCATGTACACTCTATCAATCTCCTTATACCTGTCTCCGAACTTCAAAGTTTTATTTCCCTTGTTCGTTTTGATCCTGTCATTGTAAAATAGTAGATTTTATATTTTTTCAAGTCTGTCTTCAGGGCGATCTCAGTTTAGACTCAGTTTCTATATGTGTCAGTTGCTTGATTGGATGTTGTTAACAAAACTGTGGATCCAGATTGAATCTGCTCGGAAAGTTGTCATTTCCTTTTAGATTGGGGATTTAGATTATGGCAACAACTATTTTTCCAGGCAGCAGCAGTATAATCCCCTCACCTATTCTGGAATCTTTGGATAAGTGTTAAGTCCGGTTCTGGGGGCAAGTGCGGCCATAGCTAGGGGGCTATGAGAGAGGAGGCATAATGTGGGGAGGCGTATGCTAGGTTAAGTTTTGGAGGCCACTTTACAAAAATGTTTGCCTGTAAATGTTAATTTATAAATGTTATTTAATCGTTATTTGATGGCCATCATATTAAGCAAAAGTATAAGGATGATGTGGCCCTTTATTACCCAAAGATGTTGTTGTGTGATTGTAGGTCGGAAGTCAAGGAGAAGAAATGAGGATGAGTGGGTTATGGGGAGTGGAAGTACCAGGGACCCCAACTCAAGGTACCATGTCAAGTACACTATAGAGAAATATGATTACACAGGCTGTGCGAAGACAGGTTCACTCATTATTTTTTTTTTTTTGGGCCCCCCCCTGCAGCTCTGTACCTATGTTATTTCTAGTAAGTACCTACCCTCCAAAACATTCCCCTTTTAAATAGATACACTATTGAGAAATATATTACACAGAGCCTGTGCTAAGATCAGGTTCACTTCATATCCTACCCCTGACAGCTCGTACCTATGTATTTCTCTAAGTACCACCCTCCAACATCCCCTTTAAATAGGTACACTATAGAGAAATACATACACAGAGCCTGTGCTAAGATCAGGTTCATCATTATCCTCACCCTGCAACTCTGTACTATTTTATTTCGATAACACCTATCCTCAAAACATTCCCTTTTAAATAGATAACAATAGAGAATTACATACACAGAGCTGTGCTAAATCAGGTTCATTTCATTATGCTTCCCCTGCAGTCTGTAAACATGTTAATTTCTATAAGATAATTACCAACCAAATTCCCCTTTAAATAGTTACGCTATTGAGAAATATTATGACACAGAGCTGTGTGCATTAAGATCAGGTTCACTTTTAAGTATCATCCCCTTGAAGCTCTGTATGATTTTTTCTAGCCTATAAGTACCTACCTCCAACATTCCCCTTTAAATAGGTACACTGTAGAGAAATAATACACAGGGTGTGCCAATCAGGCTCCACTTCATTATCTCCCCGGTAGCTCTGTAACATGTTGTTTCTTTAAAGAGGGAATGATAAAGGATAGCAGATCGACAGCCCAATCTGGCGGAGACTGTGGCAAATTTAAAAGCAACTTTTGGGAATGGCAGATGAGCAGCAATATCTAGAAAAACGTGTTGGCAGATTAAAAGATCTTTTTTGGGAGCTTGTAACAGATTGAGCCTGAATTGATAGTGATAGAAGAGTGCTCTATATGTGGGAATTGTTTAAAAAAACATTCATATAGAAAGAAAAAAAAGTGTCCAGAAAAGGGCTTCTAGAAAAGATAAGTAGCATGATCCGCTCCATCTAAGAATTGGCATCTGTATCCAGATTTCTGTGGAGATTTTATAGATCTGGACATGTTAACATCCGGCTGAATATCCTTTGATGTGTCTCCAACAAATATTCTCAGTCGGCTAATGCATGACAGATCAAAATGCAGCAATGTTTAATATTTAAAAAATCTCTCCCCAGTATTCCCTGGAACATTTTGCAAGGATCAATATTCACCTGTCATTTTCTTTTGCAGATCTCTCTAATGTGCCAAAACACCAAAGCTTCTTCGTGAGATTTAAAGAAATAAGGTTATCTACTGTCTGTGTTCATAAATGTTTATGGGGGGGGTGGGTACAGCTCTATTGATAGCCAAGGAATAACTTTCTGGTCAACTTCGGTAAAGAAAAATACATATGAATCAGAACGTTGTGTTCTGTGTTCATGAAACAGCATTGTTATTAAGAAAAATTGAATTAGTGTTGTGGGACTGCTCGTTTTTATCTGAGTAGATGGACTGAAGAGATCAAGGCTTGTTGTGGTTTAAGGACCTTACAGATTCTCCATAGGTTGTTTAGAACATAGTTGTGGATTTAAAGGAGAACTAAACTGAATTGTAAAAATCTACACCTACGCACTTGTAAGATTCTATCTAGTTGTATTTAGCCATATGTAAGTAATAGATTCTTAATAAGATAAGAAAGCTTCCATGTTGTTACCAGTACAGTCCACATAGTCATCAAAGAGCCACAATATATTCATATTTAATGATACCGTTCTCCCCCTGAACTTCCTTTTAATAAAGTTGCTCTAAATGGTTAGAACTGTTGTGGTTCCAAAGTACTAAAATAGGGCTAGGACACACTACAGGCAGAATCGCCAGAGCAGTCAGGTCCAATGTCGGTGGCCAATAGTTAAGAGCACATGAATTCCTTCCCCCCCACGCAAAGACTGCAAGAATAGCAGCGCAACACACATAACATCCAGTTGAGCATTTCATGCACGTAGCGGGGTTTTAGTGCGGCCTAGCCATATTGGATTCTATACAAGCGACTTTGATCAAGAAAACAAGATTAAAACATTATTAATTAAATATTGCCTGTGTAAACGTGTTCTATTTTACATTCTCTGTCGAATATTTTATTAGGTCCCTGTTTTAAACCTCCAACATCTCATTTGATCCCTTTACTATTGCTCCTGCGCTAATAAATAGTCAAGATCATAATAATAATAATAAAAGGTCTAGAAAGACAATTGTTGTGGGGGAGTATAGATTTCGTTGTCTTTCTGCAGTTGCGTGTTAGAAAATCTTAAGTAGCGAACGTGGATGATTGTTTTTATTCTTTTCCCTTAGTCCCTTTAGTATTCTAATCTTTTAAAATTGTGAAAATATACAGTCAACTCTATAGGGAATCACAAATAAATCTATTTTATATACCAGAATTCAATCGTATGTTCTACTTAGTCACAAGCACACTAGTCCCCCCAAACGATGATAGTATATGTCACACAATGTCACTGGATACACTGCTCATCTCGATGTGTGTTTAGATAAGGCCTGGTAAAACATGAAGGCCCACAGTCTTTACATTGAGTTAGCACCTTTTACTTCCAGCATATAAAAAGACTTAATACCACAGCCCTATGAATAAGTTGAATGAACATAAAGGTGCTGGTTAGGAACCTAGGGAGACAGGGGGACTTAGAAGCAGGGACCCGTCTCTAAGTCATGCATATAAATATTCTCCTGGTGCCAATGATTGTACTCCAACTCTACACCGTAACACAACTCCGAGATTCCACATGATTGTACCCCAACTCCAATGTAAACAATCTCATCGGTCACAATGATTGTATTCCCCAAACTCCTACATGTAGCTCCTAGTCATAAAATGATTGCCCACCGCATGTAAAATCCCTGTCCAATGATGTACTTGCGGAAACAATCTCCTGGTCCAATGATTGCACCCTTACTACTGCCCATGTAAACAATCTCGAGTCCAATGATTGCACCCTTACTCCTGCAATGTAAACATTCCTGGCACAATATTTGCACCCTAATCCTCCATGTATGTAAACAACTCATGAGTCCAATGTGCACTCTCGCTCCTGCATGTAAACAAACATGAATCCCTACAGAATTATCAAAACGTTAATGTCTGTCCATGACTGTAGTTTTCAGATGAACAGTATTAAAGGTTTCATGAATAATTTAATTTACATAACAGCACTGATTTTTTAAACTTGAAATTAAATAAATGTAATTGTTTAAAATGATGCATGAACACATACTATTGATACAACCACTACAAATCAGTAGGTGTCGTCAGAAGGGAGTTTAAAAACACTGACATTTGTTAACTGGTTGAAAGGTGTTTGCATGTAGTAAAGTTTTTTTTTTTTTTTTTGTGAATACACAGACGATCCAAACAAATGATACAGGATCAGTCACATATCGGCTAAAACCAGACAGTTTGCAATATGTGGACACCTCATCTTTCAAAACACTTTAAACAGATGTTTTAATGTTGAGATGAATAGTAAATGTAAAATGGATACAAAATGATACCATTATATCTTGAATGTGTTATGTCACGTGTAATTAATTTTTCTATCTTGGGCTACAACAAACTGTGCCAATTACTAAAAAGCTTATCCTTGTCCCACCCCATCCAAGAAGAACTAATTGCAGCCTGCATCCGGAAATTACCACCCCCATACTGCCTTGCTGATTCTATGGTCAATCTTTGATGACTGTTAATATCTCCTTATAATAGTGCATCAGTGTCACATGACTTGTTAAGCAATAAGTAACCCTATTAAAAACATAAGATATTAAAAATCACCTTGAAGCAATGACCAATTATAAAGACTTATTGTAGGTGCTGTCTGACCAAGCAGAACAAAATTACAGGCCTGCATCACTAATATACTACCCCCCTCCAAACGCCCCCCTGTGGCCTTTCATGTGTACATGGTCTGAAACCCTTTGGTGACTCTTAATATCCTTAATTTTACATTCAGGGGTGCATGTTTAAATAAACAATATACACAACAGCACAATTGTTATGTTAGACTTGTTAGATCAGTCATGATAAAGGCCTAAAAGAGCATGGTCTGTACTTATTTATTGACAGTTACTGGAGTGTCATTAGATTCCCTTCATGTTAATGAGCACTTGTAGTCTAATTAGATGCTTCGGTGCAGTAGAGCAAGTTTATGCGTTTAAGGTTTTTAGGAAGCGTGAATGATAGTTAATGATTATTTAATGAAGATCTCTGGGAGGAAAGTCACTTAGCACTCAAAGTGTGCCGGCAAAGTCTATTTCTCAAGCCAGCGGACAGGTTATTTGGCCTCACCTTGGATTAGAACACTGCGTGTATGATTTCATCGGGTGCGATTTGATTTAAACACCACTGCAAGGCAACAATCATTCATTCTGCACAGCTAATGATGATTGATCATGGTCGCAGTCAATTAAATCCTTGATTAAAGATTCACAATGGTTTTTAGGTTTTCGTGGAAAGACCTTCTCATTTTAGTATTTGTGTGCTGGCTAAATGAGGTCTATCAGTGATAGCCTGTTCACGGGGCAGAAGACTGATCTGGTTTTATTTCCCTATATGTTTTAGTTAAGAATAACATTAATATGTAAGTGCAGTCTCCTCTTTTGTTTGGCCTGATTTGTTACATTTATGCAACATTCTGACCATCAAAGATCCCATCAAAAGACAATTGAACAGCAGCAAGAACTAGATAACAAAGGGCTTTCATTAATGAAATCAGCATGGAGAGTAGACACATAGTAATTAGTTTAAAAACAGCAATCTCTGTTGGCAGTGCGGGTGGAAAATATAAAATAATAAACTAGCAGTAAAAGATAACAGTTCCATAGGACTATGCAATGATCATATTATTTGTCATATGGTGATTATGGTAGGACAATAATGTGTTAAGGGACACTATATGAAAAAATGACTTTGTCTCATCTTAATCTATAATTAAATGCATGTAAGTTGCTGCATGCCTTCAATCCAGCACCACATTTGTTTAGGAGCAGTTATCCCCCCCCTCCCTCTTTTAACCACTCCCATTACCAATCCGACCTTTTATCCCACAAACAAACGTCAAGCCTGCCACACAGCATACAGATTCCAACTGTCAAAACTCAGATACCGTAAAACTACTCACAGAAGAAAAGTTTTTAAGAGCAAGGAACATGATTGCAGCTAAATATAAGAAGTTTTAGATTGGATATCTAAAGAAATAGGGCGGCAGGAATAAAATGAAACAGTAGGCTTGGGAAGAATTATAGTTTCCAGTTATAGTCAATTTTAAAATCACCTATTTTTACGTATAGATGCCTTAAAGACTGGTACACACATTACCAATTCTTCCTCCTGACCACCGTTGAGACTTTTGAGCGGTCGTCCAGGAGGAAGGACAGTTTACTGCGACAGATCGTGTGGTCACAAAGGACCAAATGAGTCGGACGATGTTTCCACCAGTCCGACTGTCCCTTTGTCCGTTCGGATGAACAGTCGGTCGGGACCAAGGCGAAAAGGCATGCGATAATTATGGCCCGATCGACCATTACACTGAACTATCGGTGGATCAGACCGAAATATTGCATGTGTGTTACCAGCCTTTATGTTAAAGATAGACAGACTCACTGAAATACATTCGCTTGCAGATCTACAGATTTCAAAAAAAGAAATTGAAAATTGAAAAATCCGAAAGCAGAACATTGAAGTAAATAGGCGTTTAAAAATCCGATAGTTCTGCCTAAAATCAAGCTTTAATAGCAATGGTAACTTACTGTAAAATGGCTCAGGGACTTGGGAAATGGTTGGGGAACACATATCAATGCCCAAAATCTTTTAAAAATACACATGTCCAGTACTGTAAATTTCCTGCCTTCCTAAATTCGGATACATCTCCAGTTACGTTTACCCTACACTATTTAGATGTTTGATAGATTTCCCTTTCAATCGTCGAATTACACGTCCAAAGGTTTACCCCTTTACCATCCGACGCCAGGAAAAGTTGTAAGGTAGAATTCTATTGAACTTTTTTCCGAACGCAAACGACCTTTAAATAAATGCAGTCCAGTCTAAAATCTACTACAGACAATTTTTACTTTACTGGGTAAGTCTAGGCACCATCCAAAAGAAAACAATAGGGAGAAAAAGTAAAAGGTTTAACAAAATAATAAACTGTCTGCACCAAAATGCCCTTATCCAGTGATGTTATTTGGATATTATTTCATGGTGCCATCGTACAGAATAATTTAATCCTAATTGTTTTTTTCAATATTTACTTGAGCAGAAGGCTGTGATTAGGGGTAGGGACAAGTAAGTGTCCCTTTAACTTACCTATTATTTGTCCCCATAATAGGACTGGAAGTGCAACTTGCTATAAAAAGAAGATACAGTAAAAACATAAAGGATTATGGGCATAAAATACAAGAACATGGCTGTTTGAAAAAGTCTTTAAGATTGGTCAAGATGTGGACACGTAAAGCCTTGGGTAAAGGTAGAAATACTAACAAATCCACCACTGCTTTTCCACTTTCTGCTTTAGCGGGCTATACATTACAAAGGATTGGGTTGCTGAAATGCAGTTGGGATTGTGGGCAGATAGATAAGTCGCCAGTTTTGTTTTTTTTAAAGGGTTGGACATGCCCTTTAAAGCAATCTAGAATGAAAGTAATAATAATAATTAATTTTAAATGAGTTACATGCAAACATTTGTACAGTGACCCAACACCTTTAATAGGAAGTAATAGGAAGTATTGGTATGGTTCCCAAATCTAAATACATGATGACTCACCCACATACCAAATCAGTATTTAAATAAGAAAACAATCTTTTGCGGGGTTTGTTAAAGAACGAATTCTGCAAAATTTAAGCTGGTTGCACCATAATAACAGAAAAATCCATTGGGCAAAGGGATCAGATGGTACCAGCCAAAATCAGCTCATCTCACTTTCAATGAATTACTTCCATTGGCCAAGGGATCATCAACCTTGACTAAAAATGTGGGGCCAAGGAACCAAACATAGGCTGCAGGCCACAGAATGATCTCCCGTAAAAAAGTGAGTGGTGGTAAGTATTTTTATAGCCAATGATAAACAGCTTTCAATGGAATCGGTCTGTCTACTAAAAAGTGAATTGAGTACAAAGGCTCTCTTTACATTATACTAATGGTATAGTCTAAAGCTAGGAACACTGTACAGATTTCTGAAAGATCTGCATACACACAATCCGAGCGTTCTCCCTATGAACTTTCATAAGGAGAACGTCGGGACTGTGTGTTTCCATCGGCCGCCGCTAGACCTCCTTTAGGGAGTCTAGCGCGGCCGATGGAAATTTTCGGCCTTTCCGAACGAGCGTATCGGCCGACCGATCGTTGGCGGCCGCGCGTCGTTCGGGAAACGAACGTACACACGTAACAATTAAGCCGATACCGGATCCGACGGTATCGGGGCTTAATCGTTAATGTGTGTACCCAGCTTAAGGGCAGCAAGTTTTTTTTTCTTGATGAACAATGTGAGGCGTACCCTAATACATTAGACCGCACTATCAGGGACATTCAATAAAAGCTCTTATCAAATGAAAATGGTGCTAATTTTGTCCCACCAATCAGAACCATTTAACATTTGAAGCTAACAATAAAAACATTTTTAACGATAAGAACTTTTATTGAATGACCTGTATATACTTTATAATTAATGGCAGGATTATAATAATTGTAAGATTGGAAGTCATTGCATAGTTCTGGGTAATAAAAGTGCAAATACATTGTTAATGTATTTTCTTAAGGTCGGAGCACTTCAATGGTGGTTTATTCTATTATCAGCATTAATATGCTAGTTTTTAAAAGGGTAAACAAAAATACATAATCGTTAATTTTTTTATTTTATCAGTTGTGCACATAGATATTGCAATTTTTATTCAAGCTACAGAATATTTTATAGCAGTGCAACTAAGTCAAATAGCATTGAGCTCAGTAACTGCATACGATCACAATATTAATAAAATATGATGCTCTAGCAATCTCTGATGCGTGCGTGAGAACTTCTATCTAAAATAAATTAAAGGAGGACATTAATTGCATAACTGGTAAGTACGTTAGATGCGTGTGTGGATACAGATGACCGGAACTTATATAGTTTTATAACCTCCCCTGTAGTGGATTTCTATGGGAGGAAACTGTAAGATTATAGCCTTAGTCTTACAGTTCCCTGAGGAGAAGGAAACCAGAAAGACACAAGGGGTAGGTTATAATAAATAATGCACCCGCTCGAACTGTAAATTAAAGGGATATTAGAAGTGTCCCTTGAGTTCGTGCCTGTATAAAAGGTAATCGGCCTGCGCCTGTGCTTTTATAGGTCAGGAATCCTCTGTGACTTCAATATCCTATAATTTACAGTTTGGGGGTTGCATTATCCACTATATCATTAAAATATAATATAATCATTGAAGTTTCCAGTTTGTTGGATTCATTCATGTAAATGTTTTGTACTTTACAGTTTATAGTTCTAAATTTAAAATTTTTTTTTTTAAAAAGGAATAAAAAAAAAAAACAAATTACATAAAACCACAATACATTTGTGATACCTAAACAAAGGGAATTGCTATATCCCCCCTCCTGTTACCTACTATGGCTAGAGAACACGAGATGATGACCTAATATCCTTTGTTTTCTTAACACGGCTGACTGTCACTGAAAGACCCATTGATGACTTTTAACATTTTCTCACATTTACAGATTGGTTGCAGTAATCATTCTGACATAAATGACAAATACATACCAACCTTTGTTTAACAGAAAGCCTTTACTGATTGTCTTAATAAACAAAAATAGGATCCGTAATTGGTTCAGTAATGGCAAACACCTATGTTCAAGGATATATATATATATATATATAACAAATGGGAATATGCCCTCTGTATGCCTATAATGTCATAAAATAATGCTTTGTGTTTTTAAACACTGCATAGAACTGCCCGAGAATTGTTGCTAGCATTGCCCCAATCTCTAACGGGAATTATACCTACCTTCATTCCCTTCTCCCATTCGTCGAAACCAGGATGAGGACCTAACCGTTAAGTCCTACACACAAAGTACTTTCTCCAATTAGCTCTATTTACTACCTGAGTCACCCCCTCTCTACTCTGTCCAAGTCGCCCTCTTCCAACGGTGTGACAAAGACCAATGGTAAGAAGGATCTCGCAAGAAGCACATCTTCCAACTGGTCACTCTCAGTGCTACTGAGAGGCACGTAGTAGTAAGTGGACTGGAGATTTTAGATAAGTTAAACAGCTTGATTGGTAAAGTACCCCAGGGGTTGTAAAATGGGGGGGTGGGGGCACACCTGGACAGACAGGGTGATGTCTAGGAAACTTTTTGTCCTTTTATTTCTTAAGATAAAATTAGGGGTGAGTTTCAGTATTGACACGTAGTTTATTATGAGTTGCAACATGCCTAAACATTTCTGGGACCTATTAAATGAAATGATTCTTGCTGCTTGACCTTTTCAATGACCTAGGAGGATACATTAGCCCAGGACATCTCTAGCAGAATACTGAAATTCTCTGGCCTTTGACCTTGCGTTATTAAATGTATAAGCAAATCCTGTCTATGGGAGGCAGGGAATAAATGACAAATATCGAGGCCTAAAACGTCTGTGAAATAAAAGAATTTCCACTCAACCCACAGATGTTATCAGGCAACAGTCTGCATCTGCCTTTAAAACCCTCATCCCAAGAGCCCTATCAGACAAGATCTCTTTAGTAAAATGCTGGTCCTGATCCCCAAGCAATCAGCGAAGTACTGTGGGACAAGAAAGCTTTAATGTTCAGTAGAGGCATAGTACCACAGGCTAGGGAGATATTTAGGAGACAGTGCGTGTAAACAAGTGTCCCCACTCGTGTCCCACTCTATGTGACAATGGTCTCTGATGCGGCCACTTGGCCTTGGCCAGGCCTGCTCTTCATTCTGCACTGAACGCATCCATACCAAAAATTACGGTCGCAAAGGTAGCCATAACGCTAGTCCCCTTTTCTTTTGAGTTCCAATTGTAATCATCCTGAACTATCGTAATCAGTGTACCTAGCCTAAGTGACTTGAATACAATTTCAGCCAAAAGCTGGGTACAGAAATACGTAGTTCGCAATGATAATCCATTGTGAGCAAATTTTCCACCGCGATGACCATGTTGATCAGCATCATCCGAACGAACATGGGGTAAACTACGTCCAATCACGCAGTCTTCAGACTGTCTATGTCTCCAGCAGAATTAGAAAGGAACATGTCAGTAATTCATCAAGCCCTTACACGCATAGCGTAGTTCCATTTACCATGTGCCGAAGCGGATGATTATAATAGAACCAGCTTCGATGTGTGTAAGGGAAATATTAGACATTAGATACTTTTCCCACATATTTTTGCAGCCTATTTGTGATAATTGATAGCGAGGTTCTTTCCGTACCAGTATTAATAATGGACACACACAGTCCGAGCAGAAAGACAAAAAAAACAAAAAACAATTATAAGATGCTTGCACCTCACTGAAATTGATCTAAAATGTGTTAAACTAGCTGGTCTGAATCAATGAAACCACACTGCTAGGAAACAACCACAGATACAAAGACCCGTGCTAAAAATCACAGCATACTAACACCAGCAGATTTGAAAGATAATAGTTTTGCTATGTTTTGCAGAGATAGATCAGGATAGTACCAATTGAAGTGATGCTTATTATGGTGGCAAAACACATGCGAGTTCTGTTGTGAAATTGCAGATTAAAGTGGCGCTTGTATAAAAAAAAATTATGAATTAAAATATAAATATTAAGAATATTTTCAGGAAGGCAGGAGACCAACCTTCTACCTCCCATCCTACATTATATCAGGGTTTGCCCATCTATTAAACAACGAGATGATAACGCTCTGGCGAGAATTACGTACTTCTCACTGGCTCCATGGTGGACCGCCAGTGACAAAGGATGGAGTTGGAGAGTTTCGATAAGGGAGTGCTTCAAGTAAGTATTACAGATGATCTGGAAAGTACCCAAAAGTAAGGGACCCAAACGGTTTAGGTCCTTAACCCGGGGTACAATGTCTAAGTGTCCCATGGAACCCACGAGTGGTCCAAAGGGGGCTGCAAATGGGGGGTCCATGAGTGAGAGGGTCCATGAGTGGGAGGGACTAGGGGGCTTGCCAAGGAGAGAGGAGACACAGGGCAGAATGTCATCCATTGACAGGGTTTCAGAGCAGGAAGCAGGAAGTGCAGGGCGCTGGTTGATGCTGCTGCCACATCACACAAAAATGTAAATATCTTCAACATGCAAAATAAACAAGCAATGACATCAAATTGCAAAAAATTCTCAGAAGAGCAATTCTGTCATTTACCATAAAGTCATTTTTTGCACCACAGTTCCCCTTTAAGTCTTATACAGATGTAAGATTCTGTTTGTCATGGCCAATGAAGGCTCAAAGATGGAACACTTTGTTTGACAATTTTATGTTTTTACCATCTCTCCCACGTTTGTGATTCACGAAACCTCTTGACGTGTGCACACACAAGTTTTGCTGCCAAAGTGGTCAGCCAACAGTAATCTTACGGGCTAAAGACTGGGAATAGTTCCTCTGTGTCAGATATGGCCAATTTATATTTTTTCAGCTATTACTAAATTATCCCAGAATGCCTTAAAGGGTATGTCCACCATAAAATGTATTTTTTTATATCCTGCTCCCCCATGTCCCCCAGCCCCAACCGGGTATTTTTGATATTCAGAAAGCCCCCCAACTCTTACTTACCTCTCCTCTCCTCTTTCCCCGCTGCGCTCCCGGCCTTCTGCTTGCAAATGCAAGCAGAGGGGCGGGACCGGCAGTGCGTCCGTGATTGGCTGCCGCTCAGCCAATCATGGACCGACGTCGCTGCTTTTCCCCGCTCTCAGCGGACTTGTCACTATATTATTTGGGTCTTTCTGATATAAAAATACCCGTTTGTGCTGGGGTTGGGGGAGTTATATTACGTGTTTACACTAGGGAGGATATTAGACTGAGGGGGATAGACGGAGGGAGGGGGAGGGCGGGGGGAGAGGGCTGCAGTACGCATGGCAGAATTCTCCCGGAGGCAGGTAGCAGGCAGCCCTATTGGCTCTGCTAGCCTCTGGTCGTCAGTTTTTGGGACTTTGGGGGGGGGACTACAGGAGAACCAGATGGCTGGGATGTGAGGTAAGGATTACACTACACTCGGTGGGGCCAGTAGTTGGGGGTTATAGTTTTAGGGGTGGACATGGCCCTTTAAACCATGTGGAGCATAGTGAGCTGAACAGCTGCTATCTCATAAATACATGCACCATGAGATTAGTTATTTTACAGACAGCATTAACGAGACACTACACATTGCACTGTTTTTCCGACAGCTACAAACGTTAGGTGTTTAGCATTTTTGGAAGGAAATGTTGCTGTTCATTAATTGACAAACACCGACCCAGCAGCCAGTTCTAGCATATCATGGCATTGATAGGCAAGTAAACTGTCTTTTTTATAGTGATGTAAACAATGTGCCTTTCACACCTCACACTTTATTTGCAGTCGACTCAAAATAACTTAAAAGTCTTGTTGCTGACACGCTTAAAGCTCAATCGCCAGAAGCGAAATAGTTTTGTGTTCTTAATATTCGCACCAGGCCTACTGATAAATGCCATGTGCAACTGGGAGACAGCAATAGGCCACTTACCCACATATTAGCAACAGCTCGGGCCTAATTGACTATCATGCCTCTAATTATCTATGGCCTGCCATATGCAATCTGCCAGTATGGACTATCATACTCTAGCAATTTATTGAACCTCACTACACTATGCATTCTATTTCAACAACTTTATTTAATGACGTAAGCCAGATTTTTGTCTGCTTAGAAACTAAAGTTCATTGAGATACAGTAAAATTGTATACATATATTCACATAGACAGTGACATTAAGGAGACCATGTACACTCTTTATCAATCTCCTTATACCTTCTCCGAACTTCAAAGTTTTATTTCCCTTGTTCGTTTATTATCCTGTCATTTGTAAATAGTAGATTTTATATTTTTTCAAGTCTGTACTTCAGGGCGATCTCATTCTAGATCTCATTCTATATGTGTCAGTTGCTTGATTGGGATGTTAACAAAACTGTGGATCCAGATTGATCTGCTCTGAAAGTTTCATTTCCTTTTAGATTGGGATTTAGATTTAGCAACACCTTTTTCCAGGCAGCAGCAGTAATCCCTCCCTATTCTGGACTTTGGATAAGTGTTAAGTCCGGTTCTGGGGGCAAGTGCGGCATAGCTAGGGGGTATGAAAGAGGAGGCATAATGTGGGGAGGCGTATAGCTAGGTTAAGTTTTGGAGGCCACTTTACAAAAATGTTTGCACTGTAAATGTAATTTATTAAATGTTATTTATATCGGTTATTTGATGGCCATAATATTAAGCAAAAGTAAAGGATGCTGTGGCCTTTATTACCCAAAGATGTTGTTGTGTGATTTGTAGGTCGGAAGTTCAAGGAGAAATGAGGTACTGAGTGGGTATGGGGAGTGGAAGTACCAGGGACCCAACTCAATGGTACCATGTCAAGGTACACTATAGAGAAAATATATAACACAGAGCTGTGCTAAGATCAGGTTCACTTCTTATGTATGCCCCCCCTGCAGCTCTGTACTATGTTATTTTCTTAAGTACCTACCCCCAACATTCCCCTTTAAATAGATACACTATTGAGAAATATATTACACAGAGCTGTGCTAAGATCAGGTTCACTCATTATCCTCCCCCTGCAGCTCTGTACTATGTTATTTCTATAGTACCTACCCTCCAACATTCCCCTTAAATAGGTACACTATAGAGAAAACATTACACAGAGCTGTGCTAAGATCAGGTTCACTTCATTATCCTCCCCTGCAACTCTGTACTAGTTATTTCATAATGCACCTATCCTCAAACATTCCCTTAAATAGATACACAATGAGAATTACATTACACAGAGCTGTGCTAACATCAGTTCATTCATTATGCTTCCCCTGCAGCTCTGTAACATGTTATTTCTATAAGTAATTACCCACCAACATTCCCCTTTAAATAGTTACGCTATGAGAAATATTTACCAAGAGCTGTGCTAAGATCAGGTTCACTTCATTTATCCTCCCCTTGCGCTCTGTACTGTCTTTATTTCTATAAGTACCTACCTCCTCCAACATTCCCTTTAAATAGGTACACTGTAGAGAAATAAATTACACAGGGCTGTGCCAAGATCAGGCTCACTTCATTATCCTCCCCCTTGCTCTGTAACATGTTGTTTCTTTAAAAGAGGGAATGATAAAGGATATGCAGATCGACAGCAATCTGGGAGGACTGTGGCAAATTTTAAAGCAACTTTAGAGATTGGGCAGATTGAGAGCAATATCTAGAAAACTGTGGCAGATTAAAAGATATTTTTGAGGAGCTTGTAACAGATTGAGCCTGAATTGTAGAAGTGTGCTTAGATGTGGGAATTTGTTAAAAAAAACATCATACTAGAAAGAAAAAAAAGTGTCCAGAAATAGGCTTAGCAAATGATAAGTAGCATGATCCGTCATTAAGAATTGGCTCTGTATCCAGATTTCTGTTGAGATTTTATAGATCTGGCATTTTACACAGGCTGAATACCTTGAGGTGTCTCCCAACAAATATTCTCTAGTGCTATGTGCATGACAGATCAAAATGCAGCAATGTTTAATATTTAAAAAATTCTCTCCTCCAGTATTCCCTGGAACATTTTGCAGGATCAATATTTCCACTGTCATTTTCTTGCAGATCTCTTCTAATGTGCAAAACACCAAAGCTTTCTCGGGAGATTTAAAAGAAATAATGTTATATACTTGTCTGTGTTCATAAATGTTTATGGGGGGTTTGGGTACAGCTCTTATTGATGAGCAAGGAAATACTTTCTGTGATCACTTCGGTTAAAGAAAATACATATGAATCAGAACGTTGTGTTCTTGTTCATGAAACAGAATTGTTATTAAGAAAAATGAATTAGTTGTTGTGGCTGCTCGTTTTATCTGCTAGATGACTGAAGAGATCAAGGCTTGTTGTGTTTACAGGACCTTACAGTTCTACATATGTTGTATTCAGAACATAGTTGTGGATTTAAAGGAACTAAACTGAATTTGTAAAAAATCTACACCTACGCATTGTAAGATTCTACTCTAGTTGTATTTAGCATATGTAAGTAATAGATCTTTAACTAAGAAAGCTTCCATGTTGTTACCAGTACAGCCCATAGTCATCAAAGAGCCACAATATATTCATATTTAATGATACTTCTCCCCCTGAACTTCCCTTTTAATAAAGTATGCTCTAAATGGTTAGAATGTTGTGGTTCCAAAGTACTAAAATAGGGCTAGGACACACACAGCAGAATCGCAGAGCAGTGCAGTCCAATGTCGGTGGCCATATGTTATAGGCACATGCATTCCTTCCCCCCCCACAAGACTGCAAGAATAGCAGCGCAAACACACATAACATTCCAGTTGAGCATTTCATGTGCACGTTAGCGTGGGTTTTAGTGCGGCCTCAGCCATATTGGCATTCTTACCAAGGACTTTGATGTCCAGAAAAACAAGCTAAAACATATTAATTAAATATTGCTGTGTAAACGTGTTCTTTTTTACATTCTCTGTCTGAATATTTTATAGGGTCCCTGTAAACCTCCAACATCTCATTTGATTCCCTTTACTATTATTCCTGGTAATAAACTAGTCAAGATCATAATAATAATATAAAAGGCTAGACAGACAATGTTTTGGGAGATATAGATTTCTGTTTCTTTCTGCAGTTTGTTTTTAGTAAAACTCTAAGTCGGATACGTCTGATTGTTTTTTTCTTTTCCCTTAGTCCCTTTAGTATTCTTAATCTTTTAAAATGTGAAAATATACAGTCAACTCTATGGGAATCACAAATAAATCTATTTTATTACCAGAATTCAATGTATGTTCTACTTAGTCAACAGCACACCTAGCCCCCCAAACGATGTAGTATATGTACACAATGTACACTGATCACTGCTCATCTCGATGTTGAGATAAGGCCTGGTAACATGAGGCCCACAGTCTTTACATTGAATTAGCACCTTTACTTCCAATATAAACAGACTTTATACCCACAGCCTATAATCAAGTTAATGAACATAAAGGTGCTGGTAGGACCAGGAGACAAGGCTTAGAAGCCAGGACCCGTCTCAATTCATGCATATAAATATTCTCCTGGTCCATGATTGTACCCCAACTCCTACATGTAAACAATCTCCTAGTCCAATGATTGTACCCCAACTCCTACATGTAAACAATCTCCTGGTCCAATGATTGTACCCCAACTCCTACATGTATCTCCTAGTCAAATGATTGCACCCTTACTCCTGCATGTAAACAATCTCCTGGTCCAATGATTGCACCCTTACTCCTGCATGTAAAAACATCTCCTGTCCAATGATTGCACCCTTACTCCTGCATGTAAACAATCTCCTGGTCCAATGATTGCACCCTTACTCCTGCATGTAAACAATCTCCTGGTCCAATGATTGCACTCTCGCTCCTGCATGTAAACAAACATGAATCCCTACAGTAATTATCAAAACGTCTAATGCTGTCCATGACTGGTAGTTTTTCAGATGAACAGTATTAAAGGTTTCATGAATAATTTAATTTACATACACAATGCACTGACTTTTTTAAACTTTACACTTTAAATAAATGTAATTTTTAAAATGATGCATACACATACTTGATACAGACCACTACAAATCATAGTTCGTCAGAAGGGATTTAAAAAGACACTGACATTTGGTTAACTTGGTTGAAAGGTGTCTGCATGTAGTAAATGTTTTTTTTTTTTTTTTGATTACCCAGACGATCCAAACAAAATATCAGTGATCAGTCACATATCGGCTAAACCAGACAGTTTGCAAATATGTGACCACCTCCATCTTTCCAAAACCTTTAAACAGATTGTTTAATTTGAGATGAATATAATTAAAATGTATACAAAATGATACCCTTATAATCTGAATGGTATGTCACTGTAATTAATATTTTATCATTGATGCTCACAACAACTGTGCCAATTACTAAAAAGCTTATCCTGTCCCACCCCATCCCAGAGCTAATTGCAGCCTGCATCCTAAATTACCACCCCTACTGCCTTGTGATTTCTATGGTCACTCTTTGATGACTGTTATATCCTTATAATAAGTGCATCAGTGTCACATGACTTGTTAAGCAATAACGTACCCCTAATTAAAACATAAGCATATTAAAAATCACCTTGAGTTCAATACCAATTATAAAGCTTATGAGGTGCCTGTCTGACCACGCAGAACAAAATACAAGCCTGCATCCTAAACTACTACCCCCCCTCCCAACGCCCCCCTGTGGCCTTTCATTGTTACATGGTCATGAAACCCTTTGGTGACTCTTAATATCCTTATATTTTTCATCAGGGGATGCATGTTTAAATAAACAATATCACACAACAGCACATATGGTTATGTTAGACTTTGTTAGATCAGTCATATAAATGCCTAAAAGAGCATGTGTCTGTACTTTCATTATCTGACAGTTTACTGGAGTGTCATTAGATTCCCTTCATGTTAATGAGCACTTGTAGTCTATTTAGATGCTTCGGTGCATGTAGAGCAAGTTTATGCGTTAAGGTTTTTAGGAGCGTGAATGATGTTAATGATTTTTAATGAATGACTCTGGGAGGAAAGTCACTTAGCACTCAAGTGTGCGGCAAAGTCTATTTCTCAAGCCAGCGACAGGTTTATTTGGCCTCACCTTGGATGAACACTGCTGTATTGATTTCATCGGTGTGGATTTACACACTGCAGGCACACAATCATTCCTGCTCTGCACAGCTAATGATGTTTGCATCATGGTCGCAGTCAATTAAAATCCTTGATTAAAGATTCACAAATGGTTTTTAGGTTTTCGTGGAAAGACCTTCTCATTTTAGTATTTGTGTGCTGGCTAATATGAGGTCTATCAGTGATAGCCTGTTTCACGGGGGCAAAGACTGATCTGGTTTTATTTCCCTATATGTTTTTAGGTAAGAATTAACATTAATATGTTAAGTGCAGTCTCCTCTTTTGTTTGGCTGATTTGTTACATTTATTACACAGTTCTGACCATCAAAGTCCATCAAAATGACAATTAGAAGCAGCAAGAACTCAGATAACAAAGGGCTTTCATAATGAAATCAGGCATGGAGAGTAGACACATAGTAATAGTTTTAAAAAACAGCAATCTCTGTTTGCAGTGCTGGTGGAAAATATAAATAATAACTAGCAGTAAAAGACTAACAGTTCCATAGACTAAGCAATGATAACTTATCTGTCATATGAGATTATTGTAGGACAATCAATGTTTTAAAGACACTATACTGAAAAAATGACTTTGTCTCATCTTAATCTATAATTAAATGCATGTAAGTTGCTGCATGCCTTCAATCCACACACATTTTGTTTAGAGACAGTATCCCCCCCCTCCCTCTTTTAACCACTCCCATTACCATCCGACCTTTTATCCCACAAACAAACTGTCAAGCCTGCACACAGCATACAGCATTCCAACTGTCAAACTCAGATACAAAAACTACTCACAGAAGAAAAGTTTTTAAGAGCAAGGAACATGATTGACAGCTAATATAAGAAGTTTTAGATTGGATATCTAAAGAAATGGGGGCAGGACATAAAAATGAACAGTAGAGCTTGGGAAGAATTATAGTTTCCAGTTATAGTCAATTTAAAATCACCTATTTTTCGGTATAGATGCCCTTAAAGACTGGTACACACATTACAATTCTTCCCTGACCCACCGTTCGAGACTTTTGAGCGTCGTCCAGGAGGAAGGACAGTTTACTACGCGACAGATCGTGTGGTCCACAAAGGACCACATGATCGGACGTGATTTTCACCATGTCCGACTGTCCTTTTGTCCGATTCGGATGAACAGTCGGTCGGACAGGGACCGAAAATGCATGCGATAATTATGGCCCGATCAGCATTACACTGGAACTATCGGTGGATCAGACCGAAATATTGCATTGTGTGTACCAGCCTTTATGTTAAAGATAGACAGACTCACTGAAATACATTCTGCTTGCAGATCTACAGATTTTCAAAAAAGAAATTGAAAATTTGAAAATCCGAAAGCAGACCCATTGAAGTAAATAGGCGTTTAAAAATCCGATAGTTCTGCCTAAAATCAAGCTTTAAATAGCAATGGTAATTACTGTAAATGGCTCAGGGACTTGAAATGGTCTGGGGAACACATATCAATGCCCAAAATCTTTAAAATACACTGTCCAGTACTGTAAATTTCCTGCTCTTCCTAAATTTCGGATACATCTCCAGTTACGTTTACCCTACACTATTTAGATGTTTGATAGATTTCCCTTTCAATCGCGAATTACACGTCCAAAGGTTTACCCCTTTACCATCCGACGCCAGAAAAGTTGTAAGGTAAGATTCTATTGCACTTTTTTCCGAACGCAAACGACCTTTAAATAAATGTCAGTCAGTCTAAAATCTACTACAGACAATTTACTTTACTGGGTAAGTCTAGGGCACCATCCAAAATGAAAACAATAGGGAGAAAAAGTAAAAGTTTAACAAAAATAAACTGTCTGTCACCAAAATGCCCTTATCCAGTGATGTTATTTGGATATTTATTTCATGGTGCCATCGTACAGAATATTTAATCCTAATTTGTTTTTTCAATATTTACTTGAGCAGAAGGCTGGTATAGGGGTAGGGACAAGTAAGTGTCCCTTTAACTTACCTATATTTGTCCCCATTAATAGGACTGTGAAGTGCAACTTGCTATAAAAAGAAGATACAGTAAAAACCATAAAGGATTATGGGCATAAAATACAAGAACATGGCTGTTTGAAAAATGCTTTAAGATTGGCCAAGGATGTGGACCACGTAAAGCCTTGGGTAAAGGTAAAATACTAACAAATCCACCACTGCTTTCCACTTTTCTGCTTTAAGCGGGCTATACATTACAAGGATTGGGTTGCTGAAATGCAGTGGGATTGTGGGCAGATAAGTCGCCATTTTTGTTTTTTTTAAAGGTTGGACATGCCCTTTAAAGCAATCTAGAATGAAAAGTAATAATAATAATTAATTTTAATGAGTTACATGCAAACATTTGTACAGTGACCAACACCTTTAATAGGAATAATAGGAAGTATTGTTATGGTTCCCCAAATCTAAATACATGATAGACTCACCCACATACCAAATCAGTATTTAAATAAATGCAACAATTCTTTTGGCGGGGTTAAAGACGAATTTCTGCAAAATTTAAGCTGGTTGCACACTAATGATAACAGAAAACCATTGGGGTCCAAAGGGATCAGATGGTTACCAGCCAAAATCAGCTCATCTCACTTTCAATGATTACTTCCATTGGCCAAGGGATCATTCAACCTTGACTAAAAATGTGGGCCAAGGAACCAAACATAGGCTGCAGGCCACCAGAATGATCTCCCTGTAAAAAGTATGAGTGTGTAAGTATTTTTACACACTGATAAACAGCTTTCAATGGAATCGGTCTGTCTACTATAAAGTGAATTGAGTACAAAGGCCTCTCTTTAACATTTATACTAATGGTATAGTCTAAAGCTAGGTACACACTGTACAGATTTCTGAAAGATCTGCATACACACAATCCCGAGCGTTCTCCCTATGAACTTCATAAGGAGAACGCTCGGGACTGTGTGTTTCCATCGGCGCGCTAGACTCCTCTATAGGGAGTCTAGCGCGGCCGATGGAAATTTTCGGCCTTTCCCGAACGAGCGTTCGGCCGACCCGATCGTTTGGCGGCCGGCGCTCGTTCGGAAAACGAACGTACACACGTAACAATTAAGCCCCGATACGGATCCGACGGTATCGGGGCTTAATCGTTAATGTGTGTACCCAGCTTAAGGGCAGCAAGTTTTTTTTTTCTTGATGAACAATGTGAGCGTACCCTTATACATAGACCGCACTATCAGGGACTTCAATAAAAGCTCTTATCAATGAAATGTTGCTAATTTTGTCCCAACCATCAGATACCATTTAACATTTGAAAGCTAACCACTAAAAACATTTTTAACGATAAGAACTTTTATTGAATGACCTTTATATACTTTATAATAAATGGCAGGATTATAATAATTGTAATATTGGAATCATTGCATAGTTCTGGGTAAAGTGCAAATACATTGTTAATTGTATTTTCTTAAGGTCGAGCACTTCAATGGTGGTTTTTACTTATTATCACATTAATATGCTAGTTTTTAAGGGTAAACAAAAATACATAATCGTTAATTTTATTTTATCAGTTTGTCACATAGATATTGCAATTTTTTATTCAAGCTACAGTATATTTTATAGCAGTGCAACTAAGTCAAATAAGCATTGAGCTCAGTAACTGCATACGATCACAATATTTAATAAAATAATTGATGCTCTAGCAATCTCTGATGCCGTGAGAACTTTCTATCTAAAATAAATTAAAGGAGGACATTAATTGCATAACTGGTAAGTACGTTAGATGCGTGTGTGGATACAGATGACCGGAACTTATAATAGTTTTATAACCTACCCCTGTAGTGGATTTCTATGGGAGGACTGTAAGATTATAGCCTTATTCTTACAGTTCCCTGAGGAGAAGGAACCAAAGACACAAAGGGTAGGTTTTAATAAATAATGCACCCGAACTGTAAATTAAAGGGATATTAAGAGTGTCCCTTGGAGTTCCTTGCCCTGTATAAAAGGTAATCGGCCTGCGGCCTTGTGCTTTTATATGGTCAGGGAATCCTCTGTGACTTCTAATATCCTTATAATTTACAGTTTGGGGTGCATTATCCACTATATCATTAAAAG